>CM041628.1:5523518-5576129 GCA_023333625.1 Bothriochloa decipiens | reverse complement strand
GACATGCTTAAGAAAGAAGAAAGTTACATGTGTTGTGTAGCAGAGGTATGTTGGTTGTGAGATAGCAGCTACCTACTGTAGCAGATTGCTTCCTCAAGGGTCAAGGCATGTCATCTTAAAAGTAATAGATGCTAGATTGCCTACCTAGGATCCTATACTTGAGATTATGCTAGCTGATGGCAATTTTGCTTGTTTCCGAAAAATGAAGTCATATCTGTGATCATGCTTGTTATTGGAACAGTACGAGTCTTTAACAAAGCTGACAGCTTTAGTTTTTCAAACTATGCTTGTATTCTGAATCTGTACTGGTTGTGTCTGGAATAATCGTTTGGTTCAGTAGCAATGGTCTAGCTAGTAGGAAGCTTAATGGAACTTCACCTGGAAAAAATGTTTGTATGAATTGGTTGCCTGTAATGTTCAGAGATCAGTCTAGCTAGTAGTCATGTTAGTTTAGCATAAGATAAGATGCTTCCTGGATTATATCCAAGCAAATTCAAAATCATTGGTTTTAGCTCTACTACTAGTGCTACTAAGCAGTAGCAATCACTGCATTGAGTTAGAGACTGCAGTTTCAGTGTTTCAGTGATTGCACTATTTTTTTCAGGCTATTGAGGTAGAGGCTAAAGCTTACCCATTAAAAGATCAGCTGACAGCAAAATATATTTCCCTCAACTTGGAACGAGTCCGACGCCTAAGGAGCAAGCTGGTTGCATTGACAAATGACAAGGAATGTCCACAAGGTAATATGACTTTAGGGAGTGATTATATAGAAACATATGACTTGGGGAAGAAATTGCCTGAGTATTACGTATGCTTTTCTATAAAATCTACTCAATATCATACTTCAGTTCACTTTATAGATTTTATTCCCAAGTGTTTTCCATAGTCACAAGTGTAATCATATTATGGAAAATGCAGATTCAGCTGGTTGTGTAGATACTACTGCACTTGGCCAATTCAGAAAAAATATAGTGCACTTGGTCTGCTGTACAAACAAATTATCATCCCACAGGTAAAATGCAATGCATATTCTTCTCTTAACCTTGCAGCAGTTTCTGTCATACCTTTCTCTGAACTTGGTTTGGCTATTGGCTCAATCTATATACCTTGACCTCTAGGGATTAATACAACAGTGTCCTTGTTTAGGAAGAACGTGTCAAGGAATTGCCAAGGAAGTCTTCTCCAGATTGGCTCTAGGGTGTGGTACGTCACTTTGTTCTTTTGCTTATTTGTTGCTTGTGGAGTTGAGAGAAATGGATTAGTTTATTTTTTTGGAAGCACCAAAAGGCATCTGTACAAATGTTTTGGTTCAGATTCGTGGCAAATTGTAGTCTTAGGTGCTCTGCAATGTATTCGTGGCAGTTTTGCTGCTACAAATAGTTTGTATATATAATTAGTCAAGAAGTATATACTAGATTTCCTAAGTTTTGGATCATTGCCTGGGATAATGTTATATAATCATATAAACCGTGTGATTCCCACACATGCTGATGTTTACCTTCTAAGACGATTTAAATATGTATTGTAGTGCTTTAAGGCACTATTTCAGTGTTACATAATTGATGCTACTAATTTTTTTAAAAAAACAAATTTTTTTACCGAGTGCTTGGGCCGTGGCACTCGGCAAAGAGTTTTTTTAAAAAAAACGAATTTCTTTATTGAGTATCTGCAAAGTGGCACTCGGCAAAGAGTAATTCTTTGCCGAGTGTTGCACTTGGCAAACAAAAGTAAAAAAACAAAAAAAAGATGACAGCGTGACGGCGGACTACGGTGTTAAATCTTTGCCAAGTGCGTCTCTGACAATCGGCAAAGTCTTTGCCGAGTGCTCGGGTTTTGGCACTCGGTAAAGAATGTGTTTACCGTGAAGAGATAAGTCGAGACCTGTTTGTCGAGTGTTGCACTCGGCAAAGTTCCACTCTCCTGTAGTGGATCAACCGGTAGCGGCAGGCGCGTCTCGACGTCTCGTTGTGCACCGGGGACGTACGTCGTACGGTGGCGCATCTGCGCAGTCGCTCTCGCGGCCGTTGTTGCTGTTGCTGCCCTGTGGATGGACGTCCAGCTCCGGCCGACCGACGGGTCCGTCAGGAGTGGGGTTCGTGTGCAAGATGCGAGAGAGCGTGTAGGGTCCTGTACGTCCGATCCATCGCCTTTGCTTTGCGCGCGCGAGTGGGTGATTCTTCGATGCGTTTCCGACGGCCTTTTTGCCCTTAGCTAGCTTTTCCCTCCTTGGCAGCTTGCGGACATGGTGGTGTCCTGTCCTCGTCCTCACCATCACCCCACAGGCCACTGTGTGTGTTGCAACAAAAACGAAGCTCACAACCGTACCGTACGAGCTAACAAAAAACACAAGCTACGCGCCTTTCAGGCTCCAAGTGTCAGCTCCATTGTGATTGAACATTTGTGTCCTCGTATCGTTCCAATCTTTTTATTGAAGAGATCGTGTGTCCAAGTAGAATGCACCGACAACCCTAAACTTGGCAAGCCATATTATATACGGATCGAAGGGCGGTTCTAGTATAAGCGGTAGAGCTTTATCGTCTATGATCAAGGAGTTCAGAGTTTAAACACCAGCCTCTGCATATTTGTGTAGAAAAAGTTATCAGCTATTTTGCCTTCCTCAAATCTCGTAGTGCGAAAGCCTTCGATACTGAATACGTCCATCCATACATGGACTAGGCCTGCACTACATTGCAGCTCCGTGCTCCGACCGGCTCCACGCTAGACGTGCTTATTGACATGGGAATCCACGTTCGTGTCATCAACATTAGACAGACCCTTAAACTTGGTGCAAGATGTCATGAGTCAGTGGACTCCCAAAATGGCAATTCAAGTACTTATATGAAATGGACCATGATACGTTACGTGTCTAAACACGCTCAGGCTAGACTCGTTTGCTGAGTGGAATTTTTGCATTTTGGTCTTTTTTAGAAATATTTTTTATAAATAACCCTCTGACGAAATATTTTCTAAAAATGCACTGTTTTTAGGCGTATTAGGGCATGACATCGAGGTATGAAGCTCGGCGTCAACTGACACAACGCCGAGGGCCTCGCCACGTCATCAGCGACCGCGGTTGTCGGTCTCCGCTGGCCCACAGCTCGGCGTTGTATCAGCCAACGCCGAGCCTCATACCTTGGCGTGGGACCGATGTACGCCGAGATTTGGACCAGGCATGGACGGCCCAAGAAGCTCGGCATACGTCCAGTTAACGCCGAGCTTCATACCTCGGCGTGGCCCGACTCAATGCCGAGGTTTGGGCATTAGAGGCCGCGTCGAGGCCCCTTCTTCCCCCTCCCTTCATTTTGTTCGTGCGTCGGCGCCTCCCTCTCTCTCTGCACTCCGCCGCCCGCAAACCCTAGGTGGTGAATGCTCCTCTAGGTGGCCCGAGCTTGTGTCCCGACGGTTGACCGAGGTAAAGCTCCATCCCCTCCTCCAATCTGTTCAGATCGATTTACCTGCATTGTCTCGAATGTGCCTCATTCATTGGTATATGGTGGTGTGGTGTATATGTAACTTCATTTGCGAAATGTTAGGATTAGGATGATTGTTTGCAGTGGAGGATGATTAGGGTCTCACTTGGATATCATCATGTTGTTAGAATATGATTCCCATGGTGCCCTTTGGTTACGGTTTGGTTAAATTATTACTAATAATTCTTATGTACTCATGGTGGTGACATGGATTTCTAGTTTTAGGGCTTGGTTAATTTTATAAATAATTAATTATTATATACTCACTGTGATGAAGCAGCGTGCACTAGAAATAATCTTTGGAAATTGGGAAGAAGCATATGAGCGTCTCCCTGTAATGTTGAATGCAATGAGAGCTGTAAATCCCGGGATGCACTTCGAGTATTTACCTAAGGAGGGTGAAACTAGTAATGGCAGCTAGGTTTTTGGTAGGGCCTTTTGGGCTTTCGGGCAGAGCATTGAAGCATTCAAGCATTGCAGGCCTGTTGTCTCAATTGATGGGACATTTATTATAGGAAAATTCAAAGGCACAATGCTTATTTGTATCGGGACAGATGCTGAAGACCAACTTGTCCCACTGTCCTTTGCGATTGTTCGGAAAGATGACACAGACAGTTGGTGTTGGTTTTTGAGACTCTTAAGACAAGTGGTGATTGGGCCAGGACGTGATGTTTGTATCATATTGGATAGGCATGTTGGCATTCTTAATGCTGTACAAGAAGGGATGCCAGGTTATGGGCAAATACATCACCGGTGGTGCACAAGACACCTTGCTCAGAATCTTATAAGGCGTGACCACACAAAGGACAATTTCAAATTGTTTGAGGAGGTTTGCAGGCAACAAGAGGTAGAGTTATTCGAAGAGAAGCTAGATGCCTTGAAGTTGGCCACAAATGCTGATGGCAGGCAGTTCTTGAATGACCTAATGGCATCTAAGGAGAAATGGACGCTTGCATACGATACTAGAGGTTGGAGATGGGGCTTCATGACTAGTAACATGGCAGAGATGTTCAATAGTATTCTGAGAGGTTATCGTGGTCTGCCTGTGACTGCTATTGCATCATTCACCTTCTACAAGTCAAATGCTTGGTTTGTTGCGAGGAAGAAGCATGCGAGAAAATTATGGAGCGATAACAAAGCTTGGCCACTTTTAGCATCTCGGGAACTAGCTTTCTCAAAGAAAAAGTATAAAAAAGAGAAGGGATCATGTTTTGATCCAATCAACCATGGATATGAAATTCTTAAGTAGGTGGAACTAACATCGGTGGTGAAGATCGAGATGCTCGAAAACATAAAGTAATAATCAATGAGAACAAGTGTTCTTGTGGAAAACCCACCATATACCATAGGCCTTGCTCTCACATGATTACAGCTTGTCGCATTAGACGTGTTGACGCTGAGGTCCCTCCCCATATGGCTGTGGAGTTCTCTCTGAGGAACCTAATGGCCACATGGAATCCTCAGTTCAAGCCGTTTCTAGACGAGAGCCAGTGGCCTACCTAATGGCCACATGGAATCCCAAGTATGTGGCTGATCTTGGTTTACTGTGGAAGAGTAGAGGACCTAGGCAGTGCAAGAGGTTCAGGATGGACATGGACTGAGCCACCCCAGGTAGATCAACTGCGAGTAAGGTTGGGACACATTTTTTAGAGGACACCCAAAAAAGTCGTTGCTCAAGGTGCCATAAACCGGGCCACAATAGAAGGAAATGTCCTGAATTACTTAGACAACAGGTATCATCCTTGTTAGCTGCTTGTTATGTATAATAGTTTGGTTCCTTGTTTTACTTACAAGTGTTTGGTTCCTTATGTTGTTATTTACTTTGTATTACTTCTTACTACATATGGATGCTTTTTTCTTGCTTAAATACTAATTGCTTTGTGATTACTTTACTTGCAAAATGAATCAGTACCCACTGCTTGAGTCAAGGTTCAATGAGCAGCACCGGGACCGGAGGATAGAGAATGGAGAGGTATAACCCTTACATTTTCATACATGGTTGTAAAGCAGAATTATTTTTTGTATGGTACCTTCGTCACATTCTCATTGACACAACATTTTCTTGGTTGTCTTGTTTTTTGTGCAGGTGTTGAAAGTGCTGAGGCCAATGACACATGGCGCGGCTATCACCATGGCCTACGACGACCGGTACACGCCTCTCCTGAAGCGGGCGAACCTTGCCACTGTTGCTCATGTCTGTCGTCGAGGCACGCCACCGTTCAACCCAGCGGCGCTGACAGCGTTGGTAGATAGGTGGTGTCCAGAGACACACACACCTTCCACCTTTCGTGTGGGGAGATGACGATCACTCTTCAGGATGTAACCATGATCCTTGGAGTGAAAATCCGAGGATTCCCAGTGACCAGAGACACAGAATCTGCAGGATGGGAGGATCGTGTGGCCCAGTTCTTGGGTCGGGCCCTACCTGAACTTGAGCCAGGAAAGAAATGACGCAGCAGTGGAATATCCTTGAGGTGGCTGCGTCAAGAGTCTGGGCATTGTCCAGATGACGCAGATGAGGCCACTGTGACCTACTACTGTCGGGCTTACGTGCTACACATGTTTGGTACGGTTCTATTCCCCAACGACACTGGAGACACTGCTTCTTGGATGTACATCCCGTGCCTTTGGAACTGGGATGATGCCAGGAACAGGAGTTGGGGCTCTGCTATACTTGCTTTCCTGTACCGTCAACTTTGTGAGGCTTGCCGCCGTACTGGAGGTGAGCATGCAACAATGTCAGGATGCATCACACTGCTGCAGGTAATAAATCAATATTGTGCAACTGTCTACAACAACCATTGGTTTTTATGTAGAAGAAATTAACAGTCACCTTCACATTTCTGTTGCAGATTTGGATGTGGGAGAGGCTTCCAGTTGGGAGACCGCATCAACTTGATCCACCAAACCCTTGGTTTCTAGTAGGTGACACCGTCATTGCCCCTACCGTGGCACACCTCTATGAGAGAGCCCATGGAACTTACCATGTGTCGCGGTACGCGTACGTCAGCTACACAAATGAGCTGGACACCCTGTGGCCACAACATGTAAGTTAGATCAGCTTCTCAAACTTGCTCGACATCATCACAGTACGTAATATAGTGAGCACAAAATGATGAGCACTATTTGTACAGGTTGAATTGGAACCATATGACAAGGCTACAGTTACAGATCTCAATTTGAGCACCTTATGCAAGGAAGACGAGGCCTTATGGAAGATGCGGTGCCCTCTCATTTGTTTCTATGCAGTGGAGTACCATCTACCTCATCGTGTAGCACGGCGGTTTGGTAAGCTGCAGCCTTGTCCTCCTGAAGAATTCTCCACCTCCTAGGCGCTGCACAAGTTCAGTCGACAAAAGAAGAAGATCACCAACTGGCAGCTTGAGCACCAGCGGTACATCGATGAGTGGAACTTGATGGAGCAGAACAACATGCGCATATTTGCTAGGCATTGTGAGAACTCTTTTGATGAGTACCTCGTTTGGATTGGTGAATGGACACGACTGCAGTTGAAACCAGCTAGGACAGAGGAGGACATTGCAGAAATTGCAAGCGATAATGAAGGCAACAACCCATATGACGAAGGTATCCAACAAGGCCGCCAAGTTGAGATTGCCCCAGTGTTAGCTAGAGCGGTAAGTTTTTAAACCATTTGTACCGATTGAGATTGTGGCCTTTGATGGTTACTAAATAAGTTAGTTTGTTGCGTAGAGCATGGAAATAATGAGGACTGTTGCGGAGCAAGGAGTGGCATTGATGGTTTTTGTGCGAGATCCAAATGAGGCCAGTTTGTTACGCCAATACATTCAGGTACTCATTGCCACTTTCCTAGAAACGGCAACTTAAAAACAATAAAGATCATGTAAGTTAACTTTTACTGAATTCAAATTGCAGTGTTTGATGCATCGTCTCCGTAAAGTTGCAGCCCGCCTTGGATGCAGACGCGCCCCGCAGGTCATATCCCCACAACATGTCATAGCCCCACAGCTGAATGTTGGAGCAAGCTCTAGTCAACAAGGTGCAGGCCCTTCAACTACACAAGGAGGACCATGGGACCAATGGGAACAACAAGGTGATGAGAATGAAGGACAAGGAGAAGGGCATGAAGGACAAGGTGCACAGTGGGACTAAGGGGAAGAAATTGGCGTGTCACAGCTTGATGATGCACTCATGGGAAGTCAAGCCTCAGCATCAGGACGACCGCATAGGAAAATCCGACCAGTGGACAGGTACACTCCAGGTACCTACGCATTAGGGAGGGGCAAGTGTATCACTCGTCAGTAACGTTAAGGTACGTCCACTTCACTAGCATTCTTAATACCATAAAACTTGGTATATTGTTGTTAACAAATGCCTTAAATTCTTTGACAGGTGGTAGATGAATGGAGGGTAGACATGATGAACTTGTGCTCTCTTTTGTGTATGCATGATGTGTGTGTTGGTGTTGCGATGAAATGGTGGTAGATGAATGGAAGGTGGTAGATGAGAATGCACGGAATGTGTAACTAATGGTGTTGCGACCATGGCCTTTGTGTCATTTGTATGGACTGTGTCGCAGCTACAAAGTGTAGGTGTGTGAACTATGGATGAGCTATGGACTATGTTTGTGTATGGACTAAGCCACTATGTTTGGATTATGTTTGTTTATTTATGTTAAATTCTGGGCTTGTTTCAAATTCTGTCAAGATATAAATTTATGCCAAGCTGTTGTGAAAGCTCGGCGTCATCTAACTTAACGCCGAGGTGTTCAGGCTCGGTGTTACTTGACTTCACGCCAAAGCCCTGGCCATACTGGAATTCAGTGGCCTACAGCGTTGATGTGCTCAGGCTCGGCGTTAGCTGACTTAACGCCGAGGTGCTCAGGCTCGGTGTCAGGTTACTTCACGCCGACCCCCGGGCGAAACTGGAATTCGATGGCTAACACCGCTGACATGCAAAATCTCAGCGTCAGCTGATTTCACGCTGACATCCTCTCCCACGATGCTATTCAACTCAACGCCGAGGCCCCCGTGGTCTGGCATGGGCCCAAAGGCACGTGGGTCGCAGTCCTCGGTGTTTTGTGCCACAGTAAGGGGTCACGTTGTTTGGCCGGGCGTCGACGTCATACAGGTCGGCGTACCTTGATTTCACGCCGACATCTGGAGAAACTGGAATTCGATGGTTTGGTTCGCCGACATGCAATAACTCGGCGTCAGGTGACTTGACGCCGAGGTTCAAACCCTAGACAGCCCGGGGTAAGAAGTTGGAACTCAGCGCCGAGGATTTTTTTACTTTTGTTTTTTGGTTTATGTGACTTTAGAAATCTTCCTTAGTATGCATACACATATATAGGCAGAGAGGTATTGTGGCCATAATAATAGTCCATTACAACACAATTAAAGGTCATGGGCAACAGTCCATTACAACAAAATTATAGGTCATGGGCACATAATGGTTCGCGGCGAGGGCGACGAATCTGAATTCATGTACCAAATCGGCCCTAATAATTCAAAACATAACCGGGAAGCAAGTCTTCATCTTCGGAACCACTATCCTCTCCCACAAACTCATTGGTATGGTTTCTTCCTTTTTTTGTAGTAAGTGGCCTCGAATTCATCGAGGGCTTGGGTGAACGCTTCATCATACTCCTCGTCCTCAGCGTATTGAGTAAGAAACTTGCCTTTACCTGCCGCTAAATCGGCCTCCGCTAGGGAGATGAGCTCGTCCAATCTAGAAGTATCATCGTCGTCCACCATCTCCACCTCAGCACTCTTCTTTTTAGCCTCCTTCATCTTCTCCTTCTCAAAATCCTTCGCCTCTAAATCGGCCTCCGCTAGGGCGATGAGCTCGTCCAATCTGGAAGTGTCATCGTCGTCCTCCATCACCGCCTCAGCACTCCTCTTTTCGGCCTCCTCTAGCTTCTCCTTTTCATAATATCTCTTCTCGGCCTCCTCCGCCGTCTGCTCCAGATAAGCTGAACGAGCGACCTCAACATCCCAGTTCCCTGTGCATCCAATCTCTGTAGTAATCAAAACAAATAGTTAGAAAGACAAACCATAAACAAGTTTACGAGCTTTGAAAGACACTCACTGAGACACAGGTGAGCTTCTAGGCCTCTGATGCCCTCATACTCTTTTTTTTCCGCCTCAATTTTCACATGCACTGCTGCCTCCTCTGCTCTCTTATTTTTCACTGTCTCATAGTCTTTCTTCCAAGCAGCAGCACTTGGGGTTTGGACACCCAATCGGTGGGCATAAGCACGTTGCTCTTGCTTCCGCATCTTAATGTAGTTGTCCATAAAATGAGTACCAGACCTCATCTTCTGGTCCATGAATTGCTTATGCTTGAATGTACCAATGTATTCCCTCTGGTCTTTAACATGGTTAAAAACCTCCCAGTTGTATTTCCTCAGGCTCCGTGCTCGAACGGAAGAATTATACACAAGTCAACAAAAAGAACAAAATTTGAATATCAAGAAGCAAGAGGTAGAACGAACGAACCTCATCGTAATCAACCATATGGCCGCACCAATACCCTATTCCAAGCTCCATAGGAAGTAGGACATACTGCGCTTCGACACCACATTTGCACATCACAGGAGGAGCAGGGGTAACCACTTTTCTCTTCTTGTCCACCTTCGGCTCTGACTATTTGTTCTTAGGACCCCAGAGCCACTCCATGAAGTTACACTTCCGTAACAAGGTGTACCCACCCTACAAAGTGAAATATTAGTACATGCAGAAAGACTAAGAAAGATATGAAGACATACAATTTGCACTTACTCCGACGGGGTTAGAACATTCGAACTGGTTAGGCCTGTCTGAACTTATCACTGAATAATCTCCGCATTTGCAACGAGGCGGAGATCAAGCTGTCTCAATTGGGCTATTTTCTTCTCTTCGTCTATCATTGGCGGGGGTCAGGGGGAGGTGGCATCCACCACTCGAATTGATCGGGTGGATTATGCTTCCCTTTCCACCATTCGTCAAACTAGAGATACCTTGGGTCGAACATGTTTGGACCGTCAATCCACTGAAAGAAAAAACACCGCTCATGGTCCTACAAAATATGATTCGTAGCGATGTTTTAGCGAAGTCGTACAATAAATAAAGACGCAATGCAAGAGATGCAATTACTTACATTGAATCCACCGCATGTGTAGTAGCAACGGGCAGCTGTGTCCTCATGGCGAGATTGGCCAATATCAGCCGGTTCTCCACAGTCGCAATTTGAAACAGGGAGTGTAGGAGGAACAGGGGCATCCTTGCTAGACACGTCAGGGTACAATTCTCTAGAGCGACCTCGTTTTTTCCAAAGCTGCGTCCGCCACAAGTTTTGCATCTAACAAAAATGAAAATGCTCAATACCTATAAATTTGTAAATAACATAACATAGTTGACAATGCAAATGCTAAATATCTACAAATTCAACTACTCTAAAACAACAAGTAAAGCTAAGAAAAAATGAATATAATCTAACAAGTAAATTTAACTACTCTAAATTCAACTAATATAAATTTATAACCGAGCATAGTTCACAATCCACAAATCCATTAATAATAACAACGAGTGAAGCTAAGAAAAAAATAAATATAATTTAAAACAAGTGTTTCATCCAACTACTCTACAGCTACAAATAAAGAAGTTCATCCAAACTAACTTTGTCACCATGTTTCTAGGGTTAGCCAACTGAACAATCATCCTAATCAACGAAATCAGTTTGGAAGAAACATATATACCACACCACCATATAAGCACGGTTCAAGCAATTTTGAGACAATGCAGTAATATCCAACCGGACAGAATGGAGGAGGGGAGGGAGATTTACCTCAGGGAACCGTCGGGGAGGGAGATCGGGCCACCTAGCGGAGAATTATGGACCTAGGGTTTGAGGGGGGTGGAGTGGAGAGAGAAACAGAGCACCGCCCACGAACAGAATGGGAAGGAGGAGGAAGAAGGGGCCTCGGCGCGGCTTCTAATGCCCAGACCTCGGCGTTGAGTCGGGCCACGCCGAGGTGTGAAGCTCGGCGTTAACTGGACGTACGCCGAGCTTCTTGGGCCGCAACGCTTAAGTGGGTCGTCCATGCCTGGTCCAAATCTCGGCGTACATCGGTCCCACGCCGAGGTATGAGGCTCGATGTTGGCTGACACGACACTGAGCTATGGGCCAGCGGAGGCCGACGACCGCGGTCGCTGGTGACGTGGCGAGGCCCTCGGCGTTGTGTCAGTTGACGCCGAGCTTTATACCTCGGTGTCATGCCCTAATACGTCTAAAAACGATGTATTTTTAGAAAATATTTTATCAGAGAGTTATTTATAAAAAATATTTTAAAAAAGAACCAAAATGTAAAAATTCCACGTTTGCTGACACGGCACTCGACGCTGGCACCAGCAAGGCTAGACAACACCGTTGCCACATGTTGTTCTGTGGCACGTGCACCTCTCATGTACGTGTCCGACGGAGCCGAACACTCCCACGACTGCTCTGTTATCGCACTACGTGGCCTGACCGATGCCAGCATGGAGCGCCATGTCAGCAAATAGAAGGCGACGAGCACGACGGTGACGACCGGTAGTACACGTACGTGGAAGAAAGCGACGAGACACTCTTGTCCTGACTCCTGAATGAAAGCCACCGATTAATTCCCACCATGGATATATATCCATGGATCGGAGGTCAACTCTCTCATGGCCTGCCTTTGCTTTGCCTTCTCGTGTGACGGCCAAAATCCACTCGCCCGCGCCGGTACTTGCTGCATCGCTACCTTATCTAAAATACGTGCAGTCAACCGCGGTCGCTGTAGCGCGCCCTGCACCTCCGCCCGCCGAAAAGCGCCCAGGCAACAGGGACTGCACTGGACGGACGCGCACGGCACGCGCATGCCGCAGCGCGATCGAGCTCGGCCAGAACCAAAACTTCGCGGGCGTAAGAGCTCGTGAGTCTATCTCAACACAGACATTCACACTTAGAAACTTTAAAAAAATTAAAATTTTATATATCAATAATACCAAACTAGATGTGTATTGTACCAAAATTTAAAATTTAAATAATTTTTATAAAATTTATATGTAAAAAATAAATTTCAGCCACTAGAAGATAAAACTCCAGACGAGTGAAATTTGTTTTTTCATATGAATTTTTACGGAAGTTGTTTGAATCTTAAATTTTAGTACAATGTCCATTTAATTTGGTATTATTGGTGTGTAAAGTTTTAAATTTTTTTAAAACTTCTAAATATGAATCTCTAGAGTGTTAAGATAGGTGTCGCGGACGCTTATATCCGCGAAGATCTTTTGAGATAGCTCCAGAACGCTCTCCGCGGCGCGCGGCCGGCTTCTGTCCTGGACGCAGTCACCCTGAGCTGGCCAATTTCGACTGGTCTCATCTCAGCTACCGGTGGACAGATCGTCGGAAGACGATGGCCTGGCGCACCGCCTCCTCTTCCTCCGGCAGCTCCCCGTGGCCCGTGTCTGTGCCCCGGCACCACAGCATACGGGGTCCCCATGCATGGGCATGGGCTGCTTATCGCCAGCTTTCTGCGTGGGCAGCACAGGGCTCCGTGGCGCCGACCATGGCATGGAGTCCACAGCGGCTAGCCGTTCGGTCCTGCCGCTTCGCCAACGCCATTGGAGTGGGAGTCGTCGTCCCACGTAGTAGGTGCTCAGAGTCAGAACTCCCATCAGGCATTCAGATGATCACAAGCAGCGCAATGCGTGAGATCCCAGCAGATGCTAAAACCAAACACTAGACACCGTGGCTCCACCACTGAAGACGCCCCAGGGCGTTCTTCCCATCCATACTAAACATGGATGTGCGGGCGCCCCTTGCCCTGTTGTTGCCTTTGGAGTTTGAACGGTTCACTGGTGGTTCTCTCTCCGATCCCCACCACTCACCCACGCCAAAATTTAAAAATATAAATAGAAATTTTAAATACAGCAATGCACCATATAGTCAATTTTTCACCGTATTTAGACTTGAATCGATGCATCAACAAGGCAAGCGCACCATTCCTCTGATTGGTTTCTTTTAGCTTGGTCGTCCCTACCGGCAATCCATTCGCCGCATCCAATCCATCCACCAAGAGTCCTCAGCCAAAGCTTAAACTAGTCGTCAAGAGTCCTCAGCCAAAGCTTAAACCTCTGCCCTATAAATACCCATGCTTTCCTCTGCTCCTCCACCACGCACCCAAGCAACCCAAGCGACCAGCAGCCAAGGAAGCTCAAGCTGCAAGCTCATCCACCGGTGATCACAAGCATATATACATACATATATGCCACTGTCCATGGCGGGCCCCGCGATGGCAGCGCCGCCGCCCTGCTTCCCCATGGCGGCGGCCAGGCTGACGATGCCGCCGCTGCCGCTGCCGGCGTCGATCACGCTCCCGGACGCCGCGGCGCCGGTGCCGGTGGTCGGTTGCAGGCGCGTGGCGGCCAAGCACAAGGCTGTCGTGGTGCTGGGAGCCACGGGCACCGGCAAGTCCCGCCTGGCGATCGACCTCGCGTTGCGTTTCGGCGGCGAGGTCATCAACTCCGACAAGATCCAGGCGTATGCCGGCCTGGACGTGGCCACCAACAAGGTCGGCCCGGGCGAGTGCGCGGGGGTGCCGCACCACCTGCTGGGCGTCGTGCACCCGGACGCCGAGTTCACGGCCGCCGACTTCCGCCGCGAGGCCGCGCGCGCCGCGGCAGGCGTCGCGTCGACGAGGCGGGTGCCCATCATCGCGGGCGGCTCCAACTCGTACGTCGAGGAGCTCGTCGAGGGGGATCGCCGCGCGTTCCGGGAGCGGTATGAGTGCTGCTTCCTCTGGGTGGACGCGCAGCTCCCTGTGCTGCACGACTTCGTCGCCCGCCGCGTAGACGAGATGTGCCGGCGCGGCCTCGTCGACGAGGTGGCGGCCGCGTTCGACCCGCGCCGCACCGACTACTCGAGGGGCATCTGGCGCGCCATCGGCGTGCCGGAGCTCGACGCCTACCTCCGTGCGCGCCGCCTCTGCGACGTCAGCGACGAACAGCGCGCACGCATGCTCGCCGCCGCCGTCGACGAGATCAAGGCCAACACGTCCCGTCTCGCCCTCCGCCAGCGCGGCAAGATCCAGCGGCTCGCGCGCATGTGGCGTGTCCGCCGCGTCGACGCCACGGAGGTGTTCCTCAAGCGTGGCCACGCCGCCGACGAGGCCTGGCAGCGGCTCGTCGCCGCGCCATGCATTGACGCCGTCAGGTCGTTCCTGCTGGAAGACCAAGAATACAGCAGCATGGTCACCCCCTCCATGTTTGCATCCACGGCGGCCGCCGCCGTCGCAGCCGCGGCTGTCTAACACACAGGGAACCAGAACGCTGCCCAAAGTCCTCCACACATGGCCAACGCGCCACGCCAGCCTCCATTGGCGACCGGCGCAGAGCTCACCAGCTGGAATGGCCGACTGGCTGCATGCTCTGCTGCGGTCAACCGCGCGGTGACCGGGCAGAGTAGTAGCGCTGATCATATAGTTGACCCTGGTCTGGGGGAAGTAATTATTTTGTCCCCCCGTTTTCTCTGTATTTTTGTACGAGATGACGCGATCGAGCGCAAGAGCGAGTTTTGAGTATTGTTTCACTGCTGTTCCAAGAATATAATGATGAATGTGAAATAGACGCCGGCACTGCT
This sequence comes from Bothriochloa decipiens, assembly GCA_023333625.1. Lineage (NCBI taxonomy): Eukaryota > Viridiplantae > Streptophyta > Magnoliopsida > Poales > Poaceae > Bothriochloa > Bothriochloa decipiens. The sequence goes on along the minus strand of CM041628.1, from coordinate 5,561,037 downwards.
GATTTGGGGTGATGTAACACAGAAGGCTCTTGATGTAAAATAGTATAGAGAGAGAGATATTGGTAATACTTAGTACTTCCATGAGCAGAAATGGTTTCTTATGAGATTAGATGTGAATATTGTCTAGTCAATATCGTAATCTGAACTTTTCACGCTCACCACTGAGTTGGGTTATCAAGAATCTCACTTGTTGCGCACTTGCAATAGTCTAGGACTACACTCTTTTCTGTCTTTTCTTCTTATATCCCGAATCTGTGTATTTGCATTGTGTGATATGAAATTGTAGCTATATGTAGCTATATGTACCATATAAGCCTATATATATGGTGCCTCTGTAGCAGATATATGGTGTTTTTTTTGGCCAAACATCCACAAATTGCCCTATATCTGTAAATGAGCTTTATTTATCCGGGTTATAAAACATTGTTGGCGTCTCTTCTATTATCATGACGTGTGTCATTTCTCTGCGTCTTTGAGGTAAAAAAATAAACACCTATTTGCTTAGTGACGCTCTCTGGGCAGTTTCTGTTGTAGGTCCTGTGAACAGAAGTTGACATATGAATTACATCTGTTGTCCCTTTCCTTGTCCTCGTTTTCCAATCTATCTAGTGCTTGATGTGGGAAACATTCTCAAGCAAATGATTGGGAATTTGAGATTAGTTAGCAGAGGACTTTGAATGTCAATGTCAAACCGGCCATCACATTCACATCTTCGGGCACTGCACCTGCTGGTACTGTACTGTATCCATCCTGGTGCTCAAGGTCAATTCCAAATCATACATATGCTAGTCGGCCAGTACCTAAGCATGATTTCCCAATGTGTTATCTTCTTGAACATTGTCAAACTCTAGTACATACTAGATAGTCTGTAACTAGTGCCTCTGTCTCTCAAGGTCAACCAAACCACACATTACTAGAATCTTATGACAGATCGACAGAATGAATGAACCAATTTAGCAAGCACCTTTCTGTTTTATTTCTTTGAATAGATTCTTCAGTCAACATTAGCCATGACCAACTGCTTCGATGTATAGTACTTCACTTGCACAATATAATATGCTCTAGAGGTTGAGGATGGTGCTAAGAAAGTCAAAGCTTTTCCATGAGGAAAAAAGAAAGTCAAACTGCAGCATGCTCTGCTCCAACAGAAGGTCAAATCATTAAAATTAAAGGAACCACTAAATAGCAAGAGGGCTGTCGTCGAGCATTGAGAACGTTATATAATACATTTAAGGTCAACATATATATGAACCTGCCAAAGTTTCTTTTGGAGGGAGGGGTGATGGTTTGCAGTGCACTACTGAGTTCTAGCAAACCACAAAAAAACTATAAACTAGTGGTAGATAAGCCGTTCAACTTCTGTTGGGCCCGAGTGCTTTGCACTACATATGTATTGTGTATGGAATTAGCAGTTAGGTTATGCAAATGATTATAAGATTAGACTCCACAAAGCAACTATAGCACCTAGAAACCCAAACCAGTCCATGGTATTATCATTTGCTAGAATATTTTGTACAGATATCAACCACTTGTGTGGTGTCCTTTCTCCTCTCTCTCTTTTTTTGCTTTTTGTTGAAAAGTGGATGGCGATATTTGTTGGTGACTAGTTGAAAAACGGTTTCCATATCATTGCAAATAAATTTCCTTTTCATGCAACAGTGAGCCAATCATGTGTGGATCCACTTCTTATCCATTCATTTTTAAAAATTTTGTATGAGTTGTTGTCCAAAACCTTTTTGCTCTTTGTTTCTGAAAAAAGTAAAGCAAAATCTTGTATACATGCATGCAAATAGCTGACGTCAACTCTGGACCAGGCCACTACTAGCCACTGTCTGGAAGGGACAACAGTTTTATTATTCAATCAATAAACCTGCCTTTAGAAAGTATAATAAGGCATATTGCATATGTCTTTGTTGTGGTAATTATACATTTATACATGTTAGTTGTAAGTTGTAAGTTGTAAGTTGTAACTTGTAACTTGTAAGTTGTTGTGTTCTATATGCTTTTCAGTGGTGATGTTAACCATGGCTGCTATCCTTTTTTAGTAGTGATGTTAAGAATGGCTGCTATGCTTCTTATGAACTTTAACCCCAACAAAGTCTGAACCACCCCATGGAAATCCAAGAACATTTGAGTAAGTTACCTACTGCTCTTTTGTTAGGAGGGCGGCTGAAATGCCACAACAAAGCCAGAAGAGATCCAAGCAACTTAAAACTAATTAAAAGCTTCAAACTTTTTTCTTGTACTACACTAGATAGATGCAAGAATTGCTGAGGTAAGAATGACAATGCAATCAAACTTGAGAGCCACACATTACCAAAAAGGAGAAATGAAAGCCATTCCATGATGAATATATCTAAGCCAAGGCATGGCTGTCCATTATTACAAGCTACTCTAATCAGGATGCCTGCCACTTCTTGCAAGCTTCTGAAAATGAGCCCTGTGTGCCCCCCTGTCCTGGTTTAAAGGCAATGGTCAAAAGAAAAAAAAAATCCCTTGTACCTTATATATACTGAACTTTTTGTTTTTCTATTGAGGGTGACACTAGCATTTGTCTCTTCCTTTTGGTCTTGTTTATGCGCACGTAATAGCTTGCAAGGCGAGTGGTGATCATTAGATAGTGTTTCTATATATATATTGACATCTTTCTGGAGGGTTTAGAGGGTAGTTAGTACAAGCATGCACCTGCCAAAATCATATCTAATTCCAAGTTGGTAACTTGTTTAACAAGGTGAGATGCATCATTGCCTCTGTACTTGTTCAGGACTACGCACTTGGAAAAGTTGGTCAGCATGCATCTCTATATGCACCAAAACCCTTAAATATTATTGCCAAAAAAACAATGCCAAAAAATTATTATCCCTTCAGCTTATCATTGCAAACATCCGTTCAAAAGTTTTGTATCTTTTAATTTTGAATTGAAACCTATGGGCATCGCACTAATCTACTCTGGAGGTGCAAAATGCAAACGAATTAAGGATGTCACACTTCAACCATTGCTTTGATATGTGTGTTGTGTGCGTTTAATTTGCGTCTGCGTTTCCGTGATTACTTCCATTCAACAAGAACCAGCAAAGGGTACGAGTGTGATGTACGCGTCCTAACTAGTTTTTAGGTTGACAAATTTATTTGGAACAAACTGTGTAAAAATATTTGCTGGATAAGTTGTATATAATTTTTGAAAGACGTTAAACAAGAAGACTTATGTGTATAGTTTACGTTAGTCATAAAATACATTATTATAGAGAAATTACGCTAAAAGCTTATGCTGAGAAATTATTATGATAATAAACTTGTCTGCTCATAGTTATAGAATTGAAGGTCAAGTTGTCATGATAAGTTATCTATGAAATTATATTGCAAAGCTATGATAAGAAATTGTGGTGATGAGTTTTGTCCCAGAAAATATTAGGTACAAAAGCTGCAATTATAAATTTTTATTTTTCAAAATAGAAAGTTGTGGAAATGCTTTTAAAGGAAAAGTTAGGGGTTATCTGACAATTTGGTTCCCTATTTGACAATTTAACCTATTATAGACACCTGCATGCGTAACGACAAATAGGTCATCAATAATTAAAAAGATGCAAAGTGGATTGTCATTTCGAGCTGATCATGGCCTTACAAGCCACTAATGATGGGTACTATCATTATCCTTTCTTGTCATTGGCTTTATCTTATGAGAATTCCAATTTGATATGCTTGGAAATAATGTGAGCGAGCATGCGTCCGGCTGGGTGCCGAGCTAGGGCTAGGTAGCTACTACTTCCATCCCATTGTGACAGACAATCTCCATGAGTTCTGATTCTATCATGTGACCCAAAGCATGTCAAACCTTATTCTGATAAATAAATAGTTACGGGTCCATTACACAAAATGATTTTTAGGCTCATGATTTATTTTTATTACAGGGGTGGATATATGCAACCCTCTCCAAAAATCAATTTCCAGGGGCTTTAAAATTAGTTTTACTATAAAACTTGACCAAAAATATAGAAACAAAATTCTCGTGGCCTAGCACATTGCAAGCCTCCCGTAGCACAATCTTTGCATGAAATACATAAGTATGTATGCGCCTAAAGATTGAAACTCATGACCTTAAAGCTTACGCGGAACAACTCTTGTGACCAAATCTTATGTTTTGATATTGGATACTATCGTTTTGTATTAATTCACCTATTGTTTTTATGTTTAGACCCTAAACACCCTCAAAGGAAAAAAAAAAGTCAACTACAAAATTTTAGATCACATCAAGCACTACAACTTTGGTATATACAGAGTAATCTTCATCCGAAGTTGTTTGAAATAATCAAAATTTTGAAGTTAAAAATTTAAAAAACTTACAATGAATATCCCACTAAACAGTTTCAATTGAGTAAAAAAAATCAACTAGGAGACGGACTTAATATTGTTTTTATTGGAGGAAGTAAAAAGGATAGTTGACCATATTTTCTCATAAAACATGTTCAAATTTGTTGTTTTAAGGCCACTTCCCCTTTTGCAGAGCAAAGGAGCGCAGAGCGCCCTCATCCCTGTTGGTTATCTACGTATCCTGCACTCTACTCCCTCCGTTCTAAATTGTAGTTCGTTTTGATTTTTTTGTGCATGCATTTTGCTATGTACCTAGAGATAAATAATATGTCTAGATACATAACAAAATGCATGCACCAAAAAAGTCAAAGTGAACTATAATTTAGAACGAAGGGAGTACTATTTAATGTTGCGGAATGCTTAATTTCTTAGAAAATATATGTTCAAGCTTGTTTTGTGATGATGACCAAAGGTAGTTGATTCTACAGCTGGAGCCTTTTCCGTCCCAAACGATGATATATATATTCTCATCGGGGAGGTTGCATACCTAAAAATCTCTCATAGGGCAACCAAGGAATACCTTTTTTGGGCCACACTGAATTCATGGATTCTTAGTATTCACCACTTGGAGTTCTTTTCTTCTCTGCAGGAAAGTAGCGGGAAAAGCATAATTGCGGGTTCACTTACATTGGACATAAGTGAGTTTCTGATTCTTCCACTGGTCACACTCTAGCTCTGCTAGAGTCTAGCTAGAGATATGCTATTCCCTGATAAAATTGAAAATTGAGCGGCAAATGATGATAAAAAGCATAGATGGTTCTCCTCCCCTTTCATGTTATGCCTGGAGCATCAAAGTGTTATATTAATGTTTTTCAAGAGAATTTTGCAGTTACCGGTCGTTTTCAGGTATGCAAAATCTCGACGTAATTGTCACACTCACACATGCATGTTTAGTAGTAAAGGCCAAAAAGAAAGGGGTTCGAAGCTGCAAGAACATATCGAGGCTTTGTTTAAGAATTCTGGAAAGTTATTTGGACCTAGGCCTTGTTTAGATTGCCTTCAAATTCTAAGTTTTTTCACTCTCTTTCCATCACATCAATTTTTAGACTCATGCATGGAGCATTAAATATAGGTAAAAAAATAACTAATTATACAGTTTAGTTTAAAATCACGAAATGAATCTTTTAGGCCTAGTTGGTCCACGATTGGATAATATTTGTCAAATATAACAAAAGAGTTACTATTTATCAGGTTAAAATTTTTTGCAATCTAAACAAGGCCCTAGCTGCTTTGCAAGTGAGGTAGTATAGATAGTTAGTAAAACTAATTCTGAACTCTCAGAAAAAAAATCATGCTACTTAAATTTAATTTGTGAAAACCACACACAGGCAGTCAATTCTGGATTCTACAACCGAAGTATTGGGATTGGCTGGCAGACAAATCCATAGGGTTCTGAATGCTATTTTATACTCACTCTGTTCTAAGTTATATGACGTTTTAACTTTTCTAAATATGTTGTCTTTATTATGTATATAAAAAAGTTAATATGTAAGTTCATAATTAGCTATGTATTTAGACAAGTTAAAATTTAATGTGGAATATATAGAGTTTTTTTCCACTGTGCACATGCACGTATTTTATTAATAGAAAAAGAATGCTATTTTTATATCGTGTAACTTCTTTTTCGAGGTTTATTTGTTACCACAGCCTGTTCTTAGGGCGTGTCAACCATAGTAAAGTGTAGTGAAGTTTCTGAAATTCAACAGTAAACCCAAGTACCTAGTAGAGGCTAACAACTGGATGGGACAGGAGGATCCATGTTGTGCGCTACGAGTCACGAGTGTGGCCACACCCAGACCTTACCAAAAAACAACTATTACCTTCAAAATTTCACTTTATATTTTAGCTACACACATATAGTATATTGTTATATATAATGTCATATATCTCTCCCCCCTCCCTCTAATTGCTCTAGCTCCAACCGCTAGCAGTCGTATGGTAATGTTCATCATGGTGCATCATAAACGACGAAAACAATAAAGATGACAAGTCATTTACCACTAACCGTTACTTCGATCCTCAAGTTAAATAAATTTTACTTTATATCTTTGAAAAGCAGTTAGTAACTTTATACTAAAGTTGAATACATAGATTCTTCCACTTTTCTTCTAGTAGCTTATTAAGCTCGTCGACATTACTTAGTGCTTGCAACTCCATATGATCTCGATCATGGAATTTTATATGCTTTGATAATGAAACCTAATGAGCTAATTTTCTCTTTTCCAGTAATAATAATGCTAGTGGTAGGAACAAATGTTCCCTCTGATGGATCTAGCCGTGTTCCTTTTTGACCTTTTATTTTTGATAATTAACTAAACTTCCCATGCATTTTGAATTTGTTTGGACTTTTTGTTGAGACGTGTTATATATAATATATAATACTCAAAGAATTAAGTACAATATGGTCGCTTCAGGCAAAATATATCACAGGAGTAGTTGATCACTTGCGTGTGGAACCAAATTAAATAGGAGTGGAACATATTCTTCCACTGAATGCAAAAGGAACAGCATTAGTATTTTCTAGTTATAAAATGTGGCTAGATTTTCATTGCTGTCTTCCTGTTTGAAACCTATGCACGCCGTCCAGGTTAATCACAGTAGTACTTCGTTGCTCATAAGCAGCGTCCTTATTTATATATCTGTAATCTCTGTATCGATCAAAGCGTTCTCTTTTCAGAATGAGAGGATTCTTGGAGAGCTTTAGTTAAATATATAGCCAGAAAAAGAAAGTGCAACCTTCCCTTCTCCTTGTTTGGGGTTCCGGTCGATGCATCGGATTCTAGCTTTGACTAGCTACTAGCTCTTGGAACCATGCATATTTTTTTGGTTGCGCCTTATCGTTTCTTTCGGTGCATGGGGATCATATGCGTGCACTACTAATGTCAAAATACACTGCACGTATCTTCTCACTGCAATAGTATTTCTCTGTAAATTTAGCAATCTTGCATGTATAGTTGGTCAGTGAGAAAGACAAACAAAGCAGAACTTCTTTACTCCAAGATCGGAACATGTTTGGAGGGTGGTCGGGGCATGGAATTCTCTGACCTTTGAAGGTCCTGTATTGATGCTTGGATTTTTGTCCTCGTCTTTTACTTTTTTGGCCGCCAAGCATAGTCAGTTATTGCTAGAGTTGAGAAAATTCATACACAAAGCTAGCATGTTTTCCCCTTTGGAACTTCTTTATAATCAGTGGAAGGTACGACCAAGTTTTAGACCAAAAGCACGCTCCTACCATATATAGGGTAAATTTCACCGGTGGTCATTAAACTTGTTCTGCATTATTCTAGCTCATTTTGGTCTCGTTACTTGCAAAATTGCATGCTCAGCTCTTTAAACTTTTCCTAGTGTCCCATTCTGTTTCAAGTACTTGCAAATTGTACACTCGACTCTCTAGACTCGTACTGAGTTCTTATCAAGATCGGCCAGAATATACAAATTAAACAATTAGCTCCATAGAACTACATTGTTATACCATCCTGGTCCAAACTCCCCCGCACCGCGTTGTCCTTGCCCCGCACCTTGCACATGCAGGCCTCACCCTGTCACCCATGCATGTGGCTGCTTCGCTTTGCAGTTTGCACCATGAGTCTCTCGCAAATTAATATTGTACACGCAGCAAATTTGTAAGTAATGAACCGGAATAAAAACATAGATATTTATCGATCACTTCTTATTATAGAAATTTCCTCATGCATACATATATGCTAGCTAAGGTAAATGTTCGTGCATTGCAATAGAAAAAAATAATACGAAAATAACATATGCAGGAGGTACGTGTGTTAGTTCTTTTCAACAACGGCGCAAGATCATAATCTTGTAAAAAGGAAGTCTTCTTTTATTTTCTGCATGCACGGTCTCATGCCGATCAATCGCGAAAAGGATCAGCAGAGAACAGTCACTCGTCCTAACGTGAAATGAAATGGCGTCATGTCAAGCATGAATCTAGGCCCAACACGGAAATATATTTTTTTAATAAAAAAAGAATCTAGGCACTAGACAGGCGGGCAGGCTCCACCTAATATATATAGGCGTGCCTAGATTTCCTGTAGGTGTTAGTGGATCTCCTAATAAGAAAAAAAAAGAATGGAATAAATAATGACATTCAAGCACTTCATTTCTAGTAGAATCTAATTATCTACCACAGTTTTTGTTATGTGGATCAGATTTTCACTATGCGAAGACTAGCCGCCATAAGAATGAGATCAAGAGCGAATTGGTTTCTACTCAAATGGTAGGACGGTCCAGTGGGACGCTACCCACCAGGGTTTAAACCCTGGTGCTCGTATCTTTTTCTGAAATTTTCTTAAGGATTTACCGGCGTTATACGTTAAGTGGTAAGCGACGTTCCCGTCGACAACGAGGCGCCGTCAGTGGTGACTTCGGGAATCTCCAGATCTGTCAGATGCTTAGTTCTTTGAAGATGCTCATAGGGATAGGAGTAGGTTTACGTACGTGTATTCATAGGGATGAGTGTACGTGCGTGTGTAAGCGTCTGCGTTGTACTATGTAATTCTAAAAAAAAACGAGATCAAGAGACCCATCTCATTTTTCACTCAGAATGCTAAAACAAATTAAACGATTGGTATTATCAGCTGACATATATTTGTAATATGATCCTAATTGAAAAATAGGTGAAGTCCCGGTCGAAAAAATAAAATATGATCCTAATTCATCTCCAATTTATCCTATTTTCATATATGCCTATGAAGCTGAAAACATCTCTACCGAGAGAACATCCAAGACGAGAAATGCATATGCATGGCGTGATCCCTGCTTTTTTTGGGAGTTAACGAGTACACTCCACGTACATGTAGCTAGCACTCACTCGACCTAGCTAATTACCTAGCTGATGTTGATCGATGGAAATATGGAAGTGACCGGATTATTGCATTGATAACACAGTAGATGGATGCGCTCATGTACAGTACTATCTATCTATGAGTGCATCAATCAAGTTGCTTCCAGTAGGATTCTATCCATGAGTGCATCAATCAAGTTGCTTCCAGTAGGATTCTATTCTTTATTCTACGACGACAGAGAAACATCTTTGCAGAATTCAAGAAAAGTAGCCAGCAGGGATCGGATATCGGAGCATATATAGTCAGTTTGAAAAAAAAAAAACACCATCTTTCGGTGCAATTCGACGGCAAAGTCATGGAAATTTTTGCTTCTGATCCAATTCTCTTATGCACGCCACCAGCAACACTTTTGAGTATCGTATAGTACAATGGAACCGCCCGGAAGAACCGCATGGACGACTAAGATGTGGGGATGGAGCAGGAATAATCATTCTACTTTGCGGCCTAATTCTATGGCTGAATCTCAGGCCAGGAATGTAAGGGCCTCAAACATATAAAAGGACCATGATTTGATGTCAGTGAACTTTTGAATGTAGGAAAGAGAATAATGACTCTAAGAGCGGCGCTTGCTTACCACTCTGAGTCAAGTTAAGGTTTTACATAGCGGGCTGAGCTTATGCCTTTTTGCAGGAGCTATAACGAGGTATAATGGAGTCTATTTCATTTAGCAATTTAATAGAAAACATTGATAATCAATTGTTTAGAAAAAATACGGAACGATTAAGTAAAATTTCATGAATATAGATACTGAAAATACACGTCAAGAGCTGTAGAAGAATATGTCTACATGTTTGTTATTTCAATCATTCAACAAAACTTATATACTCACAAGTAGAATCAACATTCATAGTATTCATCCAACATTCAAAATGAATAACTCAAAAGTTTTTCAATGGTTCATTACATCATTCATTAAGCAAAAAGCACAACTATAAGGCGTAGATCATAGTCATCATCTAAATAAAATATGAAAATTTCCTCCATCAGATAAAGCGGCGCTAAAAAATCACATTTAACCCAAATAGCGGTGTTTAGTGGAGTTAAAATGTCCAATAGCGGCTATAGGGCAACAATTACATCGCAGCGGCATGTCTTTGAAAAGTTATACCATGCTATCTAGAACAATGCACCAAAATGATTTTGTTGAGTTCTTGCCTTTTTCTGCACAAAAGAATCTAGAACGGAAAAGAATAGAAAAAACTAGCATCCTATAAAAGAAAAAAAAAGTCTTTTTCTGCCTAAGCATTCGTGTATCTTTGGATTTTCCTTATATAGACATTATAATCATTTTGTCGTGAGTGTTTGGGCCTTCTTGGCAATCATGGTCCTGAACGTCTGAAACCGGCCAAACAAGTTTAACAGCCTATCATTGCTGCTAATGAGTCGTCGTGCTTGCTGTTCATGAGTCGATTGTGCTGGTATAGAAATGGGTTATCGAAGATCTCAGCAAAAATGAGGTGGTGGCGCAGTTGGCTAGCGCGTAAGTCTCATAGCTTTTTAAGCGAGTGATCCTGAGGTCGAGAGTTCGAGCCTCTCTCACCCCACGCCCAAAGAGCAATGATAAACCCTGTGCTTATGTGACTGGTTGGGTCCGTCACAGTGGCTGATCTCATGATTAGCTAGCTCTCAGCATACATGAGCTCTTTCCTTTTTCCCCCTTTCCAGTCCCATGATTGGATTTCTCTCTTTTGATTTCTGGTGATGATACTTTTACTTTCCCTACATTGGTATAGCGATTGTAATCTAAAATAAATACCTACTTCATAAATTATAACAAACAGAAACATCTGATTACCGAGACTAAAATGGGTTTGCTCAGCATCTCACTATTCGAACCTACCCCGGCTCACTTCCCAGCCAGCCTCAGACAGATTGCAAGGTTCTGGACGCACTGCATGGTGACTCCAGTCAACGGTGGCAACTTTTGATTTCAAGTTATACCAGTTCATACATAGCATATGCATCTCCAGAATCAGGAGCGGAGTTACAAAATGCGCGCGGTGCATGACTGCAGCACCGGCGACGACAGCAGCTGAAACCGAGAAATAATAGGGCCCGAGAATCGACACTTAAAAGTTGTGAGAATTCTCGACTTGATGAGATATACCTCGTCCCACTATAACTAGATAACCATCCTGACATTTTGACATCAAGGGTCAATGACCAACCCAGCATATCAAGAGAAGTACACTGTATTATTGCACTCTGCAAGGTTGGAGAGCCTAGGGAAAGAGGAGATGAACAAATTGGACGACTGCATATGGGTTCAGCAGTTAGGCCGGGTCACAGTTTGTGCCGCCGCCGCCTCTGCTCCACTTGTCGTGCCAGTCAGAGAAGCCTGTGAGCAAGGCCTCTTGCATCCACTGGTACCGGCACCTTGATGCAGCTTCAGGAACCGTGAGCCAGGTCCTCTGACGAGTGCTCTGCTCAGGCCATGAGGCCAGCTCTTCCTTTACATGCAGCGCAAACACTGCAGCTCTGCACATACCCTCAGGGCAGCACGCATCTTGGTGTGTCTTGCTTTTGAAGTCATAGAACCCCAGAAAATGCTGATTCAGAAAAGCAAATGACATTATATAAGCAAGAATGATGGCAAAATACTCTGATTGCTAGATCAAGTAAGTTGTGTTGCAATAGGCACTTTACGAAATTGAATGACAGATAAAAGCTATAAGAATTTATTGTCATCAAGGTCAAGCATTGGACACTGTTTCAATCATGACGCAGCACCAAAGACAAGGAGAGAAAAAAAAAGATAAGGCTATCTTCATTGGCACCACATGTGTTCATCGAGGTATAAGAGTCTTCTAGAAGAGATAATCATTGATTTCATGGATCTTCCACTATGTAAAAATCTTGCACGCTGCAAACACAAAAGTGTTACAGGAGCAACATGCAGGAACAAATGTCAATCTCAATTGTGCTATCCAACATTCAGACTATAATGTCAATTACAACCTTAAGATTGGCCAAAAGAGTTCCCACTTGTGGCAGTTGAAGGACACGCCAGACTAAGCAACAAAAAATAAATCCAATCGAAGTAACTAGTTCAACATCAGTTTCATGAACCACTGAGAACACTACACAATGAGCATCTCATGAACCACTGAGAACACTACACAATGTGCATCTCATGTTTGTCACACTAAGAAGCCTGGCTCTAGATAAGCTTTAATGACAGATCTTACAGAAGTGCACACCAGTCAAGTATAATTTCTTTACCAGCAGCAAATGTCCTTAGTTGTACAGGTTGCACACCATTAAACCCATTTGACTACAGGATATTAATCAATATGAGGCATGTCTCATACAACTTGTCGGTACAGGACTTTGTGAGAAGACAGCAGGACAAAGGCCAGTGATAAGATTATAAATGTAAGGCTTTTGACTTGACTCAATAACAGCAAGAAATATGATGGATTCCGGGGTAATGGATATGAATCTATATTATTCCACCTTGCTAACATAGTTTCAGGTTTTCAAGGGAGTAGTTATAACTGTATGTCAGTATCTCCAATTTGGGGCATACAACAACAACAGCAACATAAGATCGAGTGGGAGAACAAAAGGCATAATTCTAAATAGCGACAAAATTGCATTAGTAGCTTAGTACAGTCAAGTCTAAAACAACGTGGCATGTCAACCAAGCATAGTACGGAAGAGAATAGTTCCAACTTCTAATACAGTGAATAATGAGTTTTTGTATCATCTAAGAATACCAGTTTCATGAATATAGAAGCACAGGAAAACATGTGTCAGCACATGGGATACATTAACTATTGAACAAATTTCAAATGAAGACGGGCAAGATGAAAAGTAGTTCAGAAAAAACACCATCTTTATAGACATCTTACCACTATATCACCTCGAACTCCAGCTTCTTCTATAGCTTCTCGAGCTGCTGCCTCTTCAACAGTTTCATCGTTCTCCCATCCTCCCTGCAACAAGAAAACAAACATAACAAAATCTCTACATGCCAGCCCAGTGACATTTACTACAGGTTTATGAAAATAACATGGATATAACATGAAAAAAGTAACACTATATACATGAGACCTAAGCTTGCAAACAAGCTCATAAACAGCCCAAGGAATGGATAGGCAACTCAGAAATTCCAGCTACTTCATCCAGATTTCCCGGATTTCTGACTCAAGACACACTGGCACTTGGGATCTAACTGAAATAATAACATGCATTGCTAGGTATAGGTCTTCCATAGTAGTTTTGTGAAAACACAGAAACAGAATAAGTTTGCAATAAAAGTTGTCATCTGTGTAAACAACTGGAAATGGATTTTAAATGAAGATGTTAACAATAATACTTTTGGAAACAAAAGACTAGCTCCACTTTCTAATTATTGCATGTGTATTTCAGATGGAGATGTTTACAGTACAATACCTTTGGAAACAGAAGACCAGGTCCGCTTTGGGAATTTATCATGAGAATTTCCACGAGTTTCTTAGGTTTGTCACCAGAGGTTTCATCATTATTAGCTCTATACCTAAATGGTATGCATCTGCAGAAAAAAAAATGAAATTATTCAGAAATACATAGATATGCCACTATGAAAAGTGTCAGTGTTTCTTAGATCCATAAAGACAAAGGTTGTAGACTTGTAGTAGAATAGAACAAATCTCTGTGGTGTTAAAATCATATTCAGACTCCAAACAGAAACTATAAAGTAGTAAGTAATATATCAGTGGCAAGCTTGGTAGAACTAGTACCGGACACACATCTAGCATCTTAGATCAGTAACAGACAAAATGAAAACAGGAGAACAAGGAAACACAAAGAAGATCAATTTCTGAGCACTTTAAACACATTAAACGCTGGTGATTATGGAGACATAATGATAACCCACAAAGATAGATAGTTTACCTTTTCGGCTACTCTCAATTGACCCTTCCAGGTAGTATTATTTCCTAATTAAACATGGGTCATTTTGGTGCCCACTTTATACCAGGATCCGTTTTATGGTGTAGCTACATGCTGATATATAAATATCCTGAGAAGCTTTACATATCCTGGTAGTGCTATTATTCCTACACGTTTCATGACAGGTACTATGCTCCTACAAGCTGAAGAGAAGGCGCAAATTGGACACAAGGTACAGCAAAATCTGTCCTAGCTAAGGAAAAGCAGAAGCTATATAAGGCCCTTGAAGAAAACATGTGGGCAAAATACGGCACCAATCATGAACAAACACCTGAATTATGAGCACTGATTCGTGGCCTTTTGCTATCACCGATGATGATAAGAGTACCCAGTGATACCAACTAATCCGAACCTACCAATACTGATTTGAAGTGATCTGAAGAGCCACTTCTTGTGGTGGGAGACAAACTATTCATCATAGACGACAATTCATTTCCACCATGCCCTAATATCAATGCAAACAAGCAAGCAGAACTACTTTTACTTCTCGCTCCGGGGTAGAAGCATCCCACCACAGTTCCTAACATATATTAACACACCATCTAATCTAAGTGAAATAAACAAACAGTGATCTCAATACTGTCGATATCGCTAGGTGTTACAAGCTAGGTACTGTGCATTGATTAGGACCTCCCTGCTCAGTGTGTGTGTGTATACAACAATTCGCGATGATTACCAGACTGTTAGCAAGTTTTTTAAATAATAACAAAATAACAAGTAAAAAAAAGGGGAGAGAGCATATCTAGACGCCAGCAAATCGCCGCCACAAACAAAACAATCGAAGCCCCGGTGGCACACCACCACGCCGCAGCGATCCACTCGCCAGAACCTAATGCTAGCGCGCCGTACGGTGTAGAAGAATACGACACGCACCGCACCGCGCCGGCGCCGCATTTAGGTCAAGAGGGCAATGAGCACGCACGCACGCACGCACGTAGCCATCGGCCCCAACCCAATCGAATCCAATCCGGAAGTGAAGCTTGAAGCACTAGGAGCAATAATTGGCAAGGGAATCAATCAATCAGTCAGTGAGAGAGGCAGCCAAGCGCGTACCCGGCCACTAGCCGACGGCCATCCTCGTACCGCTGCTGGTGCCGGCCCGTGCGGGCCACCAGGTCGCACATGCCGCCCGCTCCGCCGCCGCCCCGCTCCTCCCGCAGACGCGCCGCTCCTCCTCCTCTCTATCCGGCGGGGGTCGTCGGCGGGCAATGCGGCGAGGGCGAGGGGGGGAGGAGAGATTTGTGCGGGAGGCTAGAGAGAGAGAGAGGAGAGGGGAAGCGATAGGAGGTGGGAGTTCGCCGTGAGGGCGCCCTGTTTTTTTCCTTTCTTTTTTTCCTTCCTTCTTTTTCCGTGAAGGCTTGATGACTTGTCCTCCTTTTTTCCGAGTTGTCACGGCCTCTCAAATGGCTTCGGCCCCTCTTCGTCATGGATAGACTAAAGGCATGGTGCGAGACGTGGCATAATAATATTTTCGAGTAGAATTGTCTTTTACTGGGATTCTCTCTTTGATTTTTTTTCATTATTTCATCATAAATAAAATTAGTTTGCCTTTGCTTCAAGTTTTTCTTGTGGATAGAGGTGGGCCTTTGAAAGTTTTTTCTTATGATAGATGTGCACCTCATGTTCAAGATGATGATGCATTTGTTAGTTTTAGGTTTGAAAAGTGTAACATGTGGTCTGTGTGGCACGTCAGAGTGAGGTGGCATGAGTCTCTTTTGGGGGTTTTTTCAATTTGGATTTGTTCCACCACGTTCGAGTGCCACGTCGAATAAAGGACTCCTCGTTTTGCTTCTTTCTACTTTTGTTTTTGGTTTGTGGCGCGATAACGATTATCGAATGCTTCATCTAGAATTGTTATTTGTTCGGATTTCTTCTTTCATCTCTTCACTTCTCTCCCAAAAATTGGGCGTATTTGCCGAAAGTTTTCTTTGCATGTTGAGGTGTATTTATTTGTTTTCAAGCTTAGAAAGTTTAATGTGTGGTCAATGTGACACCTCAAAGTGAGGTGACATGAACTGCTTCAGTTGTTTTTCCGTGCTAGCTTGATGGCTTGTCCCTTGTTTTACCACTTGAAACACCTCAAGTGCTTGGTCGGGTTATGCACTTTCGAGGATATAGTGGGCCGAGACACAACATGATGTGTTCGACTATCTAGTTTTCAAAAAGAGAACAAATTTCTTTATATTTTTTGTTTTACTTCACCAGGAGTTATCATTTGTTAGGATTTTCTTTTTATTTCTTTCCATTCTTAGCAGAAAGCATCTTCCATTGGCAAAAAGCTTCTATGTGACATGTGGCGTGCCATATTGAGGTTGAATTTGCTTATTTTTGGTTATAGAACTTTTTATGTGTGGTTTGTGTGCATGTCTATTGAAGTTGCATGAATTCCTTTTGGGTTTAGGCTGTGTTTCGTATAGCTTATCTAGAAAGAAGCATTATTACAAACTAGTATAGTGACCGTGCGTTGCCATGGTTTCATCATTTAAGGGATGCACTTGAAAACAACCAGACGACAAGATCTTTTCCATAGTTTTTGTATCACGCAATTGTACATGACCATGAATACAATCCGAAATACATTCATGCACAACAAGGCATAAAATGGCATGCCTTTTTTCTTGGAAGCAGAGACATAGAGAAAGCTACAAGATCACTTCACCATTCCAACAGCATCTACGCAAGGACATATTAGTCAATGGCATGTTTATACATGTAAAACTTACAAGATTTTAAAGACCAGGTTATATGATCAACACATTGCAGTGCCTTCACATGAATTCAGAAGCTAAATAGAGTAGGAGGAAAGCGGCGAAATACTAATATCAAAGAGATCCTGCATTCTTTCTAATCTCATATAAAAATTAGCTTAATCTTGAAAATAGACTGCATGCACCTTAAATTCAAAGAAACTGATGAGTATTGTGTTCCGACAAAAATGCACCTTAAACCCAAGACTGTTGAATTATGTTATGAGATCCAACGAACATCTAGTTGAATCAGCGAAAAACCTGATGACGGTCAGATCATGAGAGGGCAGCCAATGGTTTCATCTTGTGCATCAGCTTCATCATGATTCCGTACGTCACCAAATATTAGTAATTGAAATTAAAGCTGTAGAAAAAAAACATCAAGGAGTCTACACTAATCAAGTAAGGAAACAAAAAAAAAGTCATGGGGAATGGAACAGAGAAAGGTAGGATCTATACAGCATAATAGACAACCACACTTCAGAAATAGGAAAGAAGCCCTTCAGTCTGGCCATAACCTGCATACATAGGTGATAAGGCCTAAATCCAAGAGCCTAACCCATCCCACATAGCCAAAGAAAAAAGAAGAATCTCTAGTCATAACATGGAAAAAAAAAATGTCAGATAAAGGTACCTGTTGATCGTCCTCAGCTAAAAGTAGGCCAAGCATAGGATGGCTTAGAAACTGCACGTTCAGACAGAAGCCTGGAATCTTATTTATTATTTCATTGCGTCGAAAAAAATTGTAAGCACAACACGAAAAAACAGGTCAGATAAAGGTGCTTTGTTGCTTGCTTCGCCATACACAGGACAGCCTATACATTTATGCTCGCCCCAGGTCGCCTCTGCAAACTTCAAGGTGTACTCAGGGTCGTTAGTTATCAGAATGTTGTTGAACAAAGCTCCTGATTTAGCCTAGTATGATAGAATGAAAACCAGTGGGGCATCAAACAAGATAGCTAAGAAAATCATTATGTTCATGGAGTAAACCAATAACCTGTCATAGCTCAATGGCAATGTGCTTCAAACTGTCAAAAGTGTAGATGTAAGGATCGTCCTTGAATTCTGTACACATCAATAAACAAATGCATATGAACTCCCGGTGGCTATCCACACCTTAAAGTGGATGCCAAAGATCATCTACATGGCCGAGGGGCCCTAGTAGGAAGGCACGTCATGCTATCTCAGATAAAAAAAAATGAAGTTGAAATTTCACCGGCAAAAGGAGGACAATCCTTGCACTTCCCAGTCCATTGCCAGAAATAAGATGTTCGATTCAATAAACAGGATTAATGAATAAAGCATAACTATAATATATGTAAAAGAATTAACTTATTTTCTTTTCATGTTTCCATAACAATAATAAACAGGATTGATGAATAAAGCTCACCTGAATTTCATTTGCATTGGAAATTGCAACCAAAAGCCCTTGGTTTGTAATAATAAACTGTAAAGAAGCAAAATATTAGTTGTTACAAACCAAAAAAGAAAAAAAAAAACAACTTGGATTGGTATTGGCTTTTGTACATAATAAGCAGCATGAGATAATTGAACCAAACCTGCAATAACTTGTATGGCACACTCTTTGGCCATATAAGGAGGCCTTCAATGTTATCACCTCCGAATATTTTTGTCCACCCTTGAACTGTGCTGAAAAATTTCAAACAAATTCACCAGAGGCTGCCGGAATTTAGATTGACAAAGAGAAGCAGAGATGAGCCATACTCAGTTTTTTCTCATTAGTTCCTCGACACCTTAGGTGCCATGACCTGGCTGGACTGCAAAACAGGGGCTGATCCTGGTGCTTGCCTTCGGAAGGAGATGAGAGAAAAATAGCTGACTTGCTGCTGGTGGCTGCCGGATGGAGAAGGAAAAAAGAGAGGACTGACCACCTTGCAGGCAATTCCTCGAGCAGCTGATGGGCATCACCAAAGTCGCCGTTGCTTGCAACTGGAGGGGCGATGGCTTGCGCGCGCGAGGGAGCTACGCGACGCCGGAGACAATGCAATAGCCTTCTTCCTCGCGTGCTCCTTGCGTGGTGCCGCGTGCGTACGTCGTAGCTCCTCCCGTAGCGGTGAGCAGCGAACGCCTGGGCGACGGGAGGCGCGGTGGAAGCTATTGCGCCGGCTGCGCGCCCCGCGGCCTGGCGCCCTGGCAGCCGGTGCCCAGTGCCTGGCTGCCTCGCGGCCGGCTCCTTGGAGGCCTGACGGGTAGAGGAGGAGTAGAGCCAATTTGTGATTCCTGGCAGCATATAACACATTATATTTGAGATACATTGCACAAAATGACTGTAGAAAAACATTCTGGCTGGAGGCGCAGAGCCAATTTGTGATATACCTTTCCCACATCTTGTTGTGAAGCAGTCTTCTCAACTCCCAGGATCTTCAAATGATGAAAGAAATAGAAACAAGGCATTAAAATACTAAATTGTGACCTGCAAAAAGAACCTCATCAATTTACATCAGTTCAATAGTCAGTAAATGCTTGCATACCTCTAATTTTCTAGCAATCGATACATGAATTGCTTGAAATCCACAAAACAAAGGCACATCCAGCAACACAAAAGAACACTAAATCGAGATGTGGGAACATTGTAACAGATCGACCCCAGCACAATTTCAACAACCTAAACAGCCAAATTCAGTGCGAGCTGAATCAGTTACCATCAATCTTGGCGCGGCCGGGTATCGTGTATCCTTCTCCAGATCTTCATCCTAGCAAATAAGTTGGTCACAACCATAAGCAGTAGCGAGAGAGGCAGAAAGATGCATGGACATACCTACTCTTCTGCAGGGTAGCAGCGCTGCCGGCCATGGCAGCTGCGGCCGCGGCCATGGGACGCGCGCCCCAAGCCACTTCAGCCAGGCTAACAGCTTCCGCAGCGCCCCCAGGCTAGCCACGGGGCCGGCCATGGCGGCCAACAGAAGCAGCAGCATTACAGGAGAGGAGACAAGACGAGCAAGCTAGCAGGGGGATGGAGGCGCGCAAACCTTTGACCGGCGAAGAGCGCGCAAAAGACGGCGGCGGCCGCGACGGCTGGCACCAGCAGCACACCGGTCCTGTCGCTGCCGACCCGCCGCAGCACGCGTGCGGCACTCAGGGCCTCGGGCTCGCCTCCCTGGCTGCGCGATTCCCCGCCGGTGTGAGTCCCTGGCGTCGGGAGACCCTGGAGTCGCGATTCGCCGCCGTCGCATGTCCCCGCCGTCGTGGGGCTGCCCTGGCGGCGCCCCTCCCCGCCGGCGCGCGATGCTCGTCCCTGCCGGCGCGACGAGAGGAGCATTACTGCGTGATGGTGCGGGAGAGAGACGAACCGCACTGTTGGTTTGGCTGGTTCTGTCTGTCTGCTGCTGATTTTTTTGATTGAAAAATGTTGTTGAATGGCTGGCTGGTCTGGCTGATAAGTTCAAACGAAAGCGTGGCCTCGGGGAGAGAGAGAGCCGGCGTCGGGAAGAGCGTGAGTCCGCGCCTCGTGCGTGGGGCCGTCCCGCGTGGCCGCGTGAGGCGTGTACAGGAGGTGAGAAGGGACGAGTGATGAGATTTGATGCCAGCAATCTGATCCGTTGGATATAAGTGAGCAAGAGAAAGTGACGAGGAGAATTAACCTGGACCTTTTATTTTGAATGATTAGTTTGCTTTAGACATATTTGGTTGGGTGTACTTAGAAAAGATTAAGAGATAATAACTGTGGAGGATAGTTTGATGTGTGACTTTAGTAATATTTTTTTTTTATTATATGTAGTAGAGACATGTAGTAGAGATGAGAGTGGTGGGAATAAGCGCAATCAAATATGTTAAAAAAAAAGCATACCATTTGGCTATTTTAACTTTTTTTAGTCATAAGCAGCTTGCCAAATAGGCCCTTAGTTTTCTTAGGTTAGATGCATTGAATCGTGGTTAGGTGCAAAATCGATTGAGGCCCCTTGTATTTTTATTATTTTTCTTATTTATTTCAATGTTTGTTTTATGGTGGTTCACTTGCTCACTTGTCTTTTTCTTTTTCTTTTTTGTCACTCAAGGTCGTCTTGGCGTCTCCATTGAGTTGGTGTTTTCATCTAGAGCAGAGGTCGTCCGGGTGATGTTACACATGAATTAATACTAAATCTGGTCGATAAAATCCCTAAAAACTGATGGATAAAAAGATATAACCAAGAGAAAAATAATACATTTAGGATCTCATGTGAAAAATCTGTCAAAGCATTTAAGGTTAGGATGTATTTTCTCTATTCTAAATTGTAAGTTGTTTTGGTTTTTTAGATTCATAGTTTTATTATGTATCTAGACATAATTTGTTTATAGGTGTATAAAAATCTATGAATCTAGAAAAAACAAAACCATTTATAAATTAAAATGGAGTGAGTACAAGTATTTCAAATCAAATATACTAATAGGATAACAGAACATACCAGTATACACAAACCCAACCTTTTTTTTTTGATAAATACACAAACCCAACTTGGCAAGCGATAGTGATGGCATAGTAGTACAAACATTAGGTTGAAATATTAAAATGATGCTACAAACAAGTTTAGCTATGGCAGAAGTCGTAGTTTTTCCAATGTAAATGAGACCACGAGTCCATGAAACAGCCAGCAGCAGGTCAACTCCAAAGCTGTTCACAAGCCTTGTTGCGGCACTATTCAACAAGTGAAGATAGTTCCTATAATCAGCCGTCTAGTCCTCCCCGTCGAGCAACACCCCTCGACCTTTTTTTTTCTTGAGAAATGTCTCGGCCGTGGTTCCGATCGGGCGAGACTGCGGCCCACCACAGGCCTGCACGAATCGAATGATCTTGGGCCGGTAGTGGAGCACGGGCCGCACTGGAATCACCAGCCCATCGCCCAACTCGGTTAGATTCAAACAGGCCCAAACGGCCCATACGAATCGAATCTATAAGTTTTTTAGTCAAAAATATACGTACGTATACTCCGACGATCAGAAAAAAAAATTGGTAATCTAGAAGGAATATGTACAAACGGAATATTTTTTCATCTGTTACGTCTCGATTGTCATATCATACTATTGGGATTTGATTATATACTATTCATTATCCTACCATTTTGATCTGCTCATGCTCATCCATATATACTACCACGCTCTCCGTCCACCAAACAATCTGGACAACACTCTCCCTCTTTCAAAAGATCATTCATGATCAGCTCTGGCAAAGCAGCTCTTCCTCTGAAAGAGATAAAATGAGAGAGGAAGAGCTGCTTTGCGTGAATGGTCTATTGAAAGAGAGAAAGTGTTGTCCAAATTATTTGATGGATGGAGAGCGTGGTAGTATATATGGATGAACAGGTTAAAATGGTAGGACAATGAACCGTATATAATACAATCTCAATAGTATGATATGACAATCGAGATGTAAAATGTTGTTTTCTCCACTTCAACAAGATTGATTCCATTAAGGCTCAAAAAAAAAAAGATTGATTCCATTAGCCTGCTTGCAGAGGCCACTTTGTCGTGGAGGGCTCTCACTCTAGCTGTCAGGGCTTTTGCTTTCTGGGCACTAACGTCCACTACAATGACGCTTTCAGATTGCCTTAGATGCACAATAGCTTTGTTGATAGCACTTGTTTCAGCAACTTCAGAGGTATAACTAAGGTCTCCATGTATCGTGGTGTTTCTGTCACCAACCACCATGCATATCCTAACCCTGAAAGAACCATTGCTTCGCATAACGCTGAACAGAGGGTTTACAATGCCAACTGAGCTAAGGGCCTTGTTGAACAGTAACTTGAGTGGGGTTTGGAATTGATGCTTCTGGGTCTGAAAAGTAAATATAAGTGATGATACTAGTTAGGACAAAAAAATGTCACAAATGAGTGTTGGTGTACATCGCAAAAGGTGAAGCGAACACTCTAAATCGACGATACTATGATGATCCAGAGCATCCAGGGAAACTTGCGCTTACCCCGTTGTGTTTAGCGACCATCTTCCTCATGCTCGCGACTATGTGGGGATACTGACTTTGGCTTGCAAGCATAACAGGCGTGACGGGTGATCTAGCCTCATTGGCCTCAAGTAACATAGAAGCAACCAAACCACTCATTGCATCAGCAACCTACGAGCAGTACAAACGCATTATGTCACCCACAAATGACAAGGTCATCGCCAGCAACATGAGCCTTGGCCAGACATTATTTTCAAGAAATTTAATGTGACTATTAGCAAGGATACGTAGCGAAACTGCATACACCTCAATTTTTCCGAGAAACATGATGCCTAATCACTAATAGCCCATTGCACACACATGAAATTATGTAATTGTGTTTCAGATTTGTCAATGTAGTAGACCCTGACCACAACACTTGGGTCAACAATACGATTATTGGCTAAAATGTAGGAAATATTGGTGAATCAACAAGTAGGCATACTGGAGAATGTTGGTTTGCTGAAATGTGAGGGGATGTGACTCCAGTTGACCTCTTCATCTAAAGGGAATATCCCTAGTCTGAAAACTTGGATTGATTTGCAGATACTGGGCATTGCCAAAGATTGGAACACTTGCTTATTGGATTCACCAATGGTTCATTAACCCTAATCAGTAGAGAAGATGCACCTCTTTTCCATGGTGTCTCCTTGTTGACGTCCAATAATTATTCTAATGAACCTGATGCTCAGTACTGAAGCTAGGTTTATTTAAGGGCACTATATCTAGCAAGATGTGCCTAATAGTGTTGATCAAATCAGTTACAATACACAGCGACAATGAATAAAGGGCGTACCCAGTGCCGTAGGCTCCCGCACCGTGGGGTCTGGGGAAGGAAAAATAGCCAGCAGCCATCCCTGCACAAATGTGCAGAGGCTGGGGCTTGAACCCTCGACCTCTTGGTCACAGGCGGTAAAGCTCTACCGCTTGCACCAGGGCCGCCCTTAAATCTGCCTGGATCGGCATCAACCATGAAACCATACAAACATCAATTGCTCTGAAGCATTGAGGCGATCCACAAAATCAGAAGCATTGCACATCAACTAATCAACATAGGTTTTACATTGTACATCTTCTGACCAAAAGGGGACTACAACAACTAAACTCAAGTTTTAGCCATAACATTGAGTAGTTCAGCGAAGTAAAGGAGGACAAAACCACAGAGAAATGTTCTTCGTGCCCGGAATACGCATACCTCCACTTCTGGACCTCTTTCAATCGGCTCCATAAGAAGCGCACTTCACGGGCTGGGCTTCGCGTGGCAGATGGAGCTGAGATGGCGCGAGCAACCGCGGACGGCCAAACTAGTGCGAGCAACAGCGGCTGCGACGGTGAAAGTCCTGAGCCCGGACAGCGACGCAGCTGGAGCTGGTAGCCACCGGTGACAGCAGTGGCGACGGTGAAACTGGAGGTGGAACTGCCGGCGGCCGCGGCAAGGGTGGACCTAGAGGAGCTCGCCGCCGCCGTGGAAACAGAATCTGGGAGCGGAAAGTGGCTCAATCATTGGTGCTCCTTCTGCCTGCTCTACTCTCTCTCTCAGACATTTCCGGCTGCCGAAAATGCCCCCGTCTTGCACAGTAGAGCACCGGCACCCGCATCGACTCCCACCGGCACCAATCTTGGTGTTGCCCATTGATGGACGGGCAGGATAGCCCTGCCGGACGCGCACACATATGATTTTGCTTTGCCACAAACACAAGCCTGAGACGACAGTCGGAGAAGGCGTTAGTGATCTGCATGCTGCAGCCAACCTGTGTATCAGGCTTGAGACAAAGCTTCTCAGGCACTGCCGATATTACCTCACTTCTGAAGACATCCGCTTGAGCAAGGATATCAAGAATTGTGAAAAGCAGCATCTAGTGGGATCAAAGGGTGAATCATCTTGTGTTGCAGCTGCGGGCATGGTGTGTGTCGCCAAGGAGGCTGGCCTGATTTTTGAGTTGTCGACGGCTTGCTCTGCGTATTACAACACCAAAATGATCGACTTTAGCGATCAGGTCCGACGGTCTGCCTCAAAGCTTATGCTCTACAGAGGTTCTAAATCTGCTGCTGCCGTCGCTGGCTCCATGTTGGGTTTAGCAGTCGAGGCTAAGTTATTTCATCAGTACTTGATATCTGAAGACCCTCTTGTCTCTGAGAAGTACTGCATTTCTGATCAGATATATCCGCAGATGTACAGCGGCACTTTTGACCAACCTTGAGGAAGAGTTGGCTCCGGAAACTGCTGATGACGAGAAGGAGAGAGAGAAGTTGGAGAAGGAGAGAAAGAAGAAGCTGGAGAAGAAGAGGAAGAGGAAAAGGAAGATGGAGGAGAAGAGGAAAAATAAGTTACAGAAGAAGATGATGGTGGACGGGGGAAATGAGACCAAGCTTAGCTTAACAGTTGCCAAGGACAAGGATCACTTCGAAGGTTAGCCTCCTGTGCTATCTGAGCTACTGAAGGCTAATAGAGAGTGATCGTCAAATGGACGACAATACAAAGGAGCGGATGATGTCTAGACGTATCTAAAAAGATGCATGGAGCGAGAGTTGCTCTGATTTTGTTTACGCATTTAGTATTCTGTCTTATGCAGTGGTACAGCGCAGTGCTGTTACTTTGATTTTCTCTCGAGCATATATAAGTAGCTATGTTTATATTAAGACTTGTGTTGGTATTGTGTCACTTAATTTTCTGTCAAAAAAAAGACATATCTCATCAGTGGCCAGATCGCAAACAATGCAAGTCTGGATGGACCTTTTTTTTTGTGTTGACAATGCAGATTTCATTACTGATCGGACTCAGCTAAATCGCTGGTCACCAAAGCCTCAGTGAACTGAGGTACATCATCCCAAGTGTGCTGCATACCACTAGACAGACTCGACCCAAACGCTGCAAGAGCATCGGCTACACTATTACAGAAACGTGGACACACAAACACTTCACAGTTTATGAACTCTGAAAGCATCAAACCTGAATCTCAGCTATAACACCAACAAGTGCCGAAAGGCGATATTCAGTCCCTTCCACTGCTGTCTTGACAAGCGCTGCATCAGTCCCTAGAACAATTTGGGAGATGCCCAAGCTGGCTGCGTGAAGGGCGGCCCTGGTGCAAGCGGTAGAGCTTTACCGTCTGTGACTAAGAAGTCCAGGGTTCAAACCCCACCCTCTATACATTTGTGCAGGGATGGCTGTTGGCTATTTTCCCTTCCCCAGACCCCGCTGTGCGAGAGCCTAGTAACAGCATGACAACCCAGGAGCTCCGCGTCTCTCTTCGTGCACCGGCTCTCACCATAGCCCTTCCTCATTTTTTATGATGAATCCCCAGCCACCAGAGACCAGTGCCTGTTTTGCTATCAAAAACACCATCGGAATTTATCTTGAACACTCTCAGTTCCGGTCTCCTCCATTTGTGTATCTGACGGGAATCCGGCAATCGAGTAGCTGTCTTGTTTGCCTGAAACCTGTCAGCCATCGCAGCTGTGACATATGCCACTTCAGTAGCTGTCTTCCTTCTGCCTTCCTCTCTATAATTCAGTCCACCATAACAGCAGAATTGTCATTATCCAAGTCTTCTCTTCCAGTTTCAGAATTTTTTCCATCAATTCTTTGGCCGAGTTTGCTTCCATCAGGTTGCATCTCACATGCTCCAAGTTCAGATCTCTCCATACACCTTTCACTTCTTTGCATTTCAGAAATAGATGGCCACTGTCCCCATATATTCTCTGGCACATACAGCAGCTCGTCTCAATTTTCATTCCAGTTTCCACGCATTGCACGTCTTTGGAGTAACATCCTTCGCACTGCCAGTGTATTGTGGCTGAGTCTCCACAGGAAGTGCTTGACTTTGGCCTTTGGGCGGGCAGTCTAGGCTCCGAGTTTACGCCAAAAAATCATCCTTGCCTCTGTTGGTTTCAGACTTGCCACATAAGGAAGATTCTTGCCTCTGCTCTTTGTTGCCTTTCTAGTCTTTGGGTGGCACCTCGAACTGAAAACCACTCACAGGGCAGTCTAGGCTCCAGAGGAGTTCACAGGCCGGCTCTTTGTTGTTGCCTTGCTAGCACTGCCCTGTGAACTCTGTATGCCGATCGAACTGAAAACCGGTCTTTGCTATCAAAGTGCCACCCAATGACATCCGGCATATCCATATGTACTGGGATGGAGCGTATCAGTTGGGCATCCACCTCACAGAACATCGATGATTCAGAATTCCACTGCTCAGTGCATGGATAAATGATATCGTGGACTCTGCTAATAACAGTATGCCCTCTTGTTGTAACTGGGCCTCTTGTTATATCGCGCGGCAGCCACAAGTTATCCCATATATCCACACCGCGCTCATTCCCAAATCTCCAAATCACACCCTCTTTCAATACCTCTACTCCCTGCATAATACTTCGAGTATAAGAATATCCTTCGCTGATTGTGGCCTTTAGTAGATCATCAAGTCTGGCTGGACTTGCATGTGAGTCAAGCGAAACCAGACATAAGTTCAAAATATATAGTACCATACTTCAGTACCATAGTACCAATGACTTGAGAACTAAATAAGGATTGGACAAGCAAAACCAGCAGCAGCTTGTATTGTGTTTCACCTGGTACAAGCAAAACCAGCAGATGCTTAAAAGGGTAGGCATCGTTCAATCTTTCTTTACCATTCGACATCAGGACATAAGAGGTTTAATTTGATATAGGTTTCAGTCGAGCGCCCATGCATCACGCTGCCCAGAGTAGGTCAGGTGTTGCAACATCAGGCACCCACCCATCATCACATTCCCGTTGTCACCAAATAACGGCACAGTACAGAGTTACCCTGCCTGCCTGATTCAGCCAGAAACAGTTTGAAACTAAGCAATCAAAAGACTACCGAGTCAATCTCGTCCTATATATACATACTACTAGAGACAGTAACCACACCATGGCCACGCCAAAAATCATCTTCACCAGGTACTCCTAAAAGGAACCACACCATGGCCACTCTAGATTCAGTCACCATGTACTTCTTCAGAACAGGCTTCATTTCTCCTACTAGCCTTTAGGAACTCAACCTCTTGACGAAGGAGGGAACGCCATCAACAAAATATGGAACTTCCATGTAGAGCTGATTCATAATGGAATAAAATGTCAGTCTACTAATCTGTAGCTCACTGTTTGATGAATGCCAGGCTTTTGCAACAAACTAAGAAAATTGTGACAATAATCCACAACAGCAGTCCATACTCCATAACAGCTCAGAGACAGAGTAAATAAACTTTGATTCGAGAGAGATCTGCCTGCTTAATACTGGATACACATGTATATATGTGTGTGTTCTATTTTGTGTTTAGATTAGAAATACAAATACTAGGCACTTCAATTATATGTGACAGTTCTGCGCTGTCAGGGGATTCATGATTAGCAATTTTGCATCTGAGACACCAATGCAGATCAATATATTGCTAATTGCTAATAGAATGTGAGCAATGGTACATAGTTTGTATGCCTTTTATAGCTGCTAATTGTGTCATCTCAGATGATATGATATTACATTGACATTGAAATAAATTTGCGAATTTAACATTTGTTTCCTTAAAATGGATGTGGTAAACCATTTCTCTCCTATTATTTCTTATACCATTATGCTTAATCACTATATATAATACACATTTGAAAGATCCTCTATGAGGCAATGACATACATGAATCATGATATTGTATTACTGAGTACCATAATTGTTAATTGTCATCCAAGGGTTGATAGTCCACATATACTAAGTCACCATTTAGTCCTTAGTAATATCGTGGAGCCAAACGATTACGTAGTTTCTCATAACAAAGAGATGAATCACACATCTAATAGTAATTTTCAGTATGCAGATTATGAACCATATGGGGGAAAATACAAAAGGGGAAAAAACTCTACAAGCAGAAACACATATTACATGAACTGCAAGATCACAAACAACTTACTGGTTCATTATGCCACTGATCAATCTGCAGTTTCATCAGGATCTCCCTTGAGCTTTGGTCGTTCCAGCAGTGAGACGTCCAGTCTCGGGAAGAGGCGGAGCACAATGTTCTTCTTGGCATTCTGCACCTCCTTGTTCGCGGCGTCCTTCACGCGGGCCACGTGCTGGTTCCCCCGTTGGTTCGGATTTAATGAGAAGATAATAAACTTTTCTTTTTTTTTGCAGCGGAAATATTAATAAATATTTCATAATTCTATAAAATTAATGCATAAGTCTCATAAATCAAACATTATAATATTATTATTAACAACGTTGGTCAGAAAATAACAACACTATAATTCATCAATAAAATTACCAGAAATTGATATTCTCTCTCAAAATAAAATTATCTCGTTGGTTCTAATTCAATATGAGAGCAATAATTCAATATTCGCAGTGAAAACAAGTATAAATATCATATTTTAATTTTTTCCAGAAACTCATAAAATTCTATTCTATTCTCTGAGCAAAATATCGTTGGATAAAATTGCACAAAGATTCAATTCAAATTTCAATCCAAAATTCATCAATATTCATTAAATATTCAAATAAGTTTCTAAAAAAATCATAAAGTTCACCGTTCATGTTGGGCCGAGGGCAATCCATTTGGCCCAGTCGCGAAAATGGTCCAAGGCCTGCTCCCGCGGCCGCGCGCGCTGCTCCCCCAGCCAGGCGGCCCACGACGGCCCATCTAGGGTAGCTGGTTCGCCGCCAGCCGTCCGATTTCCTTCATTTGAATCCGACGGTCCAGAGTAGTTTTCGGATGAACAAAAACCCCCTTGGCCGTCGGTTGCCCTAACCTAGGGTTTCATTTCCTTACCTTCTCTTTCTCTTTCATCTTTTCACACCCCAGCCGAGTGGAGGTCACCGGCGGCCGCACGTACGTGACCTCGCCAGAGCTCAACTGAACGGCGCCGCCGGAGTCCACGCCAGTCGGCTCCCCCGTCTTTCTCCTTTCTCTCTCTGGCAGCACACAGCGCAGCAGCAAGCATCAGCAGCCGCCGTCGGCCCATGGCAGCCAGAGAATAAGGCGGTGCCTCTGCGGGTCCCCTCGTCGGCGTGCACGCTCGCCCAAGGCTGAGCGCGCCGCCGTCGAGCGACCTCGCGGGGTTTGCCCAGTTCGCGCGCCCAAGGCAGAGTCGTGCGGTGGCATGACCTCTCCTGCCGGAGTTGTTCTAACCGCCTGACGGTGACTCCTGGCCTTGCGGCTCAGGTGGTTCTAGCCGTCGCTGTCGTGGGTGATGACGGTCGGGAAGGAGACCCAGGTAGGCCTGTCTCCGTCGATCCGTCCTTTTTTCTTTGCTAGGGTTAGGGTTTCATCTATTCGTTCAATGTCTTCCCCGATCCATACGGATTGATCCATTTGTCTTGTTTTCTTTTCATTTCTTCTTCCCCCAACCCGATCTGTTCTTGTTAGGGTTAGGGTTCATCCGATACAAAATTCATTTCATCTCTTTCTAATTTCTTTCTACCCCAAACTCGATCCACACACTAGGAACAACCTGGCTCTGATACCATTGTTAGATTCTACGATCGATTCTATGTGTAGATCGAGTGGGTGTACTTCATCATTTTGGTGTAAACTGGTAGATCATCATGGTGCACCATTACAGTGCACCTTACTGAAGGAGAGAGAGATGAGGATGGAGAGAAGTAGAGACTCATACCCTCGTTGGAGAGTTGCTTCGGTGGTTCGTCGATGATGTTCTACGCACGGGCAGCGACGGTCAGGGAAGGGAGTGACGTCTTGGTGGCGGCGTGGACGTTGGTGCAGAGGCGGCGGTGGACTTCTCGTCGCTGGCAGCACCCCTCTCGATCGGACTAGGGTTTGGACAGTGGGGCAGCGGCTATCTGGTGAACCTCGTGATCTGTGCCCTGGCCCCCACCTCCTGTTTATAGTGCTGTGCGACGGGGGCCCACCAGCCATGTCATTGGGCTGGGCGTCCCCGATCAGGATGCGAGTCAAGTCCCAATTAGGCCGTTGGGCCTAATTGGTGGGAGATCAATTCCAACATTCTCCCCCTTGATCTCTCATCATTCTTTGATTTCTTATTTCAACCTTCCATTCTAATCATTCTTACTTCTGTCCCATTCCATTACAGATTAGTGCATAGAGCATGCTCCATCGACACGGTCAATTGCCGATAGAGTTAACAGCTATAATACACTTTTCTGTTTTGAAATAGATTCTTTATTCATTCTAGGCCCTTATTGTCCGGGAATCATAGGCTATACCATAAACCCCTGTCGACTGTGTGTTCTTTGAACAAACTGGGCGGTAAGCCTTTAGTAAGCGGATCCGCAAGTTCTTTTCTATTACTTATATATATGTTCAATACCTTCAAAAATGATTCCAGACTTTCTCCTTTACAACGAATACATTCATGTCAATGTATTTTGCAGCGCACTTGACCTGTTGTCATAGGAGTAACATACTTAAATGGTTGTTGCTGTTGTCAACCATTATTAATTCCGGGTATAGGTTCTCTTAACCACTTCGCCTGTCCTCTAAGCCTTGTAACATGCCATTGGCTAACTTTGTTTCATTCATGATATCATAATTTTTTCTTTGGAGCTTTTTCATAATAAAGCCCTGACAACGTGTGTTAGTGATTGTGGATTTCACTACACATCACGCTGAACTTTCATTCTTTGTACCCACAACTATTTAAGAGTACTTGATATTCATTATTCAACATGAGGCTATAAATCTTTTCAATACATTCTTTATTCCATTCCAGTGATCTATATCTAGATTGCACTTCTGCCAAAACATCCCGGATACATAAACTATGTCAGGGTAAGTTCTTACTTATAAGAATTCATCAAGCTTCCAACAGCTGAAGCATATAAGACGTCCATTTTATCAATCTCATTTTGGTTCTTCAAAACATTTAAAATTCCAAAATCTATTACCCTTGACTATAAGAACGGGCATAGGTTTTCTTTGTACGCACACTTTATTTCTTCAGAATCTTTTCTAAGTATGCCTTTATGATAGTTCTAATGCCCCTTTTCTTCTCTCTCGATGAGTTTCAACTCGAATGATTCTTCACAGAGATTCTTCTTGTTGAAATTTGAGGACAAAACTTAATTTTCTCTATCAGTAGATTAACATCACTACTAGTAAGCAAGATGTCATCAGCATATAGAATTAGGAATTGAATTTCTCATTCATAAACTTTGCATAAATACAATTGTTCTCTATATTCTCTTTAAAACCCAAACTTTCTTATTGATTCATCAACTTCAATTCTATTTTGTAGAGACTTGCTCTAATCCTCAAATGATTTCTTCAGGCAACATCCTTATGTTTGTTTCCTTCCATGACAAAAATCCTTTAGGCTATGCCATGTAGACTATTTATAATCTCCATTAAGGAATGCCATCTATACATCTATCCGATATGACTTTAAAACATTATGTGCCACTGACATTCATTTTAATATGTTCATTCTCTTCGCGTGAATCTTTCATCATAAGTTGTGCTATATATCTTTCCTCGTTCCCTCCAGAGCCATGTTACATCTTGTAGACTCATTACAGCCTACTATTTTGGCTCCATTAGGAATTTATTTTGAATCCCAAACATCGTTGGTATTTATCGATTTTATTTCATTTACCTTTGTTTCTTGCCATTTAGACGAGTGAACGCCTCTCATGGCTTCTTCAAAAGAGATGGGGTCACCTTCCACTTTAATTTCTTTATTAACATTGACTTCATAGTCACCAAACTAATTGTTTTCTTATTCATTGAGACCTACTAGGGCCTCGTGGCACTTCTTTCATATGGGGCTGTTGTTGCTCTTCATTTCTAAGAGGCAATTATTCTTTAGGTTTATGTATCACAAGATCTTTATTTACATATTCATCTTCATAAAGAGCAAACAACAGGTGTTGTATATGTCATACAACATCAATAGGTATTTAGCAATTTATTGCTCTTAAAACATTGAGTGGGCATGCAATCCCACTTTTATTTAATTCTTTAGGTATCTATATACCATGCCCCCCAGATTACTCCATCTTCTATAAAAATGGCATATAAAATTTCTTATTTGGGTTTAATATGTCATAACTTCTTACAATGCTTCGAGCATTGTTTTAGTATCTCTCATTATGCTATCTTCCTATTGAAACCATAAAAGGTCTAAGAATTTAGCTATTCCTTTATTTTAGGGGTATTCTTATTGTGACTGTTGTACTCCCTCAATGATCACATTCATCTTTTATAGATCACTCTTGTTCATACCACATTCATCAAAAGTATAGGGGAGTATCTTTCTTGATTTTTAGTTTCTTAATTGATCTCCCAAATCTCCCCCTCAAAATGTGGCAGGAATGTTTCTGCCATAATTTCAAAACTATTCAAAACTCTTGTAAACGAGGAAACTTTTATTACTTAATTCATCCACATGACTATGTCATGCAAATAAAGCTATTCCTTAAATCCATTTGGGAGTACACTTTCCTTATCCCACTTCATGAACTCAATAGAGCCATTTAGTATTTGTGCAAGTCACACTTGCATGTCATTCTTATCATTTGGTTTATATGCAACTCTCTTCTCCCGCCATGTATGAGAATTCTTATCAAATTCCCCATAGGGGACATGATTGCCAAAATTGACTCTTAGGGCATATTCAATTATAACTCAGAATTAAATTCAAATACTCTTTAATGCATAGACTTAATCCGATGTTGGTCAAATTAAACATGTATATAACTCGTTACATTTTATATCATGATGATCAAAAAAAGAAGTGATATGACATTACATCTCTTATCATGGTTCTTAGAATGAAAATTAAATTATTCTTCATTAAAGAAGTACATAAAATACATTTAATGAACTACACTCCTATTATACATAAAAGTCAATTCTTAAACTAAACTCTCATTGTTCTATCTTCTTTTCTTAGATCAATGCACCTGAAACTTTTTCTTTCAGTCCATCCTTTAAAGAGAACACTGTCCCTTATATGATGGTTTTCTTTCATGCAAAACTTACATTTTTCATC
Source organism: Bothriochloa decipiens (assembly GCA_023333625.1). Classification (NCBI taxonomy): domain Eukaryota; kingdom Viridiplantae; phylum Streptophyta; class Magnoliopsida; order Poales; family Poaceae; genus Bothriochloa; species Bothriochloa decipiens. Next base: position 5,527,212 of record CM041628.1, on the reverse strand, counting down.
TTCTGAGTCACAAGTACCCAATTCATTTTCAAACTCATTTCCTTTCTGCCTTTGAGAATGAAAGCATGGAGATCTTTGTCTGAAAATTATTCAACAATAAACAACAACAATGAGCATGAAAATAACCCTACTTTTATGACAGAACCTCCTAAATTATATGGCCCACACACACCTATCATTGTCCCCAAGACCTCTGACATCCATGTATGTGTTCCATACAACCTAGAAAGCTCTGTCGGGTGCCCTGAAAGGACCCCGATTAAACCACCTTTGACTCATACCAGGATCAAGAAAGGAGTAGCTGCAATATTACAACATTTATTATAAAATATACATCAGAGTGCGGAAGAATAATAAAATTTAATTTACAAAATATATGAATAAGTTAAATTTTTACAAACTTAACTTTAATTGTGGAAGCAGAGAAGAACTACAGAAGACAACTTAGGTAGAGTGCCTAAGTCAGGAGAGGATAACCAGATCACGTCGAACCCACCGACATGAACTTGATCTGAACACCAGTTAGCACCTGCAACAGGAATTCAACAAACCTTGAGTACAAAAGTACTCAACAAGATTGACCCGACAAAAAAGAGGGGTGAAGACTCAGAAATGCAGGCCAGAGGGACAAGGTAAGGCTCGTAGGAATTTTTGCAAAAAAGCTTTTGTAGATCAAATTTTTACTTATCTTTGATTATAACAGAAAGTAAAGTTGTTTTGCTCTAGCTTAAAATTACCAAACAACTTTATTTAGATACCTTATCATCATTCAAGTTGTTACTACGATGATGAACACCGATCGAGTCTTCTTCTCCGAGAAGCAACGACGATTCGAATCCATTTTCATACCCAGCTGGGACCTAGATCACTGGGATATCGAAGACTAACTCCGATGCATACCAGATCACAGATATACTGGGATAACAAACACAGCCATATATCACCACATGATACACATGAGTACTTCGACCCAGTGTACCGATATACATGAGAACTTAAACCCACAGTATAACACACTATGACATATGTGGGGACTCTGGCCCACTATAAACCATTCCATGACATACGTGGGGACTCTGGCCCACTGTATCTCACTTCATGCATGTGGATTTTCTAATTTCTTGATATCACCGATTCACCATCGACACGGGACCTAGGGCATCAACAGACGAAACCACTACAGAGGGACTCCTTTCCCAATGCAAGTTAACCGTCCGGACTCGATTTATTAACTATCATCATGATTCCCCAAACAAAGCCATTCTCATCTTTTTCATTCTTTTACTTTTGAAAACCTAACTAATTAAGCAGGGCTAAGCATTACTACGCATCTTCTAGTAACAGGTAACAAGGAATAAGAAAGTAAGATAGGTAATGCAATTGGTGGTTTTTCACTCATCTCCTATCACCTAATGCAACATTTCATAACTGAAGCGATAAAACTTTTTATAAATAGAATAGAGTTTGAATGTATCCGGGGCTTGCCTGTGTTGCAGAGAAGTTAGATTCCAAATGTCAGATTTGACATCAACTCCGTGGATCGACGATACCGACACCATGGATGGATGAACATTTCCAATACTTGTTCAACACGAACCTTCTTACTCTCGTATACACTACATGTATATAAAAGATGTATGTTTTAGCATGATGGAATGTATGACATGATGCATGATGATACATGGATGAAAGCATAACAACTTAATTAACATGAGTATGAATTTCTTTCATGATAAAGTTGCAAGCCAACAAAACTTATTTACTAAGTTCATTAGGGTTAACTACTTCATTAATGAAATTCATTAAGCAAATAAAATAACGTTAATTAAGCCCTAATGACATGATCCAGACAGGCGCAAACAATTAATTAAGGTGCCATAGGTCATTAGGGTTAATGACCCAAGGTCATCAATCAATCCCAAAGTCAAACAACCCTATAATGATTAAGCATGATTAAAAGGATTAATTAATTAATTAAAAAGCATAAAATAAAGACATAAAATAAAATTGGTCAAATTGATCTCAAAATTTTATCTTAGGTTAAACATAGTCTAAATAGGCTGCAAAACAAATTTTTGAATTTTTGGATAATTCTATGAGTTATTATAAATCATAGAAGATCCATTTATTAATTAATTGGGCTAATTAATTAACCAACAAAACTTGCTCAAAATTAAAATCCAATATTTTTAATAAATTAAGCTCATCAAAAAGTACATTTAAATATTTTTTTATAATTTTTGGAGCTATAAATAATTACTTATGAATTTCCAAAGAATAAGCATTTAAATCTATTTTCTGAAAATAGAAAAACAAATCCTTTTCTTTTTCCCCGAGTTGACCATGGTGGCAGCGGGGTTGACCGCGGCGAACTTCGTCGACGGCAAGGTCTTGTAGTGCGGCAAGGGCACCAACGTGACCTACTCAACCTCACGAACACGATGGGGTAGCCTATGCGGTGTCACAACCTGATTTCGAAGGAATGAAACCAAGGCAAAAGCTCATGTGAGCCAGTAACAATTCACACACATGAACGACAAATTACATGGTTCAAAGGCACAGTGTTCGAATAAAACATAATATAACAATTACATCGTACCATTATTACATAACTGTCATCAGAGTAAAGTGGAATATAAATCATATCGTCCAAAGCGAATAACAACTAAACGACGTAGACGCAGCGACTCCATCTTGCCACAGGAAGGTCGACGGCAGCATCACGACGCCTAGTATCCTGGATAGTTCTCAGGAAAGTCTCCATCCGAGTCATCACTCGAGCATCCTTTGGTTGGGAAATAGCAAGGGTGAGTTCCGTGTCGAAACTCAGCAAGTACAGACGAAAAGTAATGACATGCAAGGCTTGTACAAGGTAAAGCTAAAAGGTAGACTGCGGTAGCATTTTAATGTAATCTTAAGATTTAACTTATTGCAACCTATTCTCTAATCAACTTGGTTGAAACACCCAACCCTTTATTAAGGTTCGAGTAACAATTAATGTGTCATTTAGCATCATAGATATAAACATATATCATTAACAATATTAAACCTGAGATAGCCATCTCAAAGGAACACAAGATAGCCATCCTGATAAAACCCGAGGTAGCAACCTCAGCAACATCACCATGATTTCACAGCTTAAACCATTTGGCTAATCATGCAAGGATCCGGGCCGCTCGTGACCGTGAGCACGGACGATATATCGATTTTTAACTCTGCGCAGAGGTGTACACTTTCACTCCAGATTTTGATTACTCTTTATGCCCGAGGTTGCAAGTCTCTTAGCCCATTACCAAGATAGGCCGATAGAGGTCACAACAAGGTCCTTCACAGGGTCACAGGCAGTAACAACTCGCCAGCCTTGAGTCCAAGCGTATGGGCGACTTCCCCGTGAGGCCGCCCCCATCACGGATCTCTAGCCCCTCCCATACTAAATACTTGTAAACAAGCCCCAGCAACCATAGCTATGGCCACCCGTTGGTAAGCTGTCTATCCTGCCCATGATGGTCCTGCTAATCGACCAAGCCAGAGCCCATTAGCCTGGAGTTGTACGGAAGTCCCAGGTTGCTGCTCCATGAAAGGACCACAAGGGGGAGGAGATACGGATGACCCCGTCGCTATGAGCCCACTGACATCCGTTCCCCCTTCTTTCACCGCCAACCAACGATGCGAACATGCATCAACTTCTCCAACG
>CM041628.1:5493618-5523118 GCA_023333625.1 Bothriochloa decipiens | reverse complement strand
GAGCATTGGTCAACCCAAAAGACATCACTGTATACTCATACAAACCATATCTGGTGGTAAAAGCAGTCTTTGGTATATCACTAGGTCTAATCCTCAACTGATGGTAACCTGATCTCAAATCTATCTTAGAAAAGACACTAGCTCCCTTCAACTGGTCAAACAGATCCTCAATCCTAGGTAAAGGGTACTTGTTCTTAACAGTCACCTCATTCAAAGATCTATAATCTACACACATCCTCTGTGTTCCATCTTTTTTTTCTACAAAGATTACTGGAGCTCCCCAAGGGGATGAACTAGGTCGAATGTAGCCCTTAGACTGTAATTCCCTAAGTTATGACTTAAGTTCTTCTAGTTCATTAACAGCCATTCTATAAGGTCTTTTAGCTATGGGTGCGGTACCAGGTAACAAATCAATAATAAACTCAATCTCTCGTTCAGGTGGCATACCTGGCAAATCCTCAGGAAATACATCTGGAAACTCATTGACAACTCTGATGTTCTCCAAGGGCTCACCACTGACATGATTCATTGTTCCCTGATTCTTAGATGGCAGAGGAATCACCACATCAACCACACCTCCATCAGGTGCAGTCAAGATCACTATCCTTTCTGAACATTTAATATTTGCTTTCCACTTGTTCAACCAACTCATTCCCAAAATAAGATCAAGACCTTTCGACTCAAGCACTATGGGTTTAGCAGGAAAATCTACCCCCCTTAAATTAATCTTTATGTCTGGACACCAGATATTGGAGTCCATGGTTCCTCCCGGTGTTCTTACTTTCATAGGACTAGACATAAGTCAAGTTGGTATGCTATGCTTACGAACAAAATGACTACCAATGAAAGAGTGTGATGCACCAGTATCAAATAGAACTGAAGCTGGATGAGAGTCAACAAGAAACGTACCGAGCACCACATCTGTAGCTTCCTCAGCAGTCTCCACCTTAACATGGTTCACCTTCCCAAAGTTTTGTGGCTTCTGACTCTGAGGGCAAGCATTAGCATAGTGCCCCACCTTGCCACACTTGAATCAAGCATTGCTGGGGGTGTTGTTGGTCTTCACAGGAACATTGTGGGTAGCATTCTGGTGAGGAGCCTGATTGTTCTGATGAGGGGCTTGACCATTCTGGCACTGCACTTGATTACTGCCATTGCTGGAGTTGTTGTTGCGCTGACCTCCCTGCTGTGCCTGATTCTTCCCATACTGATAAGAACAATGCTGCTGGTAGTTCTGGAAATTGTTGAGGCAAGGACGGCTGCTGTTTCCCTGATCCTGGTACTTGCTGGCCTTCCTCTTCTTCTTCTTGTCCTCCATCTTGTGGCGCATGCTCTCGAGCACAATGGCTCTATCCACCATTTCCTGGAAGTTGGTATACTTGATGTTTGCCATCATGTAAGCAAGTCCATCATTCAACCCTCCCAGGAAATGATCTTGCTTATCCTGGTCTTGCTCGACATCCCTAGGTGAATAGCGAGACAAAGCAATGAACTTGTCACAGTACTCACAAATAGACATGGAGCCTTGCTTCAGATCAGCAAACTCCTTCTTCTTTAGCTTCACAAGTCCTGTGGGAGCATGGAACCCCTTGAACGCCTCAGTGAACTACGCCCAAGTGATGGTGTCAGGAGCTGCATGAGCAAAGCGGTATGAATCCCACCAGGAAGCGGCTGCTCCCTGTAGCTGACCAGATCCATAGAGGACTTTCTCCTGGTCGTTGCACTGGGCAATCTCCAACTGTTTCTCTACATCCTTCACCCAACGCATAGCAACAAGAGGGTCAGGGGAATGAGAGAAGAAAGGTGGACGCCCCTTTAAGAACTCACTACGCCTGTCCCTGGGTGGTGGTGGAGGGTTCTGGCCGTGGTGCTGATTCTGGACTTGGTTCATCATCATATTCTACTGCAGCAGGGTCATCATGGACTTCATGCCCTGCATGAACTGAGTCTGCATGGCCATCATCTGCTCCATAGTAGGAGGAGGTGGTGGCGGAGGATTCTGGCTACTCCCACCAGTACCGCTGGAGCCACCATTGTTGCTGTTCCTCCTGGTGTTCACCATCTGATGCAAACGAATGGCAGGGTATAAGGATATGCAGTCTCAACATATATATCTGTGCTGAATATAAATTGTGAATGTAACTGCAACATAATATACTGTCTCTTTATATCAACAACCCATCTGACATAACCTCCCACAATATGATCACTGACAGAATAGCAAATATATAATTCTCCAAACTGATAGCTGGCATGATCAAGTGACACAGGCTATGATAGAATAACTGATAGGATCAAGCAGAAATAGGGCCAGAGCACAACCTAACTAGTGACCCAAAACCCCGAATTACTAAACAAAGTCTTAAACCTATATAAATATGATAAGTGTGGACATCACCCCACAACTTATCTCAATCATTACAAAGAAGCAAATCAAACATAGTTCATCATGATAAACAAGTTTTCACACCAATAAAGCAAGACACACTCTAAACACACTCGCACTAGACTCGATAAGCTAAGCGTTTAAGCGTGCTAACGTAGCATTATTTATTACATGAAAGGGACATCCTAGTCATTCCTAGCATGTCTTCCAGTTGCTCTATAGGAGATGTGGTCACGTGCAAACTACAAAGTAGACCACTGTCATGATAGGAGAGATAAACATATCTATGATCAAAGGATAACATATATAAAGAGTTCATGCATTCTGTGGTATTTGTAGTAAAACCAAGACAACATAATGACATGATCATAATGACAAAACATGGTAGTAACTATAAGATAAGTTAATAAATGATCAATAAATATTAGTAATAATAGCTGAAGCAAATGCATATCAAGGTAATAATGAAACATGCTAATAACTTATGGGGTATACAATAACTTATAGAGGTCAAACTAAGTCGACCATTTCTAACTAAGGCTTCATGATCCTACGTTCAACACAGCTCTGATACCACTTTATCATACCCTGATTTCGAAGGAATGAAACCAAGGCAAAAGCTCATGTGCGCCAGGAACAATTTACACACATGAACGACAAATTACATGGTTCAAAGGCACAGTGTTCAAATAAAACATAATATAACGATTACATCGTACTATTATTACATAACTGTCATCAGAGTAAAGTGGAATATAAATCACATCATCCAAAGGGAATAACAACTAAACGACGTAGACGTAGCGACTCCATCTTGCCACAGGAAGGTCATGGCAGCATCACAACGCCTAGTATCCCGGATAGTTCTTAGGAAAGTCTCCATTCGAGTCATCACTCGAGCATCCTTTGGTTGGGAAATAGCAAGGGTGAGTTCCGTGTCAAAACTCAGCAAGTATAGACGGAAAGTAATGACATGCAAGGCTAGTACAAGGTAAAGCTGAAAGGTAGACTGCGGTAGCATTTTAATGTAATCTTAAGATTTAACTTATTGCAACCTATTCTCTAATCAACTTGGTTGAAACACCCAACCCTTTATTAAGGTTCGAGTAACAATTAATGTGTCATTTAGCATCATAGATATAAACATATATCATTAACAACATTAAACCTGAGATAGCCATCTCAAAGGAACACAGGATAGCCATCCTGATAAAGCCCGAGGTAGCAACCTCAGCAACATCACCATGATTTCACAGCATAAACCATTTGGCTAATCATGCGAGGATCCGAGCCGCTCGTGACTGTGAGCACGGATGATATATCGATTTTTAACTCTGCGTAGAGGTGTACACTTTCACTCCAGATTGTGATTACTCTTTATGCCCGAGGTTGCAAGTCTCTTAGCCTATTACCAAGATAGGCTGGCAGAGGTCACAACGAGGTCCTTCACAGGGTCACAGGCAGTAACAACTCGCCAGCCTTGAGTCCAAGCGTATGGGCGACTTCCCCGTGAGGTCGCCCCCATCACGGATCTCTAGCCCCTCTCATACTAAATGCTTGTAAACAATCCCCAGCAACCATAGCTATGGCCACCCGTCGGTAAGCTGTCTATCCTACCCATGATGGTCCTGCTAATCGACCAAGCCAGAGCCCATTAGCCTAGAGCTGTATGGAAGTCCCAGGTTGTCGCTCCACGAAAGGACCACAAGGAGGAGGAGATACGGATGACCCCATCGCTACGAGCCCACTGACATCCGTTCCTCCTTCTTTCACCGCCAACCAACGATGCGGACATGCATCAACTTCTCCAACGGCCGAAGCCAAGAGCCCACGGCTCCAACATGTTTTAAGAAGTAAGTTTTATCTTCATTAAGCGGTGAAAGGTGAGATAGAGCACTAGCAACCTAAAACCTAACAACTAATACCCCCATAGGATAACTTTGGGTAAAGTGGCTAGTAAGTCCTATGGTTTGCCGTTTTAGGACACATGCAGTGACTTTACTTAAACATGAATAGGCGCAATATGTTCAAAAGAATGCCTGCACTTGCCTTGGTTAATATCCTGCTGCAAGTAGTCCTCCGGGTTCTGTTGATCCTCGTTCACCCAAGTCTCGTTCTCTATACGCCACAATCATCACACACGCATAATACATGCAAGAAAACATATTTTAATTAGAGCAGTACACCAAAACATTTCAACAGTAGCAAACAATGGCATAGAATTATTCTACTCATCGAGATGATTCCAAAAAGTATAAGTTTGCTAAAATCAGAGTTAAAATGTGAAAGTTATGGCTAAAACAATTCTAGGGGCTATTCTGCAGAAAATAGGACTAAAATCTAATTATTTTTGAACTGCGAAGGACTAGTTCATAAATGAAGAAAACCGTAGGGGCTTTTCTGCATATCTGGCAGGACTGTCGGTGGCCTGACCGTGTTGACGCGGTCAGCGCACACGTGGCGCTGACGTGGCGCCTGCGTGGCATCCACGTGGCTGCCACGTCGGCGGGTGCGGACCCCGGTTGACCTCATGGTTGACTGGGAGTCAACACCCGATCTGAGCCGCCTGGCTCTCTAGTCAAAGGATATGGAAAGGCTCGGCGTGACGTCGCGGACTCAATTTTGGGGTCGATGGCGGCGGGGGATGGCCGGAGGCGGTGATCTACGCGGAGGCGCCATGACCGGTGGCGGAGATCTCGGCGGGGCGACGCTGCGGGCACGGGTTTGCTACGTGGGGTGCACCGGGGTTACTGGCTTGGCTTCGTGGAGCCGACCGTGGAGTCAAAGACAGTCGCTGGTGGCCGAAGGCGGTGGATCGAGTGGGCGGCGCCATGGCCGTCGGTCGGTGCTCGGTGGAGAAGACGATGCAGGCCACGGAGGAGCAAACCAAGAGCGCTAGCGACCGGCTCACCTCCTTGTGTGGCGTTTGGCGGTGTTCTTGACGGCAGAGACGAAGTGGCGGCGAAGATCGACGACGACGGCGAAGCTCGGAGGCGGCGGCGATGGCGGTGCGCGAGCTAGGGTTTTGGAGACGAGGGCTCCGGGTGGCGGCTAAGGTTCCGAGAGCGGCTCCGGAGGCCGGCGATGGGCTTTATAGAGCCCGGCGGACCTCGAGTCGCGCACTCGGGCGGCGCCCGACACCGACGCGGTGTCGATCCCGCGAGGGGGACGACGCTGTAGCGGTGGGCCCCGCTCGAGTGGACCCCACCTGTCAGTGTCGGTGGGCGTGGTGACGCGTGTTGGCGCAAGCTGCTGGCGTCGGTGCTGACGGACACGGGCGACACGCGGACGCGGGCGACGTGGCAGGCGGCTCGGCCTGCTAGGCTGTTCGGCCTAACAAGGCGCGCGGCGCGTTGCTGCTGGTGGCTGGGCCGCGCGGCGGCCTGGCCCGGCTCGCGTGGGTGCGCATGGTGGCCGCAGCCTGCTTGGCCGTGCGGGTGTGCGGCTTGGTGTGCCTGGCCTGCTGCTGCCGGCCGGCTATGGCTGGCCGTGGCCGGCCGTGGCTTGCGACTGCAGCTGCTGGTTTGGCCATGGCTGGCCACAGTTGGCCATGGCCGGCTGTGGCTGGCCATGCTTAGCCAGGAGAGGCTGGGGTTGGCCAGGGTCTACTAGGGACTGGCCTAGGCTAGTTCGACTAGGTTTGGTTAGTCTAGGTTAGCGAGGATAAGTTAGAGCATGTTGGTAGCTAGGAAGCAAAGCAAGAATCAAACAACAAGCTCAAACATGTCAACGAAAAACGGTGCAGCAACATGAATGCAACAATGTATGGTTTCTAACGTGCTACACATTTTAATGTAATTAATAAAACAAAGGTAGTTGGCCCATGAATTTAAGCATCTATGCAGAAATAAACTCAAATTCATTTAAAATTCAAAGTTTTCAAAAACCAGGGTGTTATATGCGGTAGCTAAGGCATGGCAACGAGCTCATCGCCGGCCATGGCGGCCACGGCGGCGCTGCGCATGACACACCGGTGGCGAGGATCCAGTTGATCCCAAACAGAGGACGGGGTTAGCGCCAGGAGCTCACCATGGTGCTTCTGTGCTAGAAGATGAGGCCTGAGACGGGGCAGAGCAAGTTCGACGGCGTGCGGTGGTCGGCGGCGGCGATTTCCTTCGGCAGCGAGGACGACTGGCGCCTCCGCGACGTCGAGACTACAAAGAGATGATGCATGAGCTGAAGCATGATGCGGTGAGGCCAACACATGCAAGGGATGAGGCCTGAGCTCACCAGAAGTAGACTTGCGATGACGATAGCGATGATGGCGGTGGCGCTGGGTCGCCGGAGATGAAGGAGAAGGCGACGTGCGGGTGCCCTGGGCAAAATTGGGTGGTGAGAGTGGGCTCAGAATCTTTGCAACGACTATGCGGAGCTAAGGACGAGATCAAGAGGGTGGTGGTGTCACGATGGTGGTGAATTTTGCAGGCGACGAAGAACACGATGGCGGCAGAAAAACAGAGGAGAAGGAGAACTCGGCCACGGTGTCCCAACTTGTAGCCAAGGCTCGATGAAGGGGATGGCGACACGATGACGACGAATTTTCACACGCAGGAGGTGCACTGGCAGTCGCGGCAAGCCGGTATGGCGGCCATGGACACGGCATCGCCGGTGAATAGAGGCGGAGATCGATGGAGATGACGTCATCTTTACTGTAGCAGGTGATGTCACGGCAGTAAATTGCAAATTACTCCAGATTTCACATAAGAACTTTAAAATATCCAAAAATATCATTTGCATAAATTTTCAAGAGATACACTTTTTGTTTCACAAACATTTTCAAATTCTACTTAGTTTTTGAAATATGAATTCAAATTCAAAAAAGGGAATAAAACCCTAGAAACAAATATTTAAAATTACTTTTGATTTTTCAATAAAACTTGAAAATCTTCAAAACTATGAAATGTTCAAATTTTCAAACCAAACATTTTTCAAATATAAAGTTTTACCAAATTATGCATAATTTTTGAAATATGGATTTATAATCAAAATGGGGCAATTGCCAAAAAACTGTATTTTCAAATTTATTTGAAATTCTTTATTGGAACTTGAAAAACTTTGAATACCATTATTGTAGCTCTTGTTAAGATCTACAAACATATATTTAGAGTATCTCAAAATTCCTTATAGATTTTGAAATATGGAAAGAGAGGTAAAACAGGGTTTTAAAATTAGGGTTTCAAAAGCGAATTCAATCTCGATTTGGTTTCTAAATTAATTGGTTGGTCATTAGTGATCACAAACACCATCCAAGGACATTTTTAGGTCAACGACCCAATAGTACCCTTTGTTGACCAAGTTAACTTTTGAAAAACATTTTTAATATTGCCCCAATTTTAATTTAAACTTGAATTACCCAACTTGAAGCAAGTTTTGGAAATCTAATTCCAAATTCAAACTTGGAGCCCAATTTTTAATTGTTGCTCTTTAACTTATCCCCTACACATGACTCAAGTATAAAGCATGACTTTACACCTTAATCCATATAGGGCATAAATCAAGGATTGAAAGTGACATTAAAAATTAGGGTTTTATGATTTCATGTCACTCATCAGATCAAAACACAAGCAACCTAAAGAAAGTAAATTTGTTTTAGTTGAGACATATCAAGGTTGACCTAACATAAACATTAAGCAAAGCATAAGATAACAAGATAAATTTTAGGTTGTTTTATAAACTTGCAGAAACACTTAAAATGACAAAGAACTTTAAATAAACCCTAAACATCATCATTTCATGTATAAAACTAAACATCACATAAAAGATATTATCAAAACATGAATGCATTTATGCCATGATGCTCGATGATTATGCTTGATAAAGCACATGATTAAGATTTTAATTTGTCATTAACATCTAGGATGTTACAACTTTGGTCTGGATAAAGACATGTACATTTAAATTTTCAATATTTCTTTTAAATTCTAAATCACCATCGGCAGAAATAGAATAAAATATCATTATTCTTCTACGTCAATTTTAAATTACCATTGGGCAAAAATAGAATAAAATACCATTCTTCTATATTAATTCTATATCACCGTTGGACATAAATAGAATTAGTTCATAGACTCAATTATCTTATAGCTCTTCACAAATAAGTTCTCCCATTAGTTCAAATTTAATTAGAAGGTAATCATCATGATTGCAACGAAAATATGATAAAACATTTCTTGATCTTTATCTATTCTCTGAAAAATAGTCACTCTGATGCAAAATTTCTCAGAGATTTAAACTTCAATCAAATTCATAAATAAACTTATAACATTGTTATCATCAACCGTTGGTCAGAAAATAACAATATTATAATTTCTTCTTATTCTTAAATTCACTATTCCTCTAATTAAAATTTTCACGTTGGTTTCAACTTCAATTAGAGGATAAACTTTCATCATTTACTGAATAATAACTATATCTGCTCTCCAAATAAAATCCTCCCGTTGGTTCGAATTTAATGAGAAGACAATAAACTTTTCTTTTTTTTGCAGCGGAAATATTAATAAATATTTTATAATTCTATAAAATTAATGCATAATTCTCATAAATCAAACATTATAATATTGTTATTAACAACGTTGGTCAAAAAATAACAACACTATAATTCATCAAAAAAATTACCAGAAATTGATATTCTCTCTCAAAATTAAATTATCTCGTTGGTTCAAATTCAATATGAGAGCAATAATTCAATATTCGCAGCGAAAACAAGTATAAATATCATATTTCAATTTTTTCTAGAAACTCATAAAATTCTATTCTATTCTCTGAGCAAAATATCGTTGGACAAAATTGCACAAAGATTCAATTCAAATTTCAATCCAAAATTCATCAATATTCATTAAATATTCAAATAAGTTTCTACAAAAATCATAAAGTTCACCGTTCATGTTGGGCCGAGGGCAATCCATTTGGCCCAGTCACGAAAATGGTCCAAGGCTTGCTCCCGCGGCCGCGCGCGCTGCTCCCCCAGCCAGGCGGCCCACGACGGCCCATCTAGGGTAGCTGGTTCGCCGCCAGCAGTCCGATTTCCTTCATTTGAATCCGACGGTCCAGAGTAGTTTTCGGATGAACAAAAACCCCCTTGGCCGTCGGTTGCCCTAACCTAGGGTTTCATTTCCTTACCTTCTCTTTCTCTTTCATCTTTTCACACCCCAGCTGAGTGGAGGTCACCGGCGGGCGCGTACGCGACCTCGCCGGAGCTCAAGTGAACGGCGCCGCCGGAGTCCACACCAGTTGGCTCCCCCTTCTTTCTCCTTTCTCTCTCTGGCAGCGACAGAGCAGCAGCAAGCATCAGCAGTCGCCGCCGGCCCATGGCAGCCAGAGGATAAGGCGACGCCTCTGCGGGTCCCCTCGTCGGCGTGCACGCTCGCCCAAGGCTGAGCGCGCTGCCGTCGAGCGGCCTCGCGGGGTTTGCCCAGTTCCCGCGCCCAAGGCGGAGTCGTGCGGTGGCATGACCTCTCCTGCCGGAGTTGTTCTAACCGCGTGACGGTGACTCCTGGCCTTGCGGCTCGGGTGGTTCTAGCCGTCGCCGTCGTGGGTGATGACGGTCGGTAAGGAGACCCAGGTAGGCCTGTCTCCGTCGATCCGTCCTTTTTTCTTTGCTAGGGTTAGGGTTTCATCTATTCATTTAATGTCTTCCCCGATCCATACGGATCGGTCCATTTGTCTTGTTTTCTTTTCATTTCTTCTTCCCCCAACCCGATCTGTTCTTGTTAGGGTTAGGGTTCATCCGATACGAAATTCGTTTCATCTCTTTCTAATTTCTTTCTACCCCGAACTCGATCCACACACTAGGAATAACCTGGTTCTGATACTATTATTAGATTCTACGATCGATTCTATGTGCAGATCGAGTGGGTGTACTTCATCATTTTGGTGTAAACTGGTAGATCATCATGGTGCACCATTACAGTGCACCTTACTGAGGGAGAGAGAGATGAGGATGGAGAGAAGTAGAGACTCATACCGTCGTTGGAGAGTTGCTTCGGTGGTTCGTCGATGATGTTCTGCGCACGGGCAGCGATGGTCAGGGAAGGGAGTGACGTCTTGGTGGCGGCGTGGACGTTGGTGCAGAGGCAGCGGTGGACTTCCCGTCGCTAGCAGCACCCCTCTCGATCGGACTAGGGTTTTGACAGTGGGGCAGCGGCTATCTAGTGAACCTCGTGATCTGTGCCCTGGCCCCCGCCTCTTGTTTATAGTGCTGTGCGGTGAGGGCCCACCAGCCATATCATTGGGCTGGGCGTCCCGATAAGGACGCGAGTCAGGGCCCAATTAGGTCGTTGGGCCTAATTGGTGGGAGATCAATTCCAACAATTTGTGATCGTGTATCTTATGTTTTATTCATGTGTGTTATGTTTTCTAGAGTATTCTGGTTTTTATATTTAGCTCTGAGTACTGTCATAGAGTACATATGTGGTTTATCATCTGTCTACTGAAAATTATTAGAAGTGTGAATTGTTATCCATCTTTTAGTTATGAGAAATTACTTTACACCAACATGTTACAGTATAGGAAATGTGACAGTATAGGATACTGAGCTTTGTAAAAGGAAGTTTTTCCTTTATTCTCTTTGAAGATGTAAGCAATGAGTCTATTTCGTGATGTGGTTTTAGCCTATAAGGTTTACATATCCCATAATTGACAATCTGGTACTTGAGGTTCAGTGTTTGACTAGATTTGGGAAAAAAGAGAGTTGTTAAATATGTGAGCAATTTATCCGAAAGCCTTCTTGTCAAAAACATAGAGTTGTTTTGGCCGATCATCTTTTTACTTTCTAACTGACCATCCATCATGCCTTTATCTATCTTCTTTATTTCTGCTAATTCTGATTATAATTTGAGTTTTGCTTACAACTTGACTAGATTTGGGTAAAAAAGAGTTGTTAAATATCTGAGCAGCTTATCATAACGCCTTGTTGTCACAAACATAGAGTTATTTTGGCTGATCCTCTTTTCACATGCCAAGCTCAAGGAGAAGTACTTATCTGTCTTTTTCATTCTAATTATAATTTGAGTTTTGCTTACGATTTATACAGCAAAAGCAATTTCTGTTCCTCTGTGTTGTCTTGATATTAGCTATTTATGGACCACAATAGTAGTTTGAGATAGTTTTTATCATTGAACTATGATATGTGATTAAAGAATTGTCCATACTTCAGTTCAAAAAAAGAATTGTCCATACTATTGTGGAGGTTTATAAACCCTTAGATATAGATATTTTGTGCTCTGAACCTATAAAATTAATTAGTTTCAGCCCTGCAAATGAAACAGTTAGGAGAAAAGACTGATCAACCGCACTTATGTTATGTAACTAGATGGTTTCATATCTGTCTATTTATATATCACAAGCTGAACCTTTGAATAATGTTCAATTGTATCTTTGAACTGACACATGGTCCTTGCAACTTTCCAGCAGCATTCTGGAAAGAGCTTGATCAAGTGAAACAGCTGTGGAAGAAGAGAAATGATCTGAAAGTTGAGCATGCCAGTGTTGCAGCACTTTGTCTTCGGTAATCGGTATGGAGCTGTACGTGAGGTTCTGCGCCAGCGAGATTGTTGTAAGCAGGGGTATATAGCTCGATATCAAAGAGTGCTGCAACATGGGCATACTCAACTTTCAGATCATCTCTGTTCTTCACAGCTGCTCCACCTTTTTTTTTTGTGAATACACAGCTGCTCCACTTGATCAAGCTCTTTCCATCATACTGCTTCATAGCGACCAGGAACCTACAGATGTGTATAACAGTAAAGAAGAGTAGAAACAATAATATAAGAAAAATAGTTTATCACACTGGCTTGCCACATCCACGAGAAGGGTTTGGTAACTTATGTTTGGAGATTAGTACATATGTGGTTTATCATCGGCTTATTTAAAATTATTAGCTGTGCAATTCATCTCTCGTCTATGAGAAAAATTACTTGATATTATTTGGCACCACAATGTTAGAAAAGTGTGTGATTCCTATTTTTGTACAAGAACTTTCTGGTGTGTATTTTACTTCCTAAAAATGAAGCGTAAAAACAAAAATATAAGAAAATGGCTGGCCACACTGTCTTTCCATATCAACTAAGAAAGAAGGTTAAATTTGAAAATTATTGCAATGTCCACTTTCTGACATATGCCATTTGTCAAAATATATTCGCAAACAGAAACCTAGACTATGTACATTATTGCAAGTCTTAGTTCATAAAACACCTCACTCCAATCTTGGTTCACAGACACAAAACGGTACTCATGAAACCCCTCACTCCAGTCTTAGCCCTATAGAATTCTGTCGCTTGTCATTTAGTTGCCTAGTGCTTGTATATGTAAATGAGATAGAAGTCATAACAATTTGCATATATCTGGAGCATGTAAACATCTCTCGATTTAAGGTTCTATATTACTCTGTCAGAATTGTTATGGACTGATGATTTGGATAACTGAATTAATCTTCTCTGTTTGCTGCATAGCCTAGCATTGAACAAACTTTTCTATATTTATGAATCAGCTCTACATGGAGGACTTACTTGTTTTGATGATCTTCATCCTTCATCTATATATTGAGTTCCAAGACTCTAGTAGGAGAAATCTAGGCTATGGCTAAGAACTTAGCTACCTGGGGATGACCATGGTGTAGCTCTGGAGTGTATGTATGCCATCATTTTGTTATGTTCTAGTCCACTATATGTAATATATGATGAAATTAAGGAGTGAATACTGGTGGTGTAGTATACCCAGTGGTCTTTTGCTTGTCGAACTGTTTATCCTGAATCAGTCACAGCTAGATTAGATCTAGGATAAGTAGGATCATCCCTAGCTGAATGCTCCCCAAACCTTTCCCCTGATCTATTTCAGTGAAAAAACACTGTATTGTGCCATTACAAATGGAAATGAAATGGAAATGTGATGATGAATGGTGTGCCTGATTATGCAACACTTGACTCTGGGCTACGTGGTAGGTTTTCTGTTTGTCGTGGTGCTTGTCCTGATGAAGGCGATGTGAACTGAAGCACTCTACTCTGCACAAGTAGCTAATAGTTGGTATGGCTGGGTGCTTTTTGGATCAGCAGCAAAAATATGCATGCATTGGTGGTTTTGTCTATAGTGTATTTCTTTTAAATCTTTTATTAAATGGCATGTAGATAGAGATAAGTAAAAGGATAATTTTGTTCAATCTACTAGCAGTTAATATTAGCTGGGTTGAGATACTGAACTGTTAGGTGAGTGGAAAATCCATGTACTTTGTAATGTTTGAACCCTTTGTTTTTTATCAATGCATTCACTGTAGGGGCCCCGGCTCCTCCAGATTTTTTCAAAAAAAAAAACTAAAATATCCATGAGATGAGGGAAGATATCTCAATGGAATGAGTAGGTAAATAAATATACAGAAGCAGGGTCTATAAACGAATGGTCAAATGCTTGTCTGTCCAGCAAATGATGAAAAATTGCATCATGGCTTACTTGAAAAGTTTTACCTAACTTTTTTCAAACACAGCTTTAGCTTCACTGGTGAAGCCGGAACTGAAGAAGAAAACACTGCTTCGTCGATAAAGTTGAGCATCAGTTCTAGACGAGAGGTTCGGTGAATTATAAATCAGAAAAAAAAAATACTGAGTGATCTCTTAAGACTACTGCACACAGCCATATTGTCAGGCAATGTTCCCAGGTTACTAATAAATATAAACGCCGCAACGTGCAGCACTGGAAGAAACGTCCACGTTCAATATCCCTTCTCCCTGAGTGAAAATGGACAATGTCTGGCAAAAAATGGGGCAGCACATCCTCGTTGTTCCGGCAATGCGGGATGGGAGGCAGGAATAAGTTGCATTCTCTGCACGGCTGGATTATAGACACACCACGGGCCGGGCGATGTGATGAGAAACCTCACTGGCGCACCACTGAAGAACATACGGTGTTATTCGTTCAACAATAAGCACTCAGAATCTACAGACCCACTGATTGCACCTATCGATTTTCTTCTTATCATTATTGCTCCAGCTTATCCATGCATAGGCTACCATCATTCTAATCTCTCAGAAGTCAGCAATATCATTCTAATCTCTCAGAAGTCAGCAATAACAGTTTCGATGGAGTACTACGTTTGGTGCGTCAGATGAATGAATGAACAGATTGTTGAGGACAAGAAGGAATGAAATCAATCTCAATAGAATAGCACATAACGAAGCAATCTATCCAATGCAGTACCACTGATCGATGAATCATCATCATCATCATCATCACTTCAATCACTTCCCCTTCTCCTCTGTCGCCTCCTCTTTTGCTTGATGTTGGCGTCGTCCTTGTCCTTGAGGAGCTTGAGCTCGTCAGAGCTCCTCGGCCTCGCCAGAGGTTAGCGAACTGAAGTCCCTGTAGCTCTCGAACCATGGCTCAAACCACGAACGAATAGAAAGTGGAAGGCCAGAATCAGACCTTACTCGGCTGATGGTTGATCTCGGGTGGTGAGGTTGTGGATCGGTAGCTTGGTGGGTGTAACTTGTTCGGATGGTGAGGGAGCTCAGTGGTCCGAGGACAATGCTTGGTCAATGAGCCGGGAAAATGATGCTCAACGACGGGTCTCCAACAGGGCACCCAAACCTAAAATGGGTCTTCTAACAGCCCAGGCCCGGTCCACGGCTATGGTCCACTCTACCGAGGAGTGGGCTCCACCAGCGTAAAAACCTGCTTGAACTTTCGTCATCGCTTCATTCAAAATGGTTAACCGAAGGTTATTACGCGTCCTTGGTCTAGCTATTTAAGTTGGTTCGTTTAACCCTCAACTTCCGATACGATACTAAAGTCTGGCTGCTGCTACTCGTGATCTACAGTAACCCATATCTGGCCTGGCCCATCATCTTGGCCCAACTGGCCCATTAGTGGGTTCTCAGATGCACCCACCCTTAAGGACTCGACATCCTCGTCGAGGGCCGAACCAACCTACCCATACGGGAGAAACGTTCAGGATTGACTCTCTTGGCCATGTCCGCATTACCAGCTCCTCGACCCAAGTTGCCATGCTCTCTCATCTGGAGCCATGCACAACCTGTCCGAGCTCCCGATCCATATGTCCGTGAAACCGCGAGAGTTGGCTCTGAATACCATTTCTAACACCCCAGATCGGCAACCATGGTTGTTCCTTAAAGTTAGGTTAAAAAGTTGTGGTGTTACATCCTATCACCCTTAGAAAGATTTCGTCCTCGAAATCGGAAACATGTATGTGGTCCTAACACTCTTCGAAAAAGATTTTCATAAAACTCATATTGTACTAAGAGTAGGATGATACTCTTGCTACATTTTCCTTTTACAGATTGGAGAATTATAGTTCGCCCTATCACCCTTAGAAAAAGTTTAGTGAGAAATCTGAACATACTGCCCTAAGAGTAAATAACCCTATTGCTAGTGTCTATATTTCCTTTTTATACAAGCTGTAGAAATACAGTGATGGGGTATTATGCCCTACCACCCTTAGAAAAAGCTTGATCTATGCTAAAAAAATCAGATGGGTAGGTTGACACAAACCTGCGCAGGGTTAAAACCATGAATTCATGTCCTGTCTCCTGTATTGGAGGCTACGGAAGCTTATAGGAGGTTCTTTCTCACTTATGGGTGAAAACAGATTTCTTAAATTATTTTCTAAAATACGTAACTTTCTGACAAGTGAATTATGATGGAGAATGGATATGAAAGATGATTAGGCATGCATTTCATGAATATATTATATGCTTGCTGAGTACTTTGTACTCACTCTTGTTATAACCCTCCCCCTTCAGATAAAAAGACAAGATACGCCAAGCACATGGTCTAGAGGAAGTCAGAGGAGAAATACAAGATACACAAAATTTATATTATAACATGAATAATTATGATTATATTTATCTTAGGTAATATTTATTAATTATTCTTCTTAAATGTAATAAATTTTGTATAGTCCTAACTATTGTTCCATTGTAATACTCTGATTAGGGTTTTTATTCGAGGAGATTTTGTCTTATCGGATAATAATCCTTAAACCGGTGTTTTCACCTTGATAGTCAAAATGCAGGGTGTTACAAGTCTTCGTTGAATTGGCCTCCAAATAGACACAACCAAAATATACCTAAATATGAGAGTCTTCTCTGCTATAGACTCATTTTGCAGAAAGAGTTGTCGTTTAGGTCATGTTGTTAGAGAAGACCAAAAATGGGTCTTGAATCCTTTGGCTGTGGCACTATCCAAACGTTTTAATGATCTTGTATTTTGGGTGTCGTTGTTGAAGAGGGAAGCTCAAGGGAGGTAGATCTTGGCTGAAGGTGTGAGCCCCGGGGTAGGACGATTGATCGATGGAGGGTCCATAGGGTGGAGTTAGTACACGCCATGGAGCCCAGTGGCAAGCTAGAGTGGGCCTTAGGCCGTGCCCAACGCACCAGGTTGGACAGCTGCCCCAACGTCCACGTCGGAGCCATAGCTCCATGTCACATGGAACGACATTCTCGCAGGGTGTCAGAGGAGGCATATGCTTCACTTGACAAAAGCGTTTTGAGGGCGTGTCTTTTTTAAGATCCAGTTATCCATCATTATATTAATAAAAGAGAAAGAGAATTTACAATATAATGTGCAAGAAGCCCAACCATCTGCAGCAGACCGTTGTAGGGGGCTTGGGATAAAAAAAACTTATTACTCACAAAAATGAGTTACAAATGTTGGAGGTTTTAGTATCCTCTCGCCATCATGAGCCCAAACAATCATAGCAACCTCATGCATTGCCGTACACCAAGATCTCGTAACCACCGCGACATTCTTCATTGAAAGAGGAAGTGCTGCTCCTCCATCTGCATTTGCAGATCTAAGAAATCTTCATCTCTACTGCTCAGACTCAGTTACAATGGCTGCAAGTGCCCTCGAAAGCTCCTTGTGCTTGAGGGCGTGTTGGAGAGCAAAAGCGGGAGAGGGAGAAAAGCTACAAATTAGACAGGGTGGGTGGTTGAGAAAAGTATTGCCTCCCTTGGGAGATTCATCGCATGCATTATGCCTCAACTCATTTAGGTCGAGGTGGACACCGAAGCATACGACTCCAGCTGCCAGATAGCTGGAAAAAAAAGGAATGACTTTTTGGGGGTAAAGAGGTGGGGAGGTTGACAAGCTGTTGACGAGGCGCAACTGTGGAAAGGGTGGTCTGCTTGACTCTTAACTTTGGCCATGGACAAATTTGGTAATTTGGTTAAGCTTTTTTTCTACAACCAAACACGCTCTTAAACAGAAAAACATTCATGGTAAGGACTGAAGTTGATTAAAGCTTCTGATACGATAGACTGGCCCACTGTATTGATGCTTTGCGACGTATGGGTTATTATAGTCATTTCATAAAGTTAGTACATGCATGCATCTTCCTATGTCATCCTTTGTGATGTAAGGAGTATTATAGTCATTTCATAAAGTTAGTGCACGCATGCATCTTGGTACGTCATTGTTAATTAAAGTTGGTGGGATATCAGTCCTATAGGTATATTTGATCTTTTAAGGAATTAGCCAAGAATGTCCACTTTCGCCACCTATTTAGTCATTGCCATTAATAAGTAGCCGACGAGTCTAGCAAAAGCTATGGAAAACCCACTTCACACCATCTCACGAGTGAAAATCCTAAGCTCAAACCCTACACCTTTTTTTTACCTGCAGCGCCCCCCCGCCTCCTATGCAGCCCACTCCAGAAGTGTCACCGCTTCGCTGTCGTCTCTCCTGGTCCTATCCTGCTTTCTCCAATCCTCTTTCTAGATCTGCGGGAGATGGAGAAGAAGAGAGTGAGAGAAAGAAACAAGAAGAGAAAAATAAGTATTGGATTAACCCAAAACACTCAAATGCCATTTAACATTTCTGCTTGTCAAAAATCCAATCTAAGGCTTACTACTTACTTTTACAAAAGCCAAAGACTGTCTGCATCATCACAAGCCGAGTCACCAAATACAAAAATTCCTACGCCCCGAGATGATTCTGGCAGAATCACGGCAATGCTCGACAGTCCAATGTACACATCAGATGGCAAGGCCAGACACTCCAATACAGAGCTGTTCTGAGAGAGACTTCGGGCCTATTTGGTTGGCATTTAATTTTTGCCAAACCAAAATTATGACATGCCAAAATTATAGTCATCAATTGGTTTATTGCCAAAGAATTGGTATCACCTTGGTATCACCAATTCTTATGTTAAAGTTTTGACAAATCTCTAAAATATTCTTAAACTACATATAAATGAAAATTTGGCAAGTCTTCGTTCTAGCAACCAACCAAGTGCTATATCAAAACTTTTGCCAAAGTTTCGACAACCATGATTTAACATGTTCTAGTTTTAGTTACCCTAATTTTAATTAGACAAATTTTAGATCCCAACCAGGCCCTTCAATCGTCTCCAGCGCACGACTCCCATATACCGATGTCAGTCGTCTCCACGCACCGACAGGCGCCAGGTCCTACACAGGCAGACAGCGGTCCACAACTGCAGATGCATCTGTCGTTCTGCCGACGAGGTTACCAAATGCAGATTACTGTACACAGGTCTATGTTCAGGCAACGTTCCCAGGTTATCAAATGCAGTAATGTACACTTGTGCAGCACATAAAGACGTGTTTGGTTTCGTGGCTATCTCCAGCCAGGCCAGTTTGGGGCCAAATTCGATGCCTGGCTAGGGCTTCTGTCTCGCCCAACCAAGCCAACCATACTGTGTTAGCCAGGCCAGAGGAGAACGACCGTGGGCTCTCTCCTCCGTTTCTCGTCACCGCTCGCCTCTCACCGCTCGCCTCCGGCTCGATGGCGCGGAGCTCTCCGTGTCGACGTTCCTCCCCGTCCCTGTCGTTCCCGTCCGCGTCCCGCGTGGGCAGGCCAGGACATGGCGGGCAGAGCTCGCGTCCATGGCAGGGGCAGAGCTCGCGGCCATGGGAGGGGCAGGCCAGGCCCGCCGGCCGCTACAGTCAAGATCCGGAGCAGATCGAGACACCGGCCATGGTGAGGGGCGGTGGCCATGCTCTCCATCGTCCTCGTCTTCAGGGCCCGTGCTGCACTGCAAGTACGGCGACGACGGCGAGGAGATCTCCATCTCGGTCGCCAGGCTCGCCAACATCCTGCCCCGCCGGCGCCAACTCTGACTCCGACGGTGCCGGCGAGGGCGGTGGGATGAGCGCGTCCATTAGCCAGCTCTTCCTCCATGTTGATATCTCCAAGCCCGGGACAAGGAAGTCGATGCAGCTCCTTCGCGGGTTGTACCAGTACACTGCTTGGGATCCATTCGGTCTGCCTCCGCTCGAAGAGTATTTCCTTTGTGGCATACAGAATCTGGATCAGAGTATTTCCTGCCATCGCCGGTTATTGACTTATTATTGATTTCAACTTTGAAGGCTTGAGCTCAAGAGATGATATTTGTTTTGTATCTTTGTTGGATTGTTGGCGATACCCCAGTAGACAATTCAGGTTGCCAGTGGCTTTAATAAGATGTTATTTTTGGTAGTTTGGAATTGATAATAAGAAAAAACATGTTGAAAACTTGTTGGTGCCATGCTCGTCCAATCGATTGTCTTGGCTTTGCCCACCTCAATGGCGACACATTATTCAGAAGCTGAGTCTTCTCCGCTCATGCTATTGAAGCTTCACACATGCTATTCAGAGAATTCATGATTCAGAAGTGTGAATTGCATCGCAGCTTCGGCTGCTGGTTTTGTTTGCAGGTCATGTTGATTGACTCCAATTGTAGTATATATGAGTCTTCTTATCCATGGCGACTGTCATAAGTTCGACAACATGCCCACCAAATCTTATAATTAGATCCGTCATCCTTCAAAGATGGTGGCCTCAATGATGCAGCAAAGCTAGCAGATGAAAATGACCTATCAAGTTTTTGGATTGTTGGAAATTTAGTCATTTTACACCATGTATTAATCCATAAATGTGATAAGCAAAATACTAACGATAGTATGATGCATACGATAGCCTCATAATCGCTACTGCTACTGCTACTCATTAACATAAGCAAAATAACAGCAGCAATGAAATGAAGCATAAACAGGGATCTCAGTTTATACCCTAGCGTGCTACTGCCGGTACCCGCGGCCAGTACAACACCATTGTAGCCTGGAGCGCCACTTGCAGGGATGGCGGTGAAGTTCGCCGCACCAGTAGCAGCGGCGGCATCGCCGACATCAGCGCTGGCTCCCACACTCGCACCAGCACGCGTCCTCGTGGCCACCATCTTGGTGCTGGACGGAGACGAAGTCGGGGAAGGCAGCAGCAGCGTGTCGGAGCAGTCACGCCCGTGGACGCTCCCCAAAAACTTGATTGCCCGCCTACCCGAGCAGGTACGCTTGACGGGACAAGTTCCGGAGGCCTGCTCACCAGAGCCGCCTATGCTCGCAGGGGATCTGGCCGGAGGTGCACAGGAGCGGCTCAAGCTCGAACAGTGGAGTGGAGGCGGCTGGTCGGGAGGAACACTCGTTCACCCTAGTCTCCGACAGAAGCCCCTTATATAGGAGGCGCCCCTGTCGGGAGACCGTTGGATCTCCCTGACGGCCGGGTGGGCTGGAGCGGCGGCTAGGGTTTGCCTCACCCGGATGGGCCGAGTGGCAAAACAAGGCCTAGGCCAGCCAGCCCACGGCCTCAGGCCGAAGCCAAGCCAGCCCACGGCCTCGGCCTCGGCCTCGGCTCGGCGGCGGCACGCGCGTGTGGGTCCCAGGTTCTCCTCCTTAATCAGCTTATGTGGGCATCTCAATGCTCACTATTTAAGTTGATTGTCCTCTTAGGTAATTAGTCAAGTTGATACTAATCATCTTTCCACTTAATCACACAATTGTGGGCCTTCGAGGTTTACTGATTATTTAGAATAAATAATGGGCTTGGCCCAATTATCCTAACAATAAGTTTAACAACATGCCCACCAAATGTTCTATAAAGGGAAATTTTAGCGTTGAACATTGTAGAATCATGTATTTGGCTGCAGCACAGCGCCAACTCAATTATTGGCCAAATCGATTATTGGCTGAGGACCATTAAAAAACGAGATCTTTGGCCACAGCACTCCGTGTCCATTAAAAAATTATTTTTGCAAGGAATTGGAGAGAGAATATTTTCGAAATGACAATGGTTGCCCCTGGACCAGCTCATGACCCACTCCGAGCCCATGGGCTAGTGACTTTGACAGGCCATTCTCTCCCCCATGCACGCTCGCAGCTCACAGCCGCCGCCGCCGCCGCCGCCCCTCTCAGCTCGCAGCAGCAGTCGCCGCCGCCCCTCTCAGCCGGCAGTTGTGTCGCGCCACCCTCACCTCCGCAGGCCGCCATCCTCTCTGCATCCCATTGTCATCTTCGAAGCCCGCCGTTCTCAATCTCATGAAGATGAAATCCTAGAGGACATGAAGATGTCGTCGCCGAGAGGGAAGAAGCGCATGTCCCCGAGCTTGGGGTCACCGTCGAAGGCCTTGAATATGTCATGGGTACCCGAAGGGTAAGCATCTCGTCCCTTTGTTTTGTAATTTCTGTGATCTAGGGTTTGGTTTGGTGATTTGGTATGACAGATGTGCAATTTAGCCTCATCAAATTTAGGTTTTGATTTTTGAATTGCTGTTTATTTGTCGCTACCTTCTGTTTCCTGTGTTTTAGGACGAATAGTAGTTCAGCGTGCAGACTTTGTGTGCGCATTCCAAACTATATTGAGGTTACAGATGATGGTAGCACTATAGTACACCCAATCAACTATCTGAACTTTGTTGTGGATAGAGATAGAACCAATGTGAAGGATATAACAGATGAAATAGCAGCGGGAATGAAGCTTGGGACGAATCAGGGAATGTCCATTTCCTTCTGGAACAAGAGGATGTCTAAGTTCTGCAATCTCATTTCTGATGCCCTGTTGATGGAAGCAATTGACCTGTACTGGGATATGAGGAGGTTGCCTCTGTATGTGGATGTTCATGACACTGTGGCAATGGAGTACAGCCAGAGTGTTTCATCGGAACCTTGTGTATCCCAGGGAAATGCTAGTGCCTTTGCTCTTGTTCCTTCTGAAGTTGTTCATCCAGTTCTTGATGTCCAACCTGCTGTTGATACTACTCTTGTTCATCCTGGTGGCTCAGAGGTTGGGGCAGTCAGTGAGCAAGCTAACAATGAGCAGTTAGTGTCCAAGCGACATAAGAAAGGGAAAGAGGTTGTTGATGAGGAAGCATGGGATGAGGAGGAGGTAGAATATGTTGGTCTGCATGATGAGCAACCTTATCTGTCTGATGTTGAAGAACACATAGAAAATGAGGATGAATCAGATGGTGACTACAATCAGCAAGATGATCTTTTCGTTGATGACGAGGCTGGTTGTGAGATTTTAGAACATGTGACAGATCTTGAGAACCCAACCATTGCTGTTGGTGTTACATTTGAAGATGGGGATACATTTAAGAGGGCAATAAGGCAGTATGTTGTCCTGAAGGAGTTTGAAATTGCAGTCCATTACAGTGAGTCTAAAAGGTACAGAGGTGTCTGCAAGGGTAAAACCATCAAAAATAAGAAGTGCAAGTGGAGGATCCATGCTTCAGAGCTACAGGATGGCAAGACTTGGCAGGTCCAAACTTCGTGCCTGCTTCTGACTTTGTTTTCTGTACATAATCTATTGATTACTTAATTTGTTGGCCATAAATATTGATAATACTACCTACTAATTATTTTATTTTTGCAGATAAAAAAACTTCGTGCCAAGCACAACTGTGCTAGCACGTCCGAACTTGAACAGAATTGCATGGCTACCAATTATTGGGTGAGAGGCAGAGTCCTAAACATTCTAAGAGATGAGCCAAATACAAGAGCTATTACCCTAAAGAAAGATCTACAAAAGAAGTACAGCATCAAGTTATCTTACTATGTTGTATGGGATGGAAAAAGGATGGCTCTAGAGCAGTTAAATGGCAAGTGGGAAGATAGTTTTGTTGATGCTTTTCGTTTTAAGGCAGAGGTAGAGAGGATCAACCCTGGGAGTATAGTAGATATAGAGTATGCTCAGGGTGGAAAGAAGATGAGGTTCACTAGAATGTTTGTTGCACTGAAAGCTTGTGTAGATGGATTTCTGAATGGTTGTAGGCCCTTTTTAGGTGTCGACTCCACGGTTTTGACAGAAAGGTGGAGGGGTCAACTGGCATCAGCCTCAGCAGTGGATGGCACAACTGGCTCTTCCCAGTAGCCTATGGTGTATTTGAGTCAGAGTCGGCAGAGAATTGGAAGTGGTTTTTTGAGAAGCTTCAGTCCGCCATAGGTTCACCCCCAGGTCTTGTCATATACACGATTCTGCAACCTTGTCATATACACGATTCTGCAACCTTGTCATATACATGATTCTGCAACGTCCAACGCCAAAATTTCCCTTCTATAAAATGCTTCAAAGGGGGTGAGTTTACCAGCTTAGACAAAAGGTGACTTTACATAAAGCAAGCCATCCAACCAAACAAAAACCATGTCTAGCCAGGCTAACTCAATGCAAACAACCAAACAACTACAGGTTGGCTTAGTTGGATCAGGCTAAGGCTAGCCTGGCTTAGTTTTGCTAGCCAGGCTGAGTTGGGCAACAAACCAAACATACCCGAAATGTTCAACGCCCAAGATCCCATCTGGCCATCTCCCTGGCCCTGAGGCCTGAGTGAAAAGTGCACAATGTCTAGCAAAAAATGGGACAGCACATGGTCGTTGTTCCGGCAATGCAGGACCGGAGGCAGGAACAGGTCGCATTCTCTGCACCGCTGGATTACAGAGACGCCACCCCGGTGACTATTTCAGGGGAAGGAGGAGCCATGTGGTGAGAAACCTCACCGGCGCAATGCTGAAGAACATAAGGTTTGTATTTTCCGATGAGCATTCAGAATCCACCACAGACATTGCGACTACCAAATTTCTATTTTACGTTATTAATCCAGCTTATCCATACAAGCCTACCACCATCAATCTAATCTCTCAGACATCAGCAGTAACAGATCGATGGAATACTACATTGGTGCGTCAGATGAATGCATACATCGTCAACCTTGAGGAGAAGAGATGAAATCTCTCGCACATAGCACAGAACGAACCAATCCATCCAATGCAGTATCCCGATCGATCGATGAATCATCACTTCCCCTTGCCCTGCGCCGCCGCCGCCGCCTCTTGCTTGACGCCGGCGGCGGCGTCCTTATCCTTGAGGAGCTTGAGCTTGTCCTTCTCGGCCCTGAGCTCCTCTGCCTCCTTGAGCCAGAGGTCGGCGAACTCGCAGTCCCTGTAGCGCTCGAACCACGGCCCGCCGGAGGTGTAGTGGATGGCCCGGGGGCGCGTGGCCGGGTCGGCGGGGTCGACGCGGTTGTGGCCGACGAGGAAGTTCCAGGCGAACGGCAGCTCCCCGATCTCGTCGTCGTCAAGCCAGGCGAAGCGGTGGAGGAAGGCGCCGGTCTGGGTGCTGACGGCGTCCGGGGTGAGCGCGGCCACGTTCTTGGGGTGGGCGCAGTTGTAGAGCACCATGGAGGACCAGTTCTTGCGCGGGTACACCGTCTGGATGGCGCCGTCCATCTTGGTGGCCTCGGCGGGCTGGTACTCGTGCTTGACGCAGGCGACGGCGATGCGGTCCGCGGCGTCGCCAGAAGGCGGGACGGCGGCGGCGAGGAGCTCGGCGAGGTCGGCGAGGTAGAGGAAGTCGCAGTCGACGAAGAGCGCCCAGCCGGTGTAGCCCGCGAGGTACGGGGTGAGGAAGCGCGTGAAGGAGAACTCGGTGCTCTCCGTGGGCCCCCTTGCCCGGGTGTAGAGCCCCGCCGCGCGGAGCTCCGCCTGCCGGATCGGGCGCACGTCCAGCGGGATCGACGACCGCCGCAGCAGGCTGCGCCGGCACACCTCGTACGCCTCGTGCTCCCGCGGGTCGTACCCCACGAACACGCGGAACGGCTCCCCCGCCAGCGGCAGCAGCGGCGACGGAAGCGGAGGCTGCGGCGGCGCCGGCATGGCGTGGATCTGGTCGGTGGAATGGAACGGAGCGAGACGAGGAGGCAGGGAGCGCCCGGTCGGTCCCGCTTTTAATGGCCACGCCACGGGAGGTGGGGCCCAGGCTAAAGATGGCGAGGAGCGTGCGTGCGTGAGGAGGGTTTCCGGATTCCTCACCGCCGGGCGGGCGGGCGGGCTGGTTTTCGGTGGAAAAGGGAGGCGTCCAGCCGTGGTCCACCGCGTCCACATCCACGTCCCACATGGGTGGCGGTCAATGACGCGTGGACCTAGAAGGGGTCGGGTCCGCTGCCATGGCCCAGGAGTCAGCGGGAGCGGCGGTGCGTCCTCGCGGTGGGAAGCGGTTCGCGGCGCAATCCAGCGGCGGGGATGTCGGTGCGGGAAGCGGCGGCATTACCGGAAGTCCGCGACCGGCGACAGATGCAGCGCCTGCGGCCTGCGCATCGCGCGTGGCGGGACGCGGGCCGCCGCGTGCCAGTTCGCGGATGGCGCGTTGCGGCCGGGTCCGCGCCATGCGCGGGCTGCGCCGCGGACCTCGGACCTGGACGGGTATCGGGGTACTCGCCACTTGGATATGTTGCGTGCCTGCGTTGCTGCCGTCGGACGGTCGTCGCCAGTTGACCCCGCCGCTGGTTGAAGGCTTGAAGTACAATGGGTCGTGGTTCATTTTGGAATTTCACGGCAACCGCATAAGAAAACATACTACTCAAATTGTTTTTGGAATATAAGAAAACTACGGAAAACTAAAAAAACTCGCATTTGAAATGGGAGAGAGAGATAATTTCTTGTGCATTCATTAGGTTATTTTTGTGTCTTTTTTTATGGACGAAAGCACATAGAGGGTGATTGATGTAATAAGAAATCTCTCGTTTAAGCATATTTCTTTACAAATTTGCAATGAGATAACAAGCTACATTTGTCATTCTAGAGGTTATGTAAGTTGTTACGTGGTTAGCATTTAGCAATGAGTCTTCTTAGGCATTATATTATAATGAAACACCACGGTCCACGGGTAGCATTGGGAATTCAAACAATCTCAGTGCATTTAGGGGGCTTCAGTGATATATGTATATAAATACGTGATCAACATGTTAGTGTCATGTATGCTAAAAACAAAACATGTGAGTGTCATGTTTGATCCAAGGCCATGCACCTATGGCCCTATTTGACTGGTAAACTTTGGGTTGGTTTGAACTGAAGCTGTCGTTCGGCTGGCATATATGCCACCAGCCGGCGCCATGGTATGAGTGTTTGAATGTGCTGAAGGCTGGTTGTTAATCAGCCAGAACCAGCCGGCTGGCTCACCAGCCAAATTCGGTTCAGCCTTGGACAAGCCGAACATGACCTGTGTAAAAAGCTACATTAGTGCAAGATTGATAGAATGCTTTCATGGTAAAACTTGAGATGGCTAAAGCACTTGATATGATAGAGTGATCATTCGTGCTCGGTGCTTCGCCACGTCAAGGGCTTTGAGTGATAATTTTAGCTCGATGCTTCGCCACGTAAAGGGTATTATGGTCATTTCATAAAAGTTGGTGCATGCATGTCTCTCGACTATGTCATTTTTAGTCATCATCAACGACAAATAAGCCCTAAAGGTATATTCAGACGTCTAAAGAAATCAAGCAATGGTGTCTCCTTTTGTCGTACTTCTTCGTCGTTGTTATTAATGAGTTGTCTCCAAGGCTGAAGCTATGGGCACCATAACTACCATATGGGTTGCATATTTAGACTTTTGGAGGAATCAAGCAATGGTGTATGCTTTCGTCATACTTTTTTGTCGTTGTTATTAATGAGTTATCTCTAAGGCTACAGGAAGCTATGGACATGAAAACTGCCATATGGGTTATATTAGGCTTAGATGTTAGATGTTCTCCAAATCTTTCTAGTCTTTTTATTGATGATGGCTTAACCATTTATATAGAAAAGTTGGTCTTTAGTAGGCACAAAGTAGTTCATTATATTATCCACTCCTTATGCTACGTTGCGACTAAAGAAGATCCTAATTAAGCCAAATCCTCAATCATCTTAATTAAGCAAGAAGATTTTCTCCTATGAATGATTCCAATCCTAACACTATGCAGCTAGGTCGCCCTTTACTCATGAAGTGTGCATGACAACGTTTGCTGAGACAAAAGTAAGGCCTATAATTTCATTTATAGAAAAAATGGATGCTTTATTTACACGTACTATGCCTACCAAATTTCAAACAACCGGATGACCATAAGACACTTTGACTTTTTAAAATACATGCGTCTTTTTTTAGAACTACACTTTATTTTCTAGATAAAAAACAACATATTTTGAAAAAAACGCCTTATTATAATTTAACATAGATGGAGTATTTATTTTAGACAGGATTTTTTTTTTTGAGAAATACCTTGGATATAGACGGGCAGATAGGCTGCCCAAGCCCGTAGCGTGGCCTGACCCGTCTAGCATCAGAGCCGTACCGACCCGGCCTGGTGACGCTTGGGCCGTAGATTTCGGTTTGGGTTTTACCGGCACGAGCACGGGCCGTTTAACCACCGCATATGCATTGCTCGCTACCGCGAAAGAATATTTTCCATTAAATAAATAAAGTTATTAATATTTCTTCTATAAATAAAATAAATAAATTATTGGAAGCCAGAAACTAGGGCGTGGCTTCTTCACGCGGCCAATCAGCTGTCATACACATGCCGAGAGAGGAAAACACAGAAAGCAGCGATGAACTAGTACTATTCAGGCAACGTTTTCCCGAGTTACCGAATGTAGTTGGGGGACGGCAGGCCACCTGGACCATTTTTGTCCATCACGTCAAGAGACAGGAGCAGCTGGATTGGATTTGGATCGATGGTGCACCATGGATCTCAGATTCTTTGTTTTTTCAATCAATCATGGATCTCAGATTAATATTCTGAATCTGATGGGTTGTAGGAGAAATTAATGAGAATGCGACGGCGCAATGCAAAAGGATCGGATTTTTTTTTTTTTTTTTGAGCATCAAAGGGATCGGGTCGGATCGGAGCAACGAAGGAACAAGAGAGTACTCCTAAGCTCGTCGTCTGTGCTCCTGCCGCTCGTTCGGGTTCGGTCGCGCCGCATAAAATCAGCGCACTAATACGCACAGGAATCAAACGGAGATGCAGTGTACGTGTCACAACTCAGGTCTGGTGCCCTGCAGCCATGAGCCAAACACAACTGCCAGGACAGCCTCCTGCCTCCCTTTATCAGGAAAACGCTGAACAAAGTTTTGTTGTGCGTACTTATCAGCATATAAACAGTCCATCTACAGAGCTATGGAGACGAAGCATGCATGCTTTCTTGCAAACTGTACATCATGCACCGTCCATCTATCTCCATCAGGTGCTACAAGCTGGCCGATTGCAAAAACCCGTTTTAACTCTAGAAGGTCTCTTCGTCTTAAATTGTAAGTTATTATAAGAATTTTAGAAAATCAAGGCATCTAAAGTTTGTCTAAAATTATAGATAAAATTATAAATATTTATGACATCAACTAAATATATTATAAAATATAGTTAACGAAGAATCTAATAATATTTAGATAATATCATAAATAATATTATCTTATCGTATAAATTTTGATCAAACTTCAGATGCCTTGACCCTCTAAGATTTTTGAGATGACTTATAATTTGAGACTGATGGGGTAGTACTTAAATATTTTTGCCAACTGCTCAGCATTTTTTTCAAGTACACAGCCAATAAATTATGCCTCTAGCTCCTTCCATTCCAAATTTTTAGTGTTCACTTTTTCTTTATTTCTGAACTATAAACTTATTTATCTTTTTATCATATTTTCTTAGTAAATATATTAACACCTATAAATCATTTCATAAATAAAGAAGTTTGACTTAAAATAAAACTAAACTAAACTATAATTTAGAATGACATGTACATGGCCTATTGTATGACTCGTTGTCATCCACGTAATACACAAAAGAGGCACATGACAACACCAATGACTTGATATACAGAAATTAAATATATGCAGTGATCTCGTTTTCTTCAATAAATCCCGTCCCATCGGGGATCGTCCAGCAAAGCGACCACCATGACTTGCCTCGCGCCCTCGCCCAACGATCTTTTCCCAAGCCACCCATCCGTCCACCCCCGCGAAACTCGTGAGCTCTCCGCCCCCGGCCCGCCCCCACTATCTTGTCGGTCCATGCACGGCAGCTAGCGG
>CM041628.1:5467140-5479075 GCA_023333625.1 Bothriochloa decipiens | reverse complement strand
ATGATGTTTCTTTTATGATTTAAACAATGGATTGCATGATTTGAAATATGACGAATATCGTATTTTCTCTGAATAGATATGCAAAACTTGTGGCGGACGGAGTTTTGGAAAAAACGAGGTCGCCCTAGAGAATTGTATCCCGACGTGTCTAGCAAGGATGCTCCTGTTCCTCCTGTAGTCCCTGTCCCAAATTGTGACTGTGGAGA
Organism: Bothriochloa decipiens; assembly: GCA_023333625.1. Lineage (NCBI taxonomy): Eukaryota > Viridiplantae > Streptophyta > Magnoliopsida > Poales > Poaceae > Bothriochloa > Bothriochloa decipiens. Next base: position 5,478,869 of record CM041628.1, on the reverse strand, counting down.
ACCGGCTGATATTGGCCAATCTCGCCATGAGGACACAGCTGCCCGTTGCTACTACACATGCGGTGGATTCAATGTAAGTAATTGCACCTCTGTCATTGCGCCTTTATTCATTGCTAGTAATTGCGGCTCTTGCATCTCTAACAATGTCGTTAGCAATCATGTTTTGTAGGCCCATGAGCGGTGCTTTTTTCAGTGGATTGACGGTCCAGACAAATTCGACCCAAGGTATCTCCAGTTTAACGAATAGTGGAAAGGGAAGCATAATCCACCCGATCAATTTGAGCGGTGGGTGGCACCTCCCCCTGACCCCCCCAATGACAGACGAGGAGAAGAAAATAGTCCAATTGAGACGGCTTGAATCTCCGTCTCGTTGCAAATGCGGAGATTATTCTGTAATAAGTTCAGATAGGCCTAACGAGTTCGAATGTCCTAACCCCGCCGGAGTAAGTGCAAATTGTATGCGGTCATGGCTTTCTTAGTATTTGTGCATGTACTAACATTTTACATTGTAGGGTGGGTATACCTTGTTGCGGAAGTGTAACTTCACGGAGTGGCTGTGGGGTCCAAAGAACAAATGGCCGAATCCGAAGGTGGACAAGAAGAGAAAAGTGGTTACCCCTAAGCCTCCTGTGTTGTGCAAATGTGGTGTCAAAGCGCAGTATGGCCTACTACCATCGGAGCTTGGAATAGGCTATTGGTGCGGCCATATGGTTGATTACGATGAGGTCCTTTTGTTCCACTTGTTGCTCACTTGATATCCAAACTTTTTGTATTTGCTGACTTTAAATTGTTCCGTTTGATCACAGAGCCTTAGGAAATGCAAGTGGGAGGTTTTTGCCCATGTTGAAGACCGCAGGGAATACATGCATACACTGAAGCAAAAGAAAGTAATGGACCTGAAGTTCAGGTCTGGTACTCAGCTTGTGGACAACTACATTAAGATGTGGAAGCGAGCGCAGGTTGACTATGCCCGATGATTGCGTGTCCAAACCCCAAGTGCTGCTCGGTGGAAGAAAGACTGTGATGCATGGAAAAAGAAGAGAGAAGAGGAAGCATCCTTGCATGCGAGGGAGAAGATGAAGGAGGCCGAAAAGAGGAATGCTGATGCGAAGATGAAGCAGAAGATGGCGGAGGCGGAGATGCCGATGAACGACGAGGACGAGGAGTATGATGAAGCGTTCACCCAAACCCTCGATGAATTGGAGGCTGCTTACTACAAAAAAAAAGGAAGAAGAGGAGTATGATGAAGCGTTCACCCAAGCCGTTGATGACTTGGAGGCCGCTTACTACAAAAAAAAGAAAGAAGAGGCCAACGCAGCTGAGCGTAGCCGTACCAATGAGTTTGTGGGAGAGGATAGTGGTTCTGAAGATGAAGACTTGCTTCCCGGTTATGTTTCGGATTATTAGGGTCGTTTTGTTAGATGAATTCGGATTAGTAGCTCATCGCCATAGCGGACCTATAATTTTATTGTAATAAACTGTTTCCGTGACTTTTAACTGTGTTGTAATGGACTATTATAACGGATGTAATGCAAGCATGTAAGGGTTTAGGGTTTAGGGTATAGGGTTTAGGGTTTAGGTTTTTTAGGGTTTAGGGTTTAAGGTTTTTTGGGTTTAGGGTTTTTAGGGTTTACGGTTTACGGTTTAGGGTAAATTTTGACAAAAGAATAGTGCGTATCATACATGAAGACAGTAATTACATCGTACAGGGTACTACTGTCCCGAAGCCTGTCCCTGCCCCTGCCCCCTACCCCTCTTCGGCCTCCTCGGTCGCACGTGCCCCGACGAGTAGGTGTAGCGATCCGGTGGAACACCTCGAGTCGCGCGGACGTCCTGCACTGGAGTCATCTGTGATAACTCCTGCGTGTAGGGCGGAGGTGCTCCTGCAAGCTGTGAAGGGCCGATCTCGACCTCCTCGTCGCTGATCGATGCGTCAGTGGGGGGTCATTAGGTAGTCGATAGGTCCGCGACGAGGTGCCGGCTCCCTGGCCCGACGTCGAAGCTGCTCCCTGCGCGGAGGTACCCAGGACTCCCCAGGCTGCTCCCTGAGCGGAGGTACCCACTCCATGGGGCGAAGGCCAGGCTCCCCAGCCTGCTCCCTGAGCGGAGGAACCCTCACCATGGGCCGACGCGCTGGGTGGAGCATGAGTGAAGTGCCTGGATGCCTCTGCTCCGTGCACCGAGGACCCCCCTCCGGAGGAACGAAGGTACGGCGTAGTGAACGCTATGAAAGGTGTCGTCGTAAGTCACACAGTCATCCATATTAGAAAAACATAGGTAGACGAGGTGGGGTACACGGAGTTACCTCTGTTCTGGGGTGCAGGAGGACGTGCTGCGGGTGCCGGTGCAGGAATTTGAGGCGCTGCGTCGGAGGTCCAACAAGTGAGAGCCCTCATCACGGATCTAAGCGTCGTACGCATCCGCGTGTACGAGATGCGCTGCTCGTCGACTGTCAACGCCAAGCCACCCTCCAAGCGGCGACACACGGAGTCCATCTCCGTGTAAAGTAGTTGCGTACCATCGACCTAATTTCAGTTTTAAGTTACATGAAAGATATACGTAATGAACTACTGATATATATGAGAGATTCAAGTACTCACCGCACGGAAGTAATCCTGATCACGGTGCACAGGGTAAGCGTCACGCACGGCGACGACGTGTGGCTGCTGCTCTGGAGGAACGAAGGTGACACGTGTGCGGGTACGAGGCTGGTACCACCGGAGGTACATCATGTACGAGTCCTCGGTGTGGGGGCGGTACTCATCAACGACGTCCTCTGTGGCAAGCAACCAATCGTCCACGTATGGCTGCAGACGTGGAACCCATAAGTTGCCGCCGACCTGTCCCCTCCGAGTCAGCCTGAACACAAATTTGAGTAAGACATGTCTACTGCGATTAATTTTTCAAAGTCAGTTGTTAGTAGTACTTACCTATGAGCATCTGCAGGGACGGTATGGATGATAGGGATGGGGGACGGCTGCATGAGACTGAACTGGCGCAAAACACGCCCTGGGCAGTGCAGTTCGACGAATATGTCGAACACCATCGGTCGGAGCGTCAGCCAGAAGGCCTGGTCACGTGTGCACAACGTGGACAGCCCAAGGGGAGCTCGTGCGTGGATAGCCTCCTGGCGGTAAGGCTCCCAGATCATGTCGGTCGGCTGTATCCTGTCGAACTCTAGCATAAACTCGTTGTACGACCGCGTGACCTGCACATGTGCCCATCGTCGCTGAAATATAACAATAAATGGGTTAGAAGGTACGATACGAATTAACTATATACGTCAGCTAGGAACACGAACCTGACGACGGCACCAGACTGTACCCATGGTGGGGTAGTCCTCAGGCGGAACCTGCAAGTACAGGTCCTCCTCGTAGGCGGTGTGATCCACCACAGGTCGACCAATCGCGAACCGTTCAGCTGCCCATAGCTGTAGAAGGAGGGGGCAACCAGTGAGCAAAGAACCTGTTTCTATCTTGGTACACGCTTCGCAAAGCCCCCTGTACGTCGCCGCCAGTACGGTAGATCCCCAGCTCCACTGTGGCACTGCTCCCTCGTCAGCATCAGCGATCGCGCGGGCGTAGGGGATCATGACCTTGTCGACGGCATGTCCCGCGCTGCTGGTGAACATGACCCAGCCAAAAAGCCACAACAAGTAGGCCTCCAAGCTCCGTTGCACAGAGTACACATCAGCCTCTGGGTGTAGCTGATTGGACTGAAAAAGATATAGTTAATAAAGTTAAGTAGAACTGTAAATTGATAAAATTCTTTTAAATTAGGCCTTACGGTAAACTGCATGAGCCACTGCTGCGACGGGCCCATGGTCGTGTACGGAGGGAGGCTGCTCAAAGCTGGAAGTGCAGGGTGACGCTGTACGTGGCCGAAGCAGGCCATCATGTCGTCTCGCCAATCATGAAGTCCGTCGACTGGCCCAATGGCATCGCTAGCGAGGGGAAGGCCAAGCAAGAACGCAACGTCTTGAAGCGTCGGTGCGACCTCCCCGCACGGCAGGTGGAACGTGTGTGTCTCCGGCCTCCATCGATCGACCAGGGCTGCTAGAAGAGACCTATCGAAACTCCACCTCCTCGTCTCATCGGCCTCACCAGCTCGAGCCTCTATAAGACGACACAACGGGAGGAGGCCTGCCTCACGTAACCTGCACATAAAAATTTTATGTTATTAAGAAGCCATATGTACTTAATTGGGAGAATTGAAAGAGTCAACGAATACCTGGAACAGAACCGAGGGTTCACTGAAAGTAGACGTCTGAACGGTCGCGGTCGAAGTACGGGCAGATTGGCGTTCTGCACCGCAATACGGTACGAGCGGTGGTGTAGATCGATCCCTCGATCTAGCAGCTCTGGTGTGTCGTCGGCCATCCCTGCATGACAATATCACAGTTAACACATATGACACATACAAATAGAAAGTGAAAAAGTATACAACAATAAATTTAAGGTACAACAACAAATGATCGAATTTGAAACATAAAGACTGCACATACAACATGTAACAGAAATATATTCAAATACAAGACTGAGATTATGAACATTACATCCGGAATATAGGTTGAAACAATAAGTTTGTTCACTCCAGTTACAACAAAGCAAACACCGTACATTACATAATCTTAACCAAGCTCTCTACACATCACTACGCGACCGAACCACGAGGCACGCGTGCACGCCTTGGCCTGGTGGGCCTAGAAGTTGTCTCTTCTCCTGTTGGCGGGGTACCATCCAATCCGGATCCTGATGGCGGGGCTTCTGCTGTTGTGGCCATGTCTGAGTCCTTGGGGCACTTCTTGTAAGTATGTCCTTCCTTGTCGTATTTGCTGCAACGTGTGTACCTTCCACCTGCTTCGAACTCATCCATGGCGTTTCGAATACGTCTTGTCTTCCGACGCCCAGCCTTGTCTCTGATCTTACTTGGGTCTAGAATATAGGTAGGTTGTGGTACTATACCTGTAAAATTCCCCGCTATGCTAAAACCATAAATTTTATGTGACCATGTATGCAATATGGCTTCCTTGGTGAAATAGGGAGATACAAAAGTACGATCAAGTATTCCACACTCCGAGCTCGCTGTAATAACATGGGAACATGGTTTGTGGTAGAGTCTTGGCTTGTGGCACGTGCATGCGCAATACCCATCCTCTCTAAGTATGCATTCTTGCACAACTCTTCTTCTATATATTCCACGCTTGGCCTTATCAGCACACAAGATTTCAAATCGGTGCTCTCTAGTACCTTGAGTTATAACTCTATGCTCCTTTGCCTTCTTACGTTTTTCCTCCAGATAATTTGTCAGCATTTGTCCGAAGAAAACACCTCGCACTTGCATTGATAGGGCAGCGACTTGGTACCGGTCTCTGAAATATCTGCATGTTCCATGCAGGATGAACTCAACAATGGCAACCAAGGAAAGGTCTCTAACACCACGCATCACCCAGTTGCAAACTTCAGCCAAATTAGTTGTCATAATACCAAACCGTGCTCCGTTGACATCATGCAGCAAAGACCACTTCTCCATAGGCTCATTCTCTATCCAGTGCGAAAAATTTCTGTAACACCTCTGGTGTTATATTGACTAAAACATGCCATGTCATCATATGTACTGCAAAGCATCCATGTTTAAGTCAACATTAATGTGCATTAACTAAAATAAGTTTATATTTCATAGGTTGATTGAGTTTTTGTAATGTTTGGTCACATGAAATAATAAAACCCTATTTTTGAATGCAATCGCAAATGCTTAGTTTATACTCTATGTACTTGAGGTGTGAACTGTGTTTACACTAGTGCCAAGCATAGTGTATAAGCCTAAGTCAAACCTTAAAATGATTTCCATATTTGAAATTTAATTTGGATTCCAAAGCTTATTTCTAAGCCTGGCAATTCAAATTTAAAGTCAAATTGGAAATGCTATAAAAGGTTTTTCAAAAGTCAACTTGATCAACCAAGGGTGTCATTGGGTCAATGACCTAAAAATGTCCTTGGATGATGTTTGTGATCACTAATAACCAACCAATTAAGTTAGAAACTAAATTGAGTTTAAATTCCATTTCAAAAAAAAACCCTTTATTTCCAACCCTAGTTTTATCCCCTTTTCTCTAATTCAAATTCTGTAAGGAATTTGGAGATACTCTAAAAAGACAGTTTGTAGATCTTGACAAGAGCTACAAAGTTGGTATAGAAAGTTTTTTAAGTTTCCAAAAGGAATTTCAAATTAATTTGAAAATACAGTTTCTAGCAATTATCCTCTTTTGATTTTAAAACCATAATTCAAAAATTATGCATAATTTGAGAAAACCTTGTATATGGAAAATGTTTGGTTTGACAAACTTAACATTTCATAGTTTTGAAGATTTTCAAGTTTCATTGAAAATTCAAAAGTAATTTTAAATGCTTATTTCTAGGGTTTATCCCCTTTTCAAATTTGAATTCAAATTTTAAAATCTAGACAAAATTTGAGGATGCTAGTTAAAGGAAAAGTGTAGCTCTTAAAAATTTATGCAAATAATATTTTTGGAGATTTTCAAGTTCTTATATAAATTTGGGAGTAATTTGTATTTTAAACCGAGTGGTAATTCTGTAAATAACTTGAACAGCACCTAACCCTATCGGCGCCCGCCATGGCCGGCTTCGCATCGCGCGCCGCCGTCCACCACCGCGCCTTCCCGGCCAACCGAGCGCTCTCGGACGCGAGAGACTTCGTCGTCGTCGTGTCAGCTGCTCCTTCATCATCTTCTTGCTATAAATAGCAGTCGGCCGACGCCGTTTCTCCTTCTTCTTCCTCCCGCCGCCGTCGCCGACGATCTCCCTCCGCCGCTAAAATTCGCCGTCGACATTCCATCTCTGTCCAATTGCCCTCGCTCAGAGCTCCGCCACTTCATCACGGTCCTTTTGGACCAGTTCATGCTTGCTCTCATCGCCCGAGCCACCCACACTCCATCTTCTTCTCCGCGGCCGGCCAGCCGAGCCGCCGCGCCATCACCGTCGTTTGCCGCCGCCAGAGGTGATTATATTTTACCTTTGACCTCGTAATCGTGTTCTCCACGTCATCTTGCACCTGATGCGCACCTTGGTCTGAGCAGCGCATTACCAGAGACCGCCGTGACGCCGTCGTGCCATCGGAGCGCCGCCGCCGCCATCACCGCCGTCGACCGCCGCTCAACCCAGCCACTCCGAACCTCCATTAACGTGCGCATCAGCGCCGTGGTGAGCTCCTGCGTCCATCTGTGTCATCATTTTGGTCAATCCCTCGCCGTGGCCGCCGGTAGCCGTAACCCGCCGCCGGCGCAGTGCTGCCGCTCCGCCGCGCGCGATGCCGTCCTGCCCAGAGACCGAGACCGACCTTCATGTAGTAACCAAATCGGTCCGTTTAGGTACCCTGCGCATTCCAATGACCTCATCGTCGCCGAAAATCGCTCCGGTGAGCGACGCCGCCGCGCCCGAGCCCCGCCGCGCCGCCATCGTCGCCGGCGTGGGTGCCGCCGCCGCTCCCCAGCCCCGTTAGCCACCTTGATCGACGCGTCGTGTCAAGAGGAGCAAGTAGGAAGAAACCCCATCGCCGGAGACCTCGCCGACGGCGAGGAATCGGCGGTCAACCGCCGTGCCGCCATCGGTCAGCGCGGAGTCACTGTGCCGATTTTCTTTTTCTATTTTCAGAAAATGATTTAAATGCTATTTTCTTTGAAAATTCATAGTAATTCATATATAGCTCCAAAAATTCTGAAAATTTTTGTGAATGTTCTTTATGATGTCATCTACATAGGAAAAATATGAAATGCCAAAATTGAATACTTTTTGCATATGTTAAAATTAGCCCTTTTAATTAAAAAATGGACCTTCAATGATTTTTAATAAATAAAATAATTGGCTTTTAATTCTGAAATTTGTTTTGCCATCTAATTAGGCTAAGAGCTTTCTAAAATAAAATTTTGGGCTTAATTTGATAACTTTAATTTTTATACCTTTATTTAATGCTTTTAAATAATTAATTAACCCCTTTTAATTAACTTGATCATTATAGGAGTTGTGTGACTTTGGGATTGATTGATGACCTTAGGTCATTAACCCTAATGACCTTTGGCACTTTAATTAATTGTTTACGCTTAGCTTAATCATGTCACTAGGGCTTAATTAAGGTTATTTTATGTGTTTAATTAATTATGAAAATGGCGTAATTAACCCTAATCAGTTATATAAGCGAGGTTTTGTTAGCTTGCAACTTTATCGTGAAGAAAAGTGGTACTCGATCCTTTAATCTGATCATGCATCCATCGAGCATCATGTTTACTATTCTATCATTAAAGCATATTAATTATCGAGTAGTTTCCGGTAACGGAGAGTTAACGTATCATTCAGATCCGAAGGACGAGCAGATTCAAGAATCGGGAGTTGATCCAGAGTTCGAGACCGTCTATCCCGAACATCCAGGCAAGCCCCGGATACATTTAAACCTTATTCTATTTATAAAAGTTTTACCACTTCAGCTCTGATATGATGCATTAAGTGATAGGAGTTGAGTGAAAACCCACAAATTGCATTACCTGTCTTATTTCCTTAATCCTTGTTACCTACTTGAAAGATGAGTAGTAATGCTTAGCCCTGCTTATTTATTTAATTGTTCAAAGGAAAAGAATGAAAAAGATGAGATTGGTTTTCTGGTTGAAAGCTTGATGTTAGTAATAAATCGAGTCCGGACGGCGAACTTGCACTGGGAATGGAGTCCCTCTATAGTGTTCTCGTCTGTTGATGCCCTAGGTCCCGTCCATTGGTGAACTGGATGATATCAAGAATTTAGAAATCCACATGCATGAAGTGGTATACGGATGGTTGTAGCCGTGTATGCCATGGAGTGACCTAGCGTGGGGCCAGAGAATCCCATCTGTGTCATAGTGTGTTTTACTGTGGGGTTTAAGTTCCCATGTATCTCGGTACGCTGGGCCGAAGAGCTCACGTGTATCATATGGTGATATACGGCTGAGGTTGTTATCCCGGTATATCGGTGTATCTGGGGTGCTTCGGAGTTAAAGTCTCCGGTATGCTCAGTCGCCTAGGTCCCAGCTGGGTATGAAAATGGATTCGAATCGCCGTTGCTTCTCGAAGAAGAAGACTCGATCGTTGTTCATCATCGTAGTAACAACTTGAAAAAAAATTTTAAGGTTCAATAATGAAGTTGGTTGGTAATTGGAAGTAGTCCAAGCAACCTTCCCTTTTATAAAGCTTTTCTGCAAAAATTTCTTATCTACTACAAACCGTACCTTGTCCCTCTAGCCTGCATCTCTTAAGTCTCTACCCTTCTTTTTCATCGGGTCAGTCTTGTTGAGTACTGTTGTACTCAGGGTTTGTTGAACCCCTGTTGCAGGTGAGCTTCATGGGCAGGAGTGTTATGCATCCTGCTGCATGATAGTCGTCGAGGAAAGCGACGACGAATAAAGATGTTCAGCTCTTGGGCAGAACTTTCGTAATATTGTAATCTACTGCTACTCCACTAATATTATGGTTTGTATAATTTAAACCTATCTTTGTAAATATTTGAAACTCAGAGTTTGTAAATGTATGTTATTGTAAGTCTTCCGCTGTTTTACTTCATGATATTTTATTTACATGAAACTGTTGTAATACTGCAATGTCTCTCTACAATGATTGATCCTGCTCGGAGAATCGTGGATGATTCGGGATTTACCCGACAGACTTTCTAAGTCGTGTGGAACACAGTCATGGTTATTTGGAGTCTGTTTAGACAATAATCATGCGTGTGAGCCATATGATTTAGGAGGTTCTGCCACAATTTCTCACAGCAGATGCCGATCTCCTTCTGATGTTTAGACCATCTGTGGGCAGCGGTCCTAAGGACTCTGGACCATCCTCACCAACAGGTGCTGATCGGCTTGAGTGTTCTTCCATATGCTTCGTTGTGAGCTCGTCCAACCTCCTCCAAAGCTCATTGAATTTTTTCTGTTGATTCTGTCCGCACAGCCTCTTGAATAGATCCATCAAGCTCTTGCGCTTAAACTGCTTGTAAAAATTAGCACCCATGTGACGCATACACCACCGACTTTGAACATCTGGCCAATCTTTACCATATCCCATCTCTGCATCACCGTGCTTCAGATATTCAATTGCCCGAAGAAGGCGAGCGTGACGGTCATGAATTAGGCATACACCAGGCCTCATACCAACAATGCTAACCTTCACCTGCTTCAGAAACCAGTACCAACTATTGGTATTCTCGCTCTCCACAAAAGCGAATGCCAGTGGTAGAACTTGATTGTTTCCATCCATGACAATTGCTGTTAGTATCTGACCTCTGTATTTACCTGTCAGAAATGTCCCGTCAATACAGAGTACTGGACGACAATGCACAAATGCCCTGATGCAAGCACCTAGTGCAAAGAAAGCTCGTTGCAAGACCAATACTGCACGGTCATTCTTCATGGTTGGGTATGTTATAAGATCTGTACATGTCCTTAGATTTTTGGCGGCTATGCATTGAAGAAGAGATGGTAAATTATCATATGAGGCTTTGAATGTGCCAAATCTCATCTCGATAATCTTCTGTTTTGCCCTCCACGCCTTAGCATATGAAATGGTGTATTTGAATTTATCTTCGATATGCCTTATTATTGACCTTGGCTCGTATCTCAGATTATGCACAACATCTGAATACATCTCTGCAGCAATAAATGCAGATGTCATATTTCTGTGGTACTTCTGTACACCTTCTAAGTGACAGTTGTGCGGAGTAACTATTGACACTTTCCAATAATCCTTTCACTTTCCCTTGAATGCATGCACCCTCCACGGACAACCATTGCTGGATCTCATGCACTTAACTTCGTATACACACTTTGTGGACTTTGCTACCCAGAACTCCCTCTGCAGTGATACAGCCCAAAGCTTGACTGCCTCTATCAATTCTTCCTTCTCTGCGTACATCGCTCCCTCGATTACCTCATTCTCCTTATACTCCCATGGAACATGGTATCCCTCTGAAATAGCAAGTCCAGAGAAGTCTTCATTAGACCACTGCCACGGATTCACATTGCATCCTTCCTCATCAGAAGATTCATAACCCTCCACTTCCTCATTCGCCGCATCTTCGTTTTCCATTTCCTGAACAATGGAGTTGATCCTCTCGCCCTCATCTGCCAAGCCTCTCGGCTCACTGGTTTCTTCTTCTCTTTTTGGTTGCTGCACATCATGTCCCTGTTCTTTTTCTTGTTCAGCACGGTCATTTTCCTCTTCTATTTCAGCATCAGTCCTAACCATGCTTGTACCCTCCACATCTTGCAGGGTTGCATTGTCTTTATCGTGCACCTCCATGAAAATGCTGGGTTCCCAGCCCCGCTGTAATGCATTTTCTACGTACCATTTCCATGTTTCGGTGCAATCTACCGACATCAATTCCCAGAAGCATTCTTCGTTGCCATGGTTCACTACTACATTTACTTTTATTGTGTTCACCTCTGGGTTGATATGAAATACCCTCATTAACGAGTTACACACTGACCGAAAATTTCTTTCCGCTGGCCTATCTATCCCCTTTAGTGTTGACCCAAATTCAGACAGATCTATACCATACGGCCCATATCTGGCAGTGCCACTACCATGGAACAACCGAAACATCACTTTGGTTGACATATCTATTCAGAGAAAATACGATATTCGTCACATTTCAAATCATGCAATCCATTGTTTAAATCATAAAAGAAACATCAT
>CM041628.1:5416038-5466740 GCA_023333625.1 Bothriochloa decipiens | reverse complement strand
GAGCTCGGCCGCCACGGGGTGCGCGTCAACTGCGTGTCCCCCTACGCCGTGCCCACGGCGCTGTCCATGCCGCACCTGCCCCAGGGCGCGCGCGCCGACGACGCGCTCAGGGACTTCCTCGCCTTCGTCGGCGGCGAGGCCAACCTCAAGGGCGTCGACGCCATGCCCAAGGACGTCGCCCAGGCGGTGCTATACCTGGCCAGCGACGAGGCCAGGTACGTCAGCGCGCTCAACCTCATGGTGGACGGCGGCTTCACAGCGGTCAACCATAACCTCAGGCCGTTCGATGATTAGCTCAGCTTGTGCCTTGTTAGCAGCATTATTATCACTCTTGTTCTGCTGCTACTCCGAGATGTAGTAACAAGTGTCTGTAAGACTAATAAACCTCATGCTGCTGCTACTCTGAGATGATTGGACATTCTAAGTGACTGCCGAATTCGCGTATATATGGTTGCTGAATCTGCTAACAAATGAATTTTCAGCAGTGCCTAAACAGCCAGGCAGTGATCAGAACAACTTTCACCGTGCACCACGCAAAGAAAGATAAAATTTGCCAAACACTTGGCAAAATCATTTCGGTACATCTTCACACATGCATCAACCAACAATTTCACAACGAATGCAAATATTAACACTAATAATGTACGGGTATCCCTAAGCCCGTGGCCTATATGCCGATTTGCATCCGTACATAATATATGCTAATGCTACTCATGCTCTTTAAACAGAGCAAGTTCAATTTTCCTGTACAGCGTAGCTGTAGTGAGCATGCTATATAATGAGCTTTCAAAATCAAGAAGAATCCTTGTTATCAAGTGAGTGATTGCTCGAGCCATCAGCATCCTTGTTATCTTCAGCATAGTTCGACCCTGAGACAGGGTCACAAGTTGCCACATATGCTTCGGCGCAGGAGCTTTCAGTCAATTCAGTAACAGTGTCATTTTGAGCCTGCAGGGCATCTCTATTCACAATGTTAAGCAGGATACCGTTAGTAGTGCTTTCAGGCTGCAGCAAATCTCCTTCACAAACAGCAATGCTTGTGGGAGTAGAAGCTTGATTAGCTATGGTGTTGACAGTGTTGCATGACTGGGTCTCAGAATTTTCTGTGCATCTATCTGGAGTAGTAACACTTGAGCTATTGTTCGGTCGTGGATCATTTTGGAAGGTAGATTCTGACCAAATACCTGCAGTATCACCATCTAGAGTATAGGGCTTAGTTAATTCCGTGTCAATCTCAAGGTTATGGATAAAACTGATGAACTTGTCAGCAGATGCTGTCCTCATCAGAGGCCCACCGCTCCTGGTCCAGGAATTAAGATCAATGGTTTCTGATTCGCTCTCACTTCCGTCATGAGAATTGCGCCGAACATGGTTAGGAAGAGTTGGTGTGCCGACAAGAGTGGCACCTTGCTGCGTGGATGAAGTAGCAACTGCAAAAATTTCTTCTGATAGAGATTCCGAAGAATTCTCTCGGCTGATGCAGCTCCATGATGGTACCCTCCTTGGAGTTCTGAGTCGAACATAGTTAGAATGACCCTGGGAAGAAGCTGCTGTCCTTTCAATGATTCTTTTTAGCCTCCGTTTGTGGTTTAACACTGCTATAGATTCATCCAATGCAAGTTCAATGGCACAGTTTGCTCTGATTGCAGAGAGCTTCTCCCATGTACACCTGCGGCCTTGGTTGGCAGCCATTTGAAGTTCCGCATATGTTGGATTCTGAATAATCTTCAAATACTGAAAGTTGGAGAGATGTGAGGGAAAATTCTTCAACTCAAAGTGTCTGTATGTCACCTAAATAACCTACTCAGAACTTAGAGTAATACCTGAGCTACTGTTGCTGGCATAACCATGGTGACATCACCCTCCCAGTCCTGAGCAAACAATTTTGCAAGTCCTCCCATTGGAAGACCAATCTCTAGGATTTGGTTACATCGATACTTAACCTCCATCTCAGCAAGACGAGCCAGCTACACAGATCAGATCAATGTTATGCCTGGTAAAAGCACATATAGCAATTGGATTTTGAAAGAGAGAACTCTAACATAGTGTTCAAAAAATATACAAAACCAGTAGGGTTAAACAAAATGCACAAGTGTTTTCAATAGAAATATGGAATATTGGCTGGATATCCACCATTAAATATTTTCATTAAGTCTATCATAGCACTGAATAAACTCTTCCATCCCACCAGATACTACCTATATATGCAGGATAACCATGAATAGTCTAGCAGCATTTGCGAAGTTGTTGAAGATTAATTATTATATTGGAGAAAATAAAAATAAATATCTGCAACATGAACGACAGGACTGCATTCTAACATAAACCACAATCATGTGCTATGAGACTAACATAGCTAAAGGTCGGTCCCTACTCAATATGGTCACAGACATACCTTTCCAGCAAAGCGGCCTCCATAGGCTCTAACAAGCTCTTTCATTCTGAGGAGTGGAGAAATGTGAGGATTAGTTTGGCTCACGATGAAATGATTTACATTAAACAACTCCTTGAGTCTCATCATGGGCAGATCCATTTCCAAGCTCCCGTCTCTCCACCGGCGCTTCGATGCTCCAGGGCCTAGTTCAGGATCTGTGGCAAAGGGTGCATGGAAGGGGACTATGTTGCCGAATCTATCCTTTGCCATCAGTTCCTGAGCTTCAAAGAGCCCAGGAAATGCACAAGAGGCAGTTACTGCACTCCAGATAACAACATGCGGTGACGTCAGGTAGTTGAGGCAGCGGGGCGGCTCATTTTTTCTAGGAGAGCAAACGGTGATCCCAAGGACACGGCCAGTCATGTCATAAGCCTCTTGAAATGTTAAGTTACTTGTGAGATCCCTCAGAAGCCTTTGCATCTGGCTAATGTCATGCAGTGCACCATAAGTGGTGACACGCCTCATCACTGCAAAAATTCCACCTATCCTATCAAAGAACTGCAAGGTCTGTAATGAGTCTGTGAAGAAGCTCTCAATCTCAGGCCATGTCCGGGTAGCAACAATCGAGCATATAATAGAACCAACACTTGATCCTGCTATAATCCGAGGCAAAAGCTTATGCTCAACCAATGTTTTCACTACACCTACATGGAAAGACCCCAGTGAAGCACCACCACTTAAGAGTAGGGCTGTCCTCCCAAAGGCATGCCTTGTCTCCTGGACAAAGGCAAGCTTCTCTTCCAATAGCAACTCATCAGTGTCAGATTCGCACACCATTCTTAGTTGAGTAGAAACCTCTTCAATGTATTCCTTTATAAGCTTAGGAACCTGCATGGCGACAGATCAATTCAGAGTTTCAGTGATCTTTGGTAATGCTGAATTTCTTGTTGTAAGTAAGAGCTGACTTTGAAATTTTCAAGACCATCACAATTTACAGAACATCAACAAACAGACATATTACTACGAATCAGCAGAGTGAACGAATTAGTAAAGCTACTGTTACTTGTCAGTTACCTCTAGCCTGCCCTTGTGGAGTTCAGGATTGCACATGTTCCCCAAGTTCCTAACAAGATCGCCTCGCATACAGAACACCACGTCCCGGAGCGACCCGTCCTCCCTCCGTCTCCGGAGCTCCTCAAGCCTGTTCCTGATGAGCTCCTCGTCATAGAAATCCGCCTCATGGACCTGATGATCAGACATCTTGTCGAGCACCTTGGCGGCGCGCGCCCAGATCTCGTAGGTCCCGGCATGGAGCATGGCCTTCTCGTACTGCCTGCGCCGGTGCGCGAGCGCCGCCCGCGACCGCGCGCCGGAGAGCTTCCTCAGGAAGAGGGCGAAGAGGACGACCGCGAGGAGGACGCCGTGGGTGTTCCTGAGGTGCAGCCAGGACGCCACCACCGGCAGCGCCGCGCCGTGCGCGCGCGAGATGGCGGCGTACGCGCGTGCCCGCAGGCGCCACAACGAGCTGAAGAGGAGCACGCGGAGCGCCGCCCCGCGGCCCAACAGCGTCGACGGCCCGATCCTGAAGGAGCCGACGCTCGCTTCCCCGGACTCGTCCATTGGAAGACGGAGCTAGCGGTGTTTGTGAGCTTGGTCAGTAGTGGAAGAAGAAGAAAAAAACCCCAAATTGGTTTAATCGCGAGCTGAGCTCTTCAGCACCGATACCAAAAAGAGGGGACAGTAAGAAATCCCCAATTCGAACCAGTGGGGGCAAAAATTGATGGAAGCCAATCAATCAACTGATCGCCGCCGAAGCCCTGCTGCTACTCAAAATCTGAACTAAAAGAATCGGATTTGAGCAGCGCAGGGTGCCGGATCAAGAAATCGCGAGCTAAACTAAACCAAATCAGCCGCGCGGCTCCGATGTCTGCCTCGACTCGGCACGCAACGCATCAAGAAGATGCAAAGCGTTGGGGGAGACAAATAAAGCCCCCAAAATTATGAAAGGGGGGAAAAGGGAAAGCGGCAGTAAATAAGCACAAGCTTCCGAAAATCTTGGCCGGATCAATCGATCAGAGACCGTGTAGTATTTAAAAAAAGGAAAAATCCTTTGCGTGGAAGCGAAGTGGGCATGGGCAGGCGAGGAGTGGAGCAGGCGTGGACGCAATGATAAATCTAAAAATACAATAATGGCGGGACGAGGACACGGCGGCGGCGGTAGATTGGGCGGGCAATAATGGTGGCGCGAGACGAGTGCGAGAAGAGGATCGCCTTTTCCAGTTCTAGTAGAGGACGAAGAGGATGAAGAAGAATCATGAAACCAGAGGGAGGATTTTGTTGTTGCTTGCTTCCTGGTCCTATGCTTTTGTGAGAACAAGTCGTCGCAAAAGGGTGAGAGGTGGCGGGCCGTTTGTGTGTACGGACACATCCAGTCAAGTACCAACTGCCTAGTCATCCGTTTCTCCAAAAAAAAATCCTAGTCATCCAGGCGTTTTTTTTTCTTTTTTTTGCTTGTGAAACGAAAAACTATTTATAGGATAGGAACAGAACAAACGAACAATGCGGATTGCAAGGCAACACAAGTGGTGGTGGTTGCGAGGCATCTTTTCCTCGAATGGATCACCGGACGCACAGACACTGCTTCATCATGATCCACGAGAAACACAAAATAGTAGAGTTCAAGCGTTAAATTAACGTGGTAGTGGTAGTATCAAAATAGAGTTCATCTTTATTGTTTAATTAATTAACACGTAGCCTCATGCAGTCGTTTTCAGCTAGGTGGGAGGAACATTGTCGGTCCACGTGCGCAGATATAGTCAGGAAATCTGGTCATAATACTTGGGAGATTAAAAAAAAGACATTTTTATATGAGATTCAAAAAAGCCCTAGTGGATGAATCGACTTTTTCCTAACAGACTAAGAGTCTATTTGTATGAACTAAGACTAGTGATGAGTCAACTATTAATATCACTAATCTTAATAGTTGAGTTTGATGAACTAGTCAACTAACAACTAGTTGAGTTTTGGGTTAATTGATAGTCCATTCACTAGTCCATCTATTTTGATCCTTATGAGCTAAATATTAGTCAACTAGTGTTAGTTTATGAGATCCAAATAGACCTTAAGACTCAACAATGTTTTGAATAATGCTTTTTCTAGACGGTGTAGAATAATGTTAAGACTAACAATAAATACAATCGATCTGCTTCTAATAATCCGAACAACAAGATTGACAAATGTCATAGAATTTTGGTTCGATTGATGATTTCTACGATTGATAAGTCGGCTGATATTTTCTTTTTGTAGTAAAAGAAAAACACTACTATTGTTGATACGTTTAAGAGAACATGTATGTTACAACTGTAACTAGACAAGAGGTGTTAAAAAAAAGTGCATGCTGGTATTTTTATTGCCCATGCGCCATATGTTCGAGCCAGCTGTGAATAGATGATCGTAAACTATTATCAATTGAGTGCCGGGGTGGCTTGCATTAGGTTGCCTATTAGCCCATCAAGTGCTCACTAGTCCCTACCCTTTAAAAAATGTTTTTTTGCAAGGAGAATGAGGGTTTTATATTAAATCTTAGCATAGAACATAACCAAATTACATATGAAAAAAATCTAAAATAATAAATCATTCCATCTTCTTTTTGTCCAATAGGAAAATTTGCCAAACTTGTGAAAAGGCTAAATATTAGCTATTATTGGCTAGCAAGGGCTAATGGGTCCCAACCATCAATTAGTTTTTTTTCTTGAAATGGAAATGCAATTCCATTACTCAGTTTCTGCGCGCTCGGCAACAACAATGTTCAAAATACAATCAGGAGGATGAGCCATGAGTTACCCCTAGATATTTTTTCCCTGATGTGATCAATTAAGATGATATCCCATCATTAGCAAAGCATTGATTCACATCAGCTTGTTAACTTAAACTTATCAGCCCAACTTATCAGTAACGGTACAATGTTTTTCTCTTACAACAAAAAATCGTCAGCCGACTTATCAGCCGCATAAACCATCTAGCGAACAGGGCCGACTTATAATTTTTATATAATTGTTCACGAGTACGACATTCATGCTGGCTAATGACAGTTTACGTGCATTTGTGGGTAGAAGTATGTATTATTCCACGGACAAATTGGAATCGCCCTATTTTTTTTTTGACATATTTACTTGTACATCATTGCCATGACTTAAACAACCACTTTCACCTGTTCCTTTGTATCTCTATACTTGTATAAATCCAAACAACCTTAGGTACCTTTTTGATAGAACCGCCGCACCAAATGCACGACTAATATATGCGCGCGTCTAGGGAGTGATATCTTTATTTCCCCATAAGTTTCTCTTTAAGGACTTTATTATTACATCATTGTTCATAAAATACAACAATCAGCTTTCTAATGATCATTTGCGTGTATCTAGCAGTTAAAGTGCTCTTCCACAAACAAGCTGGAACCAATCTTTTGGTATATTTACTTGTATAAGTAATAAATCATTGCTCATAAATATAATAACAACCTATTTTACGGTTTCTTTCTACTCGCATCAAATCAATTGGCCTTGCATACACTTTTGGTGAAATTGCGACGCCAAACACATGGTTGATATGGAGTTTTATCCTTATATTTTGTATATTTTAAGAGTTTTTTTCTTAGTTTTTTCAACAAGTTTTGTTAGGAACAGTTATTGTTGAAAAACTAAGAAGCTTGTTAGCGTGGAATTTTATTTCACGGAGTGTCCAACAACGTCCTCATTCATGTAATAGAATAGCTCATGAGTTAGCTAGTATTTGTAGTGTTTGTGATCCGGGGGAGGAACCTTTGTTGGTGTTTATTACGACACATATTTAGTCTGTAATTGATGAAGATTCAACCTTGCCAAAGTAATGAAAATTTATATTTTCCCTAAAAAATAGTGGACAAGCTTCTATAATCTAATTGATCAAGACAGAGCATTGATATTATTTTCCTTTCTGCATATTTCTTAACAACATTTGTCCAAGAACAATACATAATCACTGTCGCTGCTCCTTTCTGCATGTACTCGCATCAATCCACAGGCCTCGGATACCCTTCCGATTAAACCGCTGCGCCAAACGGACGGCGGAGATGCGCGCGACGCGATTTTCCGTTACGAAACCAGGATAAGAGACGATAACGCACGCCCACACACACGGGCGCGCCCGCTGACGCACTAGAGCGGCCACCGCCATGGCGACGCCCACCGCGCTCTCCACCTCACTCCCGCACCTCCCGCCCCGCCGCGCCCCCTCATTCCCCTCCTCCTCCTCCGCCGTCTCCCTCCCCGTCCACTCCCGCGCCGCCCGGCTGCGGGAATCCCGCTTCGCAGCCGCGGCGCCCGCGGCCTCCGAGGTCCTCGAGTCCACCAACGGCGCCATCCCCACCGCGGCCAAGGGCGGCGCGGGGCGCGGGTACGGGAGGGAGTACTTCCCCCTGGCAGCTGTCGTCGGGCAGGTGAGGAACACTCGGGCGTTGCTCTCTCTGGGTGTTGCTGGATTGCTGATTGCGTGGTCGGTTTAGCGGTAGTAGGTAGTGGACTAGCGGCAGTCTGAGTTGCATGGTACGGGGATACGGATACGGGGATACGGATACGCCGATACGCCGATACGGAATTCTTGAAAAACAACAGTTCGGGATACGTGGAGCCAAAAATAAAATAGATAAATAAGATAAATAGTTGACTAAGAAGTCTAATTAAAATAGTGACAAATGACAACTTCATATCTCATTCCTTCCTTCTAAAATATCCCTTTCAAATTCTGGCTCATCGAGTGTTAGTTCAGCGCCTTCTAGAAATGTAGCACCAACAAAGCTCTCAGTGTCATCTCCAGCAATATCCCACATTCGACTTGGTCCACTCTTATAATCACTGGAATTCCTTGAAACAAGACGCAAGTTATTATGCACATTCACCAAATCTTCGGCTCGTTCAGGAGCGAGCTTATTCCTTTTCATGCTATGTATGAACGAATAAGTGCTCCAATTCCTCTCACAGCAAGAAGAAGATGCTGGATGTCCAAGTAGCCTTAAAGCTAAATCTCTCAATTGAGGTGTGCTACCTCCATAGGTTCCCCACCATTGCTTTGGCTCAAAATGAGCTCTATCCTCAATTGATTCGGGATCTTCATAGCCACCCATGAAAAGAGAGAAATCAGCAAACTGCTGCTTGATCTTCCTTAAGTCCTCTGGTTCAGTGAAAAACTTTCTAAAGCACTTATTTCTCTCAGTATTAATTTCATTATCCTTGTGGGGGCTAAGACGACCATGGAATTCATTGAGCCAACTTGCACTATAGTACCTATCAACATCACATTTTTTTTAAAAAAAAATAACAAGAGTATTGAATGGAGAATCATTTGCATAGCAATGAAAGATTTACAGTTGTTACCTTGGATTAAGTGAATGCGCCAAACATTGCAGAGGGGTATAGCTCTTGAGCCACCTAGCTTGTAAAATTTTCTCAACAGCACTCAAAAAGGGGCTTGTACCACTCACAATTCCTTCATTCCGTTTGATACACGTTTTCACCTAATTTATACAAGACAAAGAAAAAATCAGCAAGCATAATAGTAGAAAAGAAAATCGGTAGCCATAGTTTACATGCTCTCACCTTCTCTATCATGGAGTCCCACATCTCATAGACCAAATGAAGGCATGGTTTATCCGTATCAGCTGCTCTCAGCATGGAATAAATTGGGTCGGTGAAATCAACAATGTACTTAATTTTATCCCACCATACATCATTGAGAATTTTTTCCTTCACAGTTTGAGCTTTGCCTTGGTCATCCTCTCTATAAGCTGCCCACTTGTCGCTAACAACCATATGCACCAAAGCATCCTTGATATACAGGAACCTCTTCAACATGACAATGACACTTGCAAATCTTGTATCAGCTATTGCAAGAAATTTGAGTCTACTAAACTCATTGAACATGGATAACCTCATGCTATGGTTCATGATGTAATTCTTGATAAAGGAGGCATCATCTGAGATATCCTTTATCCAAACAAGCTCTATGTAGTCATCATCATCTTCTTTTGGAGCACAAATATTCTTCAATGCAAGGTTGAGGGTGTGCACCACACAAGGAGTCCAAAAAATATTCTTGTACCTTGATTCAATCATCAATCCTGCACCCTTGCAATTTGATGCATTGTCTGTGACCACCTGTACCACATTATTTGGTCCAACTTCCTCTATCACCTCCTTCAACCGATTAAAGATGTACTCCTTGCTTTTGATCTATAGTTAAGAAATTTAGAACATTAAAGTCTAAAATGCAATGAGTCCAAAATTGTAGGATGAAAGTACTTGCTAGTAGTCTTTTACCTCTCCTTCTGTGTCGATTGATTTTAGAAACATGGGACCACCCTCGGTCACAGCCAAAAAATTTAAAATTGGCCGTCTTTGTGGATCGCTCCACCCATCTGTCGCAATTGTCACTCCTTTGAACGGCCATGAAGATTTAGTAGGCTGCAACAATCGCTCGACGTGTGCCTTCTCCTTCTGGAGAAGGGTTGTCCTCAATGCATTATATCCCGGAGGCACATATCCACCCAAATTATGGTTCGCAATATATTTGAAAGCTTCTCTGTAGTAGGGATTTCTTGCCACATTAAATGGAAGCCCTACAAAAAAATACAAGCAATGTAATGGTTGTCAAAATAGAGAAAATGTGAAACGAAAGGACAATGTCATTAGTAAATTTACAAACCTGCTGTGTAGAATAGACGCGCAATGTAAGAATCAGCGATATGCCGGGTTTCAGCATTGAAACTAGCTGCAACATCCGATTGCTTCATATTTCTCTTTTTTTGAAGATGGTGCACTTGATGAATCATCAAACGAGGGTAAGCGAACCAGCTTGCTGCTAGGTGCACTTTTTTGACCAGCCTCAGAAGCTTCATAGTCCTCTCTTCGTAGTTGTTCAAGTACGTCATACGTCATTTTACTACAAAGCGCAACACCTTTATCTTTTATCTTTAAAAGATGTGCCCTCACCCTAGAATAGCTTCCTGGGTATTCCTTTTCACAAAAGTGACATATAAATCTTGCGTTGCCTCCTCGTGAACTCGAGCTTTTAGATTGCACCAATTTAGTAACATGTTTCCATAGTGGATATCTAGAAGAGTTGACCTCAGTCTCCTCAAAATCCACATCAATTGGATTAGCATTAGTAGCACCAACAGACTGTGACGCTGATCCTGATCCCGATGATGCCATATCTAGCAACAATTCATACAAGCCTACAAAGTAATGGGCAAACTCATGCATGAATGTGCATCTACGTAGATGATAGATGGGCTAAATAAAGTATAAGCTAATTAATCGCCTGGCCGGCTGGAGAGTGGAGACTAATACCTGGGCGGTGCCGCGGTGGCCAGATGATCGTCGATCTCGATCGAGCACTCGAGCAGATGAATGGGCAAGCAGTCCAGCACTGAACAGATCGAAGCAGATGAGTCCGGCGACCGGCAGAGCACCGGCGGAGTCGTGGCCGGCCTGCAGACTCGCGTCGGCGGCGCGTCCTGGGATCGGCGACGGCGGCGGCGTCGGCGCGTCCTGAGATCGCGATGGCCAAAACCTACGTAAAAAACCGATCGACGGGATTCCGTGTGGAATATGTATCGTGGCCTGCCGTATCCCAGCCGTATCAAGTATTTTTTTTAATTAATTTTCGGATGAAAAATCGGGACACGTGGGGACACGCGTATCCCTGCCGTATCGGTGCGTGTCCCCGAGTCCCTGTGTCCCGCACGGCAACTCGCCGGGGGAGCACCGTATCGGTGCAACGTAGGCGGCAGTGTTTCCTGATTTCGGTAGAGGCATTTCGTGGAGCGAGTCAAGTGTCCCTGGTGTTCCCCATAATGAGTTGGGCTGCATTTGGGTCTGGCACTGACTGGTCCTGTTTTGGTTTAACTTGTGGCTGTTGTAGTGTAGCATAGGTTCAAAGATCAAACTGCGCCAGACAGCCAAACACTTGCATTGCACGCATTTAATTCGTCTGTATGTGGATGTGTGGTAACATTAAGCACATATAACGATTTAATCTACAGCGATGCTCTGCGAATAGAAAACTAAAAGCAATTTCAAGGCAGCATAGTTTTCTGCCCATGGTTTCCTTCATCCAGTGGCGGAGCCAGGAATTTGCGACAGGGTATGCCAAATGTACAAAATTTCGAAGCAAATAGTCATAACAAATTCACAATAGTAACCAAAGGGCAAAAATACCATAATAAATCCATAACAATAACCAAAGTATAAGTATGAGACATAAATAATTAGAAATATTACAAAACAATGATAGCTACTACAGGATAACTCTACGATCCCCTTGTTGGAAGAGATTGATGATATCCTCATCTTTCACTTGACTAAAGAATTCCCTGTCAACGAATGTAACCATGCAATTTTTCAAATATTCATTACCCATTTTGTTCCTTTGCTTGTTCTTCACATAATTCATTATGGAAAACACTCTTTCAACACTAGTAGTTGCTACCGGAAGAATTAGCACCAACTTAAGAAGCTTGTAAACAATATCATATTGTTCATCCCTTTGTGTGTCCACAAGCTTAACTGAAAGCTCACATAGATTCTTTAGATTTTTGAACCTTTCATCTCTACGGACATAAGAAACGTACATATTAAGCTGATATGGAAGTTTCCTTAATTCCTCAGTTGTGAAATCCTTAGGATAAAACTTTGTAGCAAGTGTAACCAACTTGGCTTGATCATATGCAGCAAAAGAATCAACTGGACTAAAGGCTGCCATGCAAGAAAGTAGTTCTGTGTTTGCCTCATTAAATCTATCATTCAGTTCTCGAAGTTGTCTGTCAATGACACCCACAAACATATCAACATGGTAGCGATGATAGTTCATTGCGCCATTATAGAACCCTCTTTTAGGTCTCCCAACAGGATAATATGGACCTTCCATGTTAACAACTTTAATCTTGTACTTCACACAGAAAGAAGTGACTCTCTGAAGAAAATCTTTCCATCCGCCCTCTTCCCGCAAGCATTGCAAATGATACTTTGTGAGATCAACAAGCTCCATAGCATTCACAATATCTTGATCTTTCTTTTGCAGAGCCCTACTCAAGTCATCGGTATAACCAAATATTTCTTGCATCAAGTGTGCCATGAATGCAAACTCAAATGACCGAAATGATGTCAACATAGTCATAGCTGATTGGGCCTCCGCTGTAGTATACTTCTGTCCAATCTTCACCAGAACACGCCTAATTGCAGGATACATAGCAATAACATGCAGCACGGTCTTGTAGTGAGACCCCCAACGAGTATCACTTGGCCTTCCCAAACCCATTTCTTGATTCAAACCACTTCCGGTTTCTATTTCCTCCAACTCTAATGCATCAATTAGCTCCTTAGCCTGAGCTACTTGAAGCATTCTCATCTTCTTACAAGAATTGCCAAGAACATTTAACAAGATAGCAAGCTGTCCAAAAAACCATGTGCAGTCCCCACTCTCCTTAGCAACAGCAACAAGAGTTAATTGTAGCTGATGTGAAAAGCAATGGACGTAATAAGCATAGGGAGATTCGTCCATAATCAGTTTCTTCAGCCCATTAGCATTACCTTTCATATTGCTAGCGCCATCATATCCTTGCCCACGAACCATTGCAAAGGTCAAATTATACTTCATAAGCATATGCTCCAATGCAGCCTTAAGTGTCTTAGCACTAGTATCTTCAACATGGGCAATGCCAAGAAATCTGACAACTGCTCGACCCTTTTTATCGACATAACGCAAGCAAACAGCTAGTTGTTCATTCTGATACGCATCAGCAGACTCATCAGCAAGTATTGCAAAATGTTGACCATCAAGTTCTTCAATGACTAGCTTAGTAGTGAGTTGGGCACAACACTTGATGACCTCATGTTGTACTTGATGGCATGTCATCTTACAATTTTGTGGAGCATTCTTTAGAACCACTCTGTCAACCTCATCAAATTTTCCAGCAAGCCAATTCAAAAGCTCAAGAAAATTCCCCTTGTTCAGTGACTCTTCACTTTCATCATGCCCTCTAAATGCCAAGCCTTGGCGCAACAAAAATCTCAAGCACTTGAGTGTCCATGTCAAATGGAGCTTATATAAGGTTTTATATTGTGTGGTGTTAGAAGCAATAGACTCCCTAATTGATGTTATAGGTGTAGTGAACCTATCATATTTTTCTTGAGCTTCTGCATGAGCACTATTGACAGCACCAATATGTTTCCTCAATCTTGATTTTAGGTGAAAATTCCTCCATCCACCATTCACAAATGTATCTCCACCAGGGCATTTTGTTCTATCCTTGAACAAATAGCAAACAAAGCAAAAGGCTGCACCTTTTTCTACACTATACTCAAGCCATTTATTTTCTTTAAACCAAACAGGGCAAAAGCGACGTTGACGACCACTTATTTCTCTATATTTAAAATCATGATTCTTTGGCTGACATGGCCCCAACTCAATATATCTCCTTCTAACTCTATCTTGGTCATTGACATCATACCTTGAGATGGGAATCCGCTTCCCAGGATCATGCTCAAGTGCTTCTAAATCTGCTCTCACTTCACTGACTTCATCAGTTGCAGTTTCTTCTACAATTGGAGTTGGGGGGCCTCTGTCTGGCTCGGGAGCTTCACCAATTACTTCATCATCATTCTGTGCTGGCACAAGTTGGGGAGCTTCACCATCATTTTGTGCTGGCATGAGTGCTAATTGCATATTGCTCTCATTACACTCAATCTCAATAGAATGAGCAACTGGTGTAGATGTAGAGGTTGTCTTTTTGCCTTTGCAACTTTCTCCCACAATGCAAATATGCTAACACCCTTCTTCTTCTTCATCTGCATTACGACAATGAATAATACAATCAAAAGAATTAGGAAAACAAAATTTCAATAGTTCAGTGACAGTGAAGAGTGAACCTAGGGTTCTGAACTTTTGATCTCCCATGCTGCTCACCTTGCTTGTTGAATGTGTCGAGCCGAGAGGCGGAGGGGAAGATCCTGACTCCGGAGACCGGAGGGCGCTGCTGCTGCTGTAGCGGCGAGGGCGCCGCCGGCCCGCCGCCGGTAGTCAGACCTCAGACGTCGGCTCCTTTGCGCTAGGAGCCTGGGACTAGGACGAGGAGGAAAAGGGGCAGGAGGGAAAGGCGCCGCCGGGAGTGGTGGCGGCAGGCGGCTGGCCGCCGGCGACGCCGCGACGAAGTGAGGGTCGGCCGTCGGGTGGCGGCGGCGGCGTGCCACCGTCCGCGCTGTGTGTGCACGAGGGGAGACAGGAGACGGGGAGAGGAACGAGACCGAGAGGATTTTGGGGCAGAGTAGGGCAGACGGGAACAACACAGAAGCAATTTTGGGCCGTGGCGCCGTGCTGTGCTGCTTCGTGGGCTTCAAAATTGGGCCATGGCACCAGATCGTATAAGACATGTATATGAATACGTATACTTATTAATTTTTTTCCCCAAATCTTGGGTATGCCTTGGCATACAGGGGCATACCCCTGCCTCCGCCACTGCCTTCATCGACGTGGTATGAATTGTCGTGGTACCAACTGTTTCGGACCATGTATTGTTGTAACCCTTGGTTCTACATTGTTGTCCAGGATGCTATCAAAACCGCTCTGTTGCTTGGGGCAATTGATCGTGAGATCGGAGGCATTGCCATCTCGGGGAAGCGTGGAACGGCAAAGACGGTGATGGCTCGTGGCTTGCATGCTATGCTTCCACCCATTGAAGTGGTTGTTGGCTCCATTGCAAATGCTGATCCTAGCTCCCCAGATGAGTAATGCCCTTTAACACTTCATATGATAATAATGCTGCAGGGGTTCCTTCTTGTTACTGTTCATATTATTAGTTTTGGCTCCAATTCTTAGGTTTTTTAGTCGAATAACAAAAATCTTAGGCTCGTTCATTTTTGTCCCTGGGATGTGCCAGCTCATTTCATTGAGGTTTCATTATGGCAGATGGGAGGATGGTTTAGCTGATCAAATACAGTATGACTCTGAGGGCAATGTCAAAACCGAGATTGTGAAAACACCTTTTGTGCAGGTATATCACACTGACTTATTCTTATGCCATTTCTCCATAATGTTGTTAGCTTATCAATGCTGCTGGTTCCTCGTGACAGATTCCACTTGGTGTGACAGAGGATAGGCTCATTGGATCAGTTGATGTTGAAGCATCTGTGAGATCAGGGACTACTGTGTTTCAACCTGGTCTTCTTGCTGAAGCACATAGAGGTGTTCTTTATGTTGATGAGATAAATTTATTGGATGATGGCATAAGCAATCTACTTCTGAATGTCTTGACGGAGGGAGTTAACATTGTGGAAAGAGAGGGCATTAGCTTTCGGCATCCCTGCAAACCACTTCTAATTGCTACTTACAACCCGGAGGAAGGATCTGTACGTGAACACTTGCTTGATCGTATTGCAATTAATCTAAGGTACTTTAGACTCTGAATTTTTCTATTTATTTATCATGAACTGCCGCAATCTAATATAAGAAATTTTTACAACATCCTTGAACTATGACTCCCAATACTTTTCTCATTACCATACTATTTGCTGGTGCAGTGCTGATCTTCCAATGAGTTTTGATGACCGCGTTGCAGCAGTGGATATTGCAACTCGGTTTCAGGAGTCTAGCAAAGAAGTTTTCAAAATGGTGGAAGAAGAAACTGAAACTGCAAAAACTCAGGTAGGAAGATAGGTAGAGTTGTAACTGTGATATATACCTCCTTTATTGAATCAGCACATATGTTAATTTTGTCTCTTCTTGTTATTTTTGCACTCCTACAATTTTCTTCATGAAATTGGATATTCAGCAAATTATTTGTTGCTTATTAGAATGTAAGCTACCGAACAAACATGATTGCAAAAGAGAAGCAAATGGCCACATGAAAGCATTAAAGTATATAAGACATAATGCATGGCAGGACTTTAAACTGTGGAGACCTGACATGTTTGTTGGTGTCCTACTTACCTCATGAGAAAATGTTATATAATCATGATGTTGCAATAAAGAGAAAGGGTTTAGATGAAAAGAATGTGGCAACCAGGACTGCTATTATGAATGGCTGCATGTAGTTTCCCCTCTTGATCACACTCTATTGACTAAACAAGCTAGCAGCCTATCACTTAACATAAAACAGTAAACACATACCTTTCCTATAACAGGATGTACTAAATATAATTTACTAGTTTGTTCCATCTGGATTTGAATTCGTGTTGGTTTGCAAGCTTGCAGAAATTTTAGTTCTGTCAGCTATCCCACTATGCCTGACTGGGATCACCAATGAAAGTATTGCGATATGTTAATGCTGTCTGCTAACCATTATTAACTGGAAATGATATGCTGCATAAGATAAGACTATAATAATGTTGTCAATTTTGTTGCTGTTAAAAGATTTTATATTTGATCGTGCCATTAGACTAGTTGAAAGTCATCATTGTCGGATTAATTTGAACATTTTGTTATATACTGTTCATCTCACAAGGGGAACACATGGTCACACAGATAATTTTGGCAAGAGAGTATCTGAAGGATGTTAATATTAGCACAGAGCAGCTCAAATATCTTGTCATGGAAGCTATACGAGGTGGCTGTCAGGTTAGTTAACATGTTGGACCTTAATGCTTCATACCAGAATCACCTGACTTTAAGCACTTTGTAGGACTTGGATGCATTCTTCTGTTGTTTACTTGTAGTCGCAGCCTAGATCTGTTTTTACCTTGTGCAGTCAACTACTTGTCTTGAATGTCTTCCCAGTGGTGTGTATTGCCAAATCCTTATGGCAATATAGCCTTGCACTGTTGTCCACTAAACTTGTCTGGTGCCCGTCATGTTATTTGTGCACATCATATTTCCTTTTAAATTTTAACAATCATGCTTGTTTGGAATATGCCAATTTAGTAAGGTTAATGCTAAATCTAGAAATTATTGTGTTTATAAACTTATAATCACAATTCAAAGCATATGCTTCTAACACATATCTGCAGGGGCATCGTGCTGAGTTGTATGCTGCTCGAGTTGCAAAGTGCTTTGCTGCTATGGAAGGACGTGAAAAAGTATTTGTGGATGACCTCAAGAAAGCTGTTAAGTCCACTAGCCTATGAATTCTTCATTCTGTAATACAGTAATATACATCTAGGAATTTAAGCAATACATATTTGTTTCATTCATAGCTTTGCCTTTTTTTTTTTGGCAAGGTGTTCATATCGTTACTTGACTATACCAAATGAGTGAAAAATAAATTAGCAAGTAGATGTATTGAACAACATTGGTGTAAAAAAATTGTAAGTGTTTCATCAACAAGTTTGATATTTGACACACTTGGCTCCTTGCAGGTAGAGCTAGTCATTCTACCTCGCTCTATCCTATCTGATAACCCACAGGATCAGCAGCAAGAGCAACCACCCCCACCCCCACCGCCACCACCGCCAGAAAATCAAGATTCTTCAGAAGACCAAGATGAGGAAGACGATGACCAAGAGGTTGGTTTATCGTATTGAAAAAAGAGAGTTCCCTATTTGACACTGGAATAATGAGGGCTTCCTTCTATGGCATGGGAATTTTAGCCTCCCTTAGTTGACAATGAGTTTATCTTCCATGCCTTATAATGACACTCCTGTTAGCTTTTCCATCCAAGGACATTAAGTGCTATGTTAAAAGACAGAGTTGTCCCTGCTGGCACATATTGCTTAACCACACCATGTGTGGTATAACGTAGGTATAGCCTGCGTCCAACACATGAGGGTGAGCCGGGACATGAGGTACCGCCCTAGGACGATGATGGTTTAGTCATGTGTGTTGTTAATGAGCAAGAAAGGAAGAGAAGGAAGCTAGCAATTGCATGTATGCGTGTACACCCACAAATGTGCATGGCGAGTCAGCAGTGGTGGATCTAGAAACATACGCTAGAAGGGGCTCTTCCTTATTCTCTACATTTAGCCCTTCCTAAGCTTCGATAATCACAAATTTTGTAGGGGAGGATTAGGAAGGGCTCCATACTTCCAGTGGTGGTAGCGGGGGCTTGAGCCCGCCGACTTGGTGCTAGACCGCCCATGTACATACATAAGAACATATCCAACAATCGACAGAAAAAGGAGCCCAAAAAATATGGTTTGGTGGGATTGCAACAAAGTATTGGGTGGGAAAAAAGGTCCTTCCAAGATCGCCCTATTTCTGGTGCCAAAACTACTGGGACCTCTTGGACTCATCAAAATTTTACAAAGAGGGGAGTATAGGGCGGCCTACAGTTGCACCGTTCCCGATCGTCTGCAGCCACCACCAGCTGGCATCAAGCCACCTGTGGCCGGCTGCCGGCGGTTAGGAGCAGCCATGGGTGACAGGAGGCTGGCCAGTGATGGTTGCTTGCCATCTGAGCCTGGAAGAGAGGAGAAAAAGGCACAAAGGCCAGGATATGGCGAGTGCCGGCCAAGCGAAAAAATTAGGTGATTTGTGGTGGAATAGTGATCGGGAATAGCCACACTGTTTAGGGCACTGATAAATGGCATTTTTTCATGGACCAAGCCCCAAAACAAGTATTGGGCTCCTTTTTTTTATCAACTCTTGGAGATGCTCCAAGCAAAGACATTATATGCATGGAACTTTACCTATAGTATAGGGTGTATGCATGCACATGTACAGTGGCAAGATGGCATCTCTCAATTTGGATGTCTTTGACTATGCACATGTATAAAGTACAGCTGTGAGTCTACACCACTTACTATAGCCACATCTCGGTGAACAAATATATTAGAGTGTTTGTGCCGAGCGAATGAGCGATGCATTTAACAGCTAGATAAGCTCACTCTTGAAAGATATGCAGGAGCAGAAGATAACACAGGGGCAATTTTGTATTTTCATGTGGCATTAATGGCCTTGGAACAGAAAAGCTAACAGTAGTGTCATATAGGGCATGAAAGATAAAACTTAGTGTCACATAATGGATGCTAAATTTTTCAGGACCATGGAAGGAGGTCCGTACTATTCCAGTAGCAACTAGAGAATGGTCCCCAAAAAAATCAAACTGGCTGCCTTTCTCATTTGTTTTCTCATAGCTCATAGCTGTTTTGTTGGACAGGATGATGAAGAAGAAAATGAACAACAAGACCAGCAGATACCTGAGGAGTTCATATTTGATGCTGAAGGTGGTTTAGTAGATGATAAACTCCTTTTCTTTGCTCAGCAAGCACAAAGACGACGTGGAAAAGCTGGGCGAGCAAAGAATGTCATCTTCTCAGAAGATAGGGGCCGTTACATAAAGCCCATGCTTCCTAAGGTACCCTGTTAGTATGTTTTTGTTTTCTCAAACACACAAGAGAGCTGTGTATCATTATATTAAGAAAAGGGAGTCAAAGATCCCTGTAAAAAAAGGAAGTCAAAGAGACTCATACGTGCCCTAAAGGGCTGGGTTAGTATGTTTTTGTTATTTAGTTCTGCTGCATTCTTCCCTTGTATACCTAATTGACCTTTTGATTGGCACCCTTTCACAAAATGCCCCCCAGTCTAAACAATCATTTGTGTTGTAGGGTCCAGTGAGGAGGTTAGCTGTTGATGCCACTCTTAGAGCAGCTGCACCATACCAAAAACTGCGCAGAGAGAAAGAACGTGACAAGGCAAGAAAGGTTTTTGTTGAAAAGACTGACATGAGAGCCAAAAGAATGGCTCGAAAAGCAGGTGCTCTAGTATGTCTCTTATTCTCCGCATGATTGCTTGTTTAGTTTATGGGGCTCTGTAGTTTATGTTGCTTGCGTGTTTTGTGAATTGTGATAAATACAATGCATTTTACTATCTGTCTCCTTGTGTGTGCTCTAGTTATGGCGCAAACACGGCTGTCCAGTGTTAGCCTATTCATGGAACTTAACCGCTTCCCTGATTGGAATTACTTGACAGGTCATATTTGTTGTGGACGCTAGTGGTAGCATGGCTCTGAATCGTATGCAGAATGCGAAAGGTGCGGCGATGAAGTTGCTTGCAGAAAGCTACACCAGCAGAGATCAGGTAAATGTTTACTTCATGTGGCATATCCTGCCATGGTCTTCTTGGATTGTGATTCCCATTGGGATATGCATCATTTTTTTTGTGTGTGGTCATCTGGATAGTTTGTATACCATCAATGCTTATTGACCTGCCTTGCTTTGTGTTCTGATGTCTGTCTTAGGTTTCAATTATTCCTTTCCGTGGAGATTATGCTGAGGTTTTGCTTCCACCATCAAGATCTATAGCAATGGCCCGGAAGCGTCTTGAGAAACTACCATGTGGTGGTGGTTCTCCTTTAGCTCATGGCCTCAGTACAGTAAGAACTACGCATTGCTCTGAATCATGTGATAAGCTATGCATGATCTGATAACATAGAGGTTTCCTCTTCAAGGCTGTCAGAGTGGGTATGAATGCTGAAAAGAGTGGCGATGTTGGGCGTATCATGATTGTTGCAATCACTGATGGAAGAGCTAATGTATCACTGAAGAGATCCACGGATCCAGAAGCTGCTGCTGCTTCAGATGCACCAAGACCTTCTTCTCAAGAACTAAAGGTACTACTTTTTTTAGATAAAGGATAGAAACTATCCGGCTTCATCTACCTATGGGTAGAATCATGCCAAATTATTACAACATCAAAAATAAAAAGAAAGAAAATGATGGAAGAAAATACATCCC
The DNA here is from genome assembly GCA_023333625.1 of Bothriochloa decipiens. Lineage (NCBI taxonomy): Eukaryota > Viridiplantae > Streptophyta > Magnoliopsida > Poales > Poaceae > Bothriochloa > Bothriochloa decipiens. Next base: position 5,445,668 of record CM041628.1, on the reverse strand, counting down.
CAACAAGGAGCTCAAGTAGTTCTACGCAACCTTTGACTTTGCCCCGAGATGTCAACTCCACTAGAATAAGATCACCACGTCAAGATGAAGCTGTCAAACACGTTTGTCAGACCTAATAAAGGTGTACTGAAAGTGTTGGACACCGACCACCATTGAAGACACTGGATGCTTCTTCCTTGCCAACAACACGAAGCACTTTGTGCAGATGCCACCAAACACCGAGCTGTTACGCCATTGAATGCCACCTCTGCCTTGAACTGCACAGCGAGCAGGGTGACCACGCGGGAGAACTGTCCGACCTTGGCGAACAAGAACTTTGACGACGCGTTTGCGCCACCACCGTCGGCCCGGAGAAACCAGGCTAGGGTTTCACCCAGTTATTTAACGCTCGCGGGCGCAACAGGGGACGGACTGACCAACGGCTTCAGCGACGCCTTCAACAAGGTGCATGGCACAACCAGTTCCACCGTCGCTGTCCCGGCGTAACACGCCAGGCAAGGTTTTCACCTAAACCGCCGCCACCACGTCGACTCTGCGCCCGGCCAGCGCGGAAGGCCGCCTTCACCGGAAGGTCACCATCATCTTCTCAGACAACCGTGCCGACGAGGCCAGCGACCAGCGTCTGGGCGGCGCGTCGCGCAAGCCCTGGACGGGAGCGGGATAAGCGGCGGTGCCACGGCCTCGGACGCCAAGGCCCGACGCCAGACGCACCGCACACAGTTCGCCCTCACCGCCATTGCCGAAGAACACACTGCTCGAAACAGATCCGGGGAGGGAGGGGCTAGATCCGGCCATAAGGAGCGCAGATCCGCCGCGCCGGCTGTCCAACCCACCGGATGGCCGCCGGAGGAGGTAGGGGAGGGAGTGAGTGACCCAACCGCCACCGTCCTTGCTTTCCGCTAGCCTCCGGCATCGAGCTCCGGCGACGGCCAGGCGGCGGTGCACACGTGGGGAGGACCTGGTGGCGGCGGCGAGAGGTGCCGCCTGAGTCGCCCTAAAGGAGAGACGCGGGGGCCTTGCGAGCATGAAAAAAAAAGACTGTTAGCCAACTAAAGGTACTACTCATCCACTGATATCTACAAAGTAGTATGATATGGGAAGTATCTAGTCTAGTTCCAATAATGATAGAGCAGTATAACCTCCCTTCCGAACTTCTCCACTGTGGTGCAAAGCAATTCCAAATAGCTTCATTTTAGAAGTTGTTTATATTAACTATTTGCTGGGTAATTTGATTTAATCGTCTTTTTCCAAGGATGAGATACTTGAGGTGGCTGGCAAAATATACAAGGCAGGAATGTCCCTTCTTGTCATCGACACTGAGAACAAGTTTGTATCCACAGGATTTGCCAAGGAAATTGCAAGGGTTGCCCAAGGTAAGCCTGCGATGGCAAATCCATCTCATGCTTTTGCCACTTTTTTTTTTAAAAAAAAACCGCAGTCCATTTTTTCCTGTTGAACTGTCCTGAATGCAACTTTTTTTTTCCTGTCTTGCTCTGCACAGGGAAATATTATTACCTGCCCAATGCTTCAGATGCTGTGATTTCTGCTGCCACCAAGACCGCTCTGACGGATTTGAAGAGCTCATGATTTTGGAGCAGCGGCACTTGTTTTCTGTACCTCTGATATGGGTGGTGAACCTTCGTTCGTGCAGTAATTTGTGTGTTCAAGGCTTGTGTAGAGTTGAGCGTTTTGGCTGGTTTGACCAATTTTGGTGTAGGTCTCTACGATGAGAGAGGAAAAAAGAAATTCGAGAATGGCATCGTGTAAATTGTAAAGGTCCAACGGCGGGGCGGCCTCCTGTCTCTGATGCTTGGCGATGTAAATCCGCTGGCTTCGTCAGCTGTGTACTCCGTAACATAGCTCGAGTGTCACATAATGCCATGCTTAGCAGTTAGAGTGCCATGCTCATGCATGGGTTATAGTGCTATACTGCTATATAGTGTTGTTAAGAATGGCAGACCCAAATGCTAAGCTAGGGGCATCGTGTGGCTTGAATACGAAGGAGGCAGTCGCGCTGCGCTCATTTTCTAGTCCAGTAGGGGTACTTACTATTACCTCCGTTCAAAATTATAAGTCACTTTGATTTTTTTTATTGCATGTAATAAAAAAGTATGATTTATAATTTGAAACAGATGGAGTGCAAAGATGAAACAATTAGAGGTCTCTGCCAAAAAAAAAAGACATTCATTTGCAATGTATGTGGATTAGACTGGAATATGAACTTTTTTTTTTCTTTCAATCCCTCTTTTGTTCTCCTTTAGACCTAAAACTACTATACATTTCAAAATTACGGTACTTGTCTCACATGTAAAAAGTTTGACTTGACAGGAAGAAAGATGTCCAGTTATTTTGCCATAGAGGCGGCGCCCTCTTCCAAGATAAATGTCATTATCACTTCTCAAGAAGTCAAATATATTTAATTTAAAGTAAATATATAAAAAATATTAATATTTACAGTGCATAACTAGTGTCATTAGATAAATAAGTAAATATATTTTTATAATATAAACGCTACGGTTTTATCAAGGAAATGCTCATAGAAACAACCAATTAGTTTTTGCATAGTTTAATTTTACACAAATGTATTTGAGCATATAAATGAGGAACACTTTTGAATACAAGACAAGTTATTACTCATATTAGTAACCATCTAAGTTATATTGTACCTAACTTCTTAATCATGTATTGGTGATCTTCATGGAAGTTTCCAAGCTATGAAGTTTATTTGCAAACAATAAGGTCAGTTTCCAAGCTTTAAATGTCCATGACCACTTCCCAGCAAATCACAATGGTCCCAGACACAAAGAATTAATCCCTTAGGGAATTTGTGAATAATTTGCAACACACATCATTATTCTTCCAAAGTTAATTATATCAAATTTGAATTACTTAGCCGATTGCTTTCAAGAACCATGCGAACCGATTGCACATGGATTAATCATAAAATTACCAAAATAGTCCTTCAATAGGATGTCCAGTACATCACTGTGTCAATTATCAGATAATTTGGATATTTAGCTTTTCATCATAGGCTCATGACATAGAATATAAGATAATTCAAAAATAGAATATAAGATAATTCAAAAATAGAATATAAGATAATTCCAAAAAAGGCAAAAGGCAATTGATCAAGTAGATATCCATGTGAATGAAGAGGAGAAAACGATGTCCTCTGGAGTTTCGTTATCCCATAGACTATTTTTTGCAGGTCATTCTCCATACTCATGTTCATCCCATCCTACCTACAAGGTGCGCCATCGCAACGTGTTATAGTATATTTTCCACACAAATACTTGTGCATCTGCAATATAAAGCATTTTGGTTTGGAATGGTTATGGCGTAGAAGTATTCATCATATAGTAAGACGAAATATGATTGTACAGAATCCAACTTAAATGGCACAGTTTACATCAAAGACACATTTTTAGAGGATGCACAAAAAAAATCAAATTTATCATTTCTGCAAAGTTTAGGATGAAGACATGCTCTAGTAATATTTTGCTTTTGAATCTTAAAAACATCTACAGTGTCACTAACAGTAATTGCAGATGATGTAGTAAATTTAGGACATGGAACAAGAAATAGAAAACGCTAGCTTATTTGTAGGACACCTGGCCAGGGATTTGTCATCTTTCTTTTCTTTAATGAAATAATACACAGCTCTCAAGCACATTTGATAGAGAAAAAACTTGTCAGGGGCAAGTTTGACATAGAAAAATCTTGTCAGGGGGAAGTTTCACAGAGAAAAATCTTGTGAGGGGCAAGTTTTGTGCGGCTGCTAGCAAATTTGGTTACGGAGGAAGTTTAATCTTAACCCTTCGTATTTTTTCAGTTGAAGGGTTAGAAACTACGACACTGACATATCCCAGTCCTAACCCCCTATCAATAGTCAATAAACTCAAAAAGTCTGCCAGGAACATGGGTGTGCAGGTTGCTGACCTGTAACTCTTGTAGAAAATTTAGCTAACTTTCAGCTAGTTCTATCTTGTCAAGTGAATCTGAGCTCTATGATAACCAGAGAATGTATTTTGGACAAAGTGAATTGAGTATTGTACAATGATTGAATTCAATGACTTGCCTCATAATCCTCCTTTGGGCATGCACAAACAAAAGACATCTTGTATGACAATACTGATAAGGTCCCATCCAGTACCACCACCCAAAATGGCAGCAACTTCATAGGATCAGCATAATTCCTCCGAAAGGATTTTCAGATGACCTATAAGTTTATTCGCAAAAAAAAGATGACCTATAAATTATTTTATCCAGAAATTGAGAATGGTAGCAGGTAACATCAAATAAAAAGTACTCCATATTACAAAGGGTTGTGATGAAACACCGACACTATTATCGATCTGATGAACTTACAAGAGTGTCTGGGTAAGAATCTGATGTGAGCATGCCATGAGCGCCGTCTTGACTTAGATGTCTCTCATTAAGATCGATAGGTTTCCTGTCATATAACCATAGCGTAAGGAGCAAACTTTGGATGTGTGCATAGTTGTTCACGAGATCGACAAACATTTGTGGAACAGTTCATGACCTATACCTGACAACATATGAAAAATGTATATAAAAGCTATATATGTGGAATGGTTCATGACCTATCAGTCAGAGAGGAGGTTTGAATTTCTAAATGGACAACTGAGATACTCTCAAGTCTCAACCATCTGGTACGACACGTCATAATATTTTTCTAGTAAATATTTATGAGATCAAAACACAAGCAAACTGACAACAAAAAAATAGTGGCACGTAGCAGTATCCTCACATACAGAATTCAGGCAAGATATCTTAGGCATCAGGGCTGGATCTGAACCAAGTGACAAACGTGAATGAAAAAAAAAAGAAACTAATTTGTTAATTATCCAAGGGCAATCAGTTCTATATGCACTCTAATCCTAACCTGATACGTACCTGTGTCTTGCCCTTGCTAAAGCCGTAAAACGTTCTTATCTGCTGTCTTCAGAGCACAAATCTGCAGCTGAATAGAAGGCAGGAAAATGAATTGATGAACACACGTACCGATAGTGAATGAAGCCGTGCTTGACCACGGTCGGCAGCACCCGATGGCGAGGGCACCAGATGGTGACACCCGGGATTCTTTGATCAGATCTTGATCTGGCGGCCGGCAGCACCCGTTGCCCTTCGGCTCCGATGGGGAGCGCGCCCCTGAACACGGTGCCGAAGCCGTAGGCGCCGAGGCGAGTGGAGTAACACCGCGTGTGCCACCAGCGACCTTCCGTGGCGTGAACCCAAACCTGAAGGCGTTCTTGCGTGCATCTGGTGGACGAACACCACGGCGTAGCGCTGAGTCGACGGTGATCAGCGCTGTAGAGGTCATGGCAGCAGCCCTACTGAGAGATCAATTTTGAATCTTGCAGGAGGACACCGTGAGATCAAATTTGAATTCCGTGGAATACGGTGCGGCGTTTCTTCCGTGTCGCTCGTAAGTCGCGGAGGCCGCGAGAGGGAAGAGGGCGACATTTCTTTTTCTCTGTTTTGTTTATTTTTTTTTGTAGTAACCACTCCTATTTTTGGAAAGAAGAAAATTTAGTACGTGGATGGGATCCAACCGTGGCCGGCGAGCGTTGTGGGCGTGCGTGCGTGAGGATGGAGAGTGCGGATGTGAGGAGAGCAGGAACCTGGACCACGTTTTTAATCTTAGCCGTTGTATTCACAGTAGACGTTGTGAGTCGTTGATTTAGAAGGAGAAAATTGTCCGAAGAAATTTTCAATTATAATAAAGATTAGATAAATAAGTAAATATATTTTTATAATATAAACTTACTTAGAAAAGATATAAATAAAAAATTTGACCAACATGCATCAGTGATACTTAATTTGAGACCGACGGAGTAGACTGAAATCTGAAGACTTCCGGAAGAAAAAAAAAAAGGAGGACAACAGAAAAGAGAGAGAGGAAAAAAAGGAAACGAGAAGGCCCCTCCAGCCCTTGCTTCCTGCCGTGGCGGCGGCGACTGCTCGGCCCGGCCGCCCCCCACCCCCCACCCCCCACCCCCCCGGGGCACCCTGCTTCCCTTCTCTCTCGCTCGGTCGAACGTTTGAGGGCTAAAAACTTTCCGATACTCTTTTTTTTTTTCCGGATGCTGCTTGGCTCCCTCAATGGCTTCAGCCGTATGGCACGCCGATGGTTGGTAACCACCGGAATACCACTACCGCCGTTTCATCGCCTTCTTGTCAGGTGCTCTTCTTATTCTTTGCACTAATTGGTTCGGAATCTGTTGATTCTGAACTATTATTTTATATTACCAAAGATCTTAATCAAAGCCATAGGTTTTTCATTTGATTGGAAATAACTTACTGAAATCCAGTCTGAATACCAATCTGATGCCTTGGTCTCTTCCTCGAGTTGCAGAATTGTGCGTTTGTGGGGCGCCCTTCTCAGGAGCGTCAGGATGGTCAGAATGCCACCGGTGGTTATAGTGGATTAGTCTTGCACTTGTCAGGAGATGAGGACACGGTTGCAAGTTCACCAGTCAGCAGCAATGTAAGAATAGGATGACATTGTTCTTTACTTGGATCAAATTCAGCCTTGGTACTGCTGCTGGAATATTACACGTAGCCTTCAATCCTCATCAGACATAGCACCCTTTTTTTCTGAGATAATACAGTTGTTTGTTACTAAGTGCACACTTTGACAGTCTGCTTATATCTCTTTTGCTGCTTATCATACTGTGAAGGAAGGGCTAGGAATTATTTTCTGGTGTCATCCATTTTCATCTCATCTTTACTGCTGACATTTTGAAAGAAATCTCTACTACTGATATTAATCCCTTCGTTTCAAAATGTGCATTGACGTTTCTTTAGCTTGTTGCCTATTATTATTTTCATGATGTTGAATTATATGTTTTGATCTCATACTGACTGACTGTTGTTCACCTTTGGTGGTTTGCATACTTTTTTTTTCTCGAAAACGCAGGAGAGCTGCGCATCATTATATTAAGAAGATAAAAATGGGACAAGAACCCATACAAAACACCCACACCCACACACACACACACTACACTGCTGCTGCTAAATACAAAGCGCCTATGACAGAAAAAACTAAACCCGACCAAAAAACACACAGGGTGGTTTGCATACTGAGTTATGAAGTTATTCATAGTAGCAAATTTGGGTTGTTGTCGCTGAATTATGCTGACTCTTTCTTTCTACAGCACAACAGATCCTGTGTTGCATTGTTATAATGTCTTAGCTGTTTCCCCTCTACAGGTATTACCTTTCTCTTTGCGTCTGTCTTCAGAAAGTGCTGGACAACCCTTCCTAGCTGAAGGCAATGGTAATCCTCAGATGCCAAACTCTGGTACATGCAAAGGTCCATCCGAGGGCCTTTGTGCAGATGGTCAAGAACAAGAGGTCAATGCTGTCTCCCAAAATCAGTTTGAGGCTAACTATCCTCAAGCTGATATGCTGACAGTGGCAGAAGTGGCTTGCAAGGAGATCAGTAAACATCTTGATACAAACAGACATAAAAGGCATGATGTCTATGGTGGAAAGGTTGATGTTCGAAAACTCCGTAATGCTGATGTAAATGATGCGATTGAACTATCTATTGCTGCATCTGAGGCCATGGTTATTGCAGAGATGATACTAGATTCTCAGTCTGATAAGTCAGCTGCAGCTGCTATAGAAGCTGCTCTACATGTGAAAGAAGCCCGGAAACAATTTTACTTGTCAGAACATGCTTGTGGATTCTCAGAAGATGGTCTTGATGAGACTGGTTGGCTTGCAGAATTGGATGAGTCTGAAATGGTTGACGTATACCAAGATGTTGGTCTGTCTCTTGTCCATATTGCTTGTTCATCTCAAGATCAGAACACAGGCGATTTGAAGCAACAAAATCCCCATCCTAGTTGTCCCCCATGTGATGCAGACATACACATCTTATGGGATTCTTCTTCTGAGAGGCAAAATAAAAAATGGAATAGCCAAAATGTTGATAGTGATGACCATGTATCTGATTTCTTTCCAAATAATCAGTCAGAAGGTGTGCTACCAAATGAACCAACTCTGTGCTCTGATTCTGTAAAGCAAGCAGCTCTATGTAAAACAATTTCATGCTCAAGCAATAAGAAATCTGTCCTCCAGGCATCTACTCAAAACAATGCTGCTTTGCATGGAACCTTGGGAGCTCTAGCAGCACACCAAAATGTTCATAAGGTAACTTTGTGGCTAATCATTTCTTTTTTCGGTATCGTGTGGTATGAATGCAAAGCATCACAATAAACTTTATCAACTCATGAACCTTTCCCATCTGCACTCTTCACATTCTCATTACTACATACATTTCTTTCCAGGAAGTTGCAGGAGTTGCTGCACATACGAATGTTGGTATAAAGAAGCATGTAAAAGGTTTGTTTGTGGAAGAAAATAGCTACCTTTCTGAGTCAATTAGCATGGATAAGTGTCCTACTTCTAGAGCATCATCCATGGAAATTGTCGCCTCTTCAAGGGCATCTGTTTATTGCAAAGCTGAAGGTATCCTTGAAGAAAATCATCATGCTGAAACTGAAGAGTTGTGTTGCCAAGTAGTATGTTCGAGCTTGTCACAGGTGGATCCTTTATGTTCTGTTGTTCCGTGTAGCTTATCTTGTGATGAAGATCCCATTAGCCAGGCTCCTGTGTGCAAACAGAGCGAAGGCCATGAAGGTCCAAGTAGCCAGGCTCCTTTATGCAATAGGAGTGAATTCAATGAAGGTCCCACTTGTCTGACACCTGAACGTGGACATAGTAAAGGAGAGGAGAAGAAATTTATGCATACCAAAGAATTTCCTATGATGCAATGCCTGGATGGGGATGCTGGTCCATCTTCTGTGCCTTTAGTTAAGCTAGCAGATTCTAATGTTTCATTCAGGCGAAAGAAATACAGTTCACTAAGGCCTTTTAGCACAATAGCAACTAAGTCAAACATATTGGGAAGTACTTCAAATTGTAATGCTGGTGTTCCAGTTTGTCAGATGGAGAGATTCACACCCACTATTCTAAATAAGAATGTGCAGCATGTGCAAGCTGCTAAGGAATTCATAGAAAATAGTGCCGGAGCTGAAAATTTGCAAGATTTCTCTCAGAAGCAGACAGGTTATCCTCAGGATGGCAGTGATGATCAAATCAGGGAGCCACAGGTCCCACGGGATGTCTTACCATCAACAGAGAATTTGGTTGGTAAACAGCACCTTAAAATAAAAAGGGTCCAATTTTCAGAAGCAAAGCATAGTAGCAGAAGAACCAAGAGCAATAGAACTAGAAGGATCCTGACTAAATCAAGATTCAGTCGTAAGTTTTTACTTTTAATATTAATGTTCAGTCTTTTGAGGGGTATACTCTGACATATCCATAAAAACATTAGTTTCTTCTGGTAATCCTCACTTGTGAATTCTTTCAGGATCAGATAGCAGAACTGGAGAGACACTTGAGGCCAGAGAGTACACTGATAATAAAGAAGCCACATTTCAAGGAGTAGAGTTTCTGTTGACTGGATTTCCTAATCAGAAGGAAAAAGAAATTGAGTCCCTAATACGAAAATCTGGTGGCTATGTACTTTCTAAAGTGCCACCCTCCCCGCTTGATAAAAGAAAGAACATGGCTGAGTTTCCAAGCTGGAAGCCTCCCATAGTACTTTCCCCTAAAAAGGTTTGTTATTTTATTTCCTTTCAGTGCTTTGGTAACCTATTTGTTATCTTGTGTTGTGTCTTTCATAATTACATGTTGTAGGAATCGAGTCCCAGTTGAAAATTGCCAACTTATATTTGTACTGCATTGTATTAATGATTCCAGATTTTTGTTGCATCAGGTGTCAACAGCTAAGTTCTTATATGGCTGTGCTACCGATGCCTGGATATTGAATCCCAATTGGCTCTTCGATTCTCTTCAAGACGGTGTCATGCTGCCACCTGGAAAGTAAGGCAAGCTCCTAGCATCACTGCATGTCTATTGAAGCTTCTGTATACACATTGCAAAATGCCTACCCTTTGGAAAATAGTCTTTTGATATTCTTCTGCATATTTATTCATGAACATTCATTGTTCCATACCTTTCTTGGAGTAATCAAGGCAACATTACCATTTATACTAAAACGCAAATTACCATTTATACTATGGTTATGGCCTTTCGTAAAGTCATTCTGTAGTGTTTCTGTGCAATACCTCAAACTTGGCTTACATGCTTCCTTTTCTTTTCTTTTCTTTTAATTTCAAGCTAAGCTATTCCAAGTGAAAGACATTTACATGTTTAATGAGCTTGACCATTCTAACTGCATGTGACTATATAATCATCATAGGCTACCTAACACTTATGTTGTGAATGGTCTCCTAACAGTGGAACAGTTTAACACTAATTTATTTTTTTTCTTGAATATGCAAAAGCTTTGCGTATCATTTTATTAAGTAGAGTTTAAACAAAAATACAACACGCTTCCATGGAGCGCCAAAGGAGGTCAGTGTAAATATGGAAAGCTTACACCATATTTAAGTCTAGACTAGATGCTTTTAGGTCAGTATACTGAAAGCTGCTCATTTTCTTCTTAAACACGGCAATGACACTAGGCTATTGTGTTGATATTATTTTGAGAATCTGATATGTTGGCAGGAAAATTTTACTATGCTGCCCATGTTTATAAAGTAAGAATGTTCATCCTTGATGTTTATCATTATTTTGTTGCATCCTTTTGCTAGGTATTTAATTCGACAAAGGAATGCCCGGAAGCATAACTCGTCATTTGACCGCCCACTTCACCCAAAATGTAATACATTGATATTTGATGGAGTAGGATTCTTGATCCATGGCAAAATCAGCTTCTGTTCAAAATTTTCCAACATTGTCAAGGTATGTTGCATGCAAAATAAGCGGATTACTGCATACACCCACACCTGCACATGTGGACATGCTGGCCAGCTTGTTCCTTAATCGAATATCTTTTTCCCCCACAGCATGGAGGTGGCCAAGTTTTTATATCTCTTCATGGATTAGTTCAAAGCTTGAAGGATGGAAGTACATCACATGGAATCATTCTTGTTGCAAGCGCAGCTAGTGCGTCTCGTCATCTAAGCTATTGCTGTTTGGAGCATGACATAAAGACAGCGGTTAGTTGATTAACACAATATATCTTTTAGAATTGAACATAGAACAACTGTCGCTTGAATGTGTAAACTTAATTTTTCTGTGACTTATCACAAACATCTTAATCTGTTAGTCACTCGCATTGTTCTTGGCCTTTTATGAAGAAGAAATCAGTGGCCATAATCTGAAAGGTCTTGATCTATTACTGCCCAGAAAAAAGAAACAAATGCTCTACACTCTACAAAGCAGAGGAATATTAGTTTTACCTTAATGTTTTAATACACAATTTAGCCTCTTCGGCGAATATAATCCTCGTTTTTCATTGCAGACAGCAAGCTGGATCATAGGTAGTTTATTTTCTGGTAAACTGATTCCACTGAAGAAAGATCGCTATGCTTCATTTCGCCGAATCAAGATGCCATCGTTCCAACAAAAGCAACATGTATTTGACATGAGTCAAGGGATATGATCTCGCTACATTGCATAGCTATAACACCATGGGAATCTCAAATAGTTCTCACTGAAAACATGGCTGCTGTGCATCACAGATGCACATTCACTCGGATGAACCTCTTTTGACAGAAGAGTTTGCCACAGCGCATTTTTGTCACTCAGAGAGCATTCTTCAATCATGGATTTACGATAGTGCGTCCTACTACCAGGCTATAGTGAGAAAGGAGTAACTAGTGAGAAAGGATTAAGTTACTGCTCGAATCCCCCCGAGCGTCCCCCCCCCCCGAGCGCCCCCCCCCCGGGCGGCCCGGGGGGGGGGGGTGCGGGGGGCGCGGCCCCCCCCCCCCCCCCCCCCCCCCCCCCCCCCGCGCTCCTCCTTGGCTGCTGTCGCCGCCCTAGCCGTGGTGGTGGCGGCGCCAGCGGCGGCGGCTCCTAAAAAGCAGCCACGCCCGCACTTCCACCCCTCCTCCACCCCCACTCCTCCCTCCCCCCTCAACCACAGCTCTTCGGCGGCCATGGCGAAGATTGACGGCGGGCGGCCGGATCCGGGCCCCAGCGGTGCAGATCTGTCGTCCAGCCCCCCTTCCTCGCCTCTTCTTCGCCGAGCAGCCTGGCGGAGGTCCGTCGGTGACCATGGCGGCCGGGCGTCGGCGAGGTCTTCCGGTGGTCGGGATGGGTGCTGGTTGGCCGGAATTGGGCCCCTCGGTGTCGGATCTGGCTGGACAGCCAGTCGTCCCCCCCTCCCCCCCGTGTCGGCTCCTCTCCCTCGCCGGCGGCCGGTGGTTGGGGCGCCCGGGGTTGCTGGGGACCCGCTGGACCGAGCTTCTAGGCAAGTGGGCCCTCACTCGCTAGGGCCACCCCCTGCCCATGCCCTTGCGCCAAGCGGTTGGCTCCGATGGCTCAAGGTGGCCAGATGTGTTCGCTGTCTTGCACCATGGTGGTGCAGGCGGCCACTCTGGCGGTACGTTTTCGACGTCATGGTGGCATGGATAACATGATCTTGCTCGTCTTGGATGCATAGGGCTTCGGGCGAAAGCCCAGCCCGACGTGGTCAGGCGGACGACGGTGACGCCATGTGGCGCCATATCCTTCTTGAAGGCGTCGTCTTCAAGTCTCGTGCCCCGGTCACCGGCGTCAGATTCTGGGCGAAAGCCCTGCCTTAGTTCTCTAAGGCCAGCGGCGATGGCGTCTTTGGCGTCACCCCCCTTCGTGAAGGGCGTTGGTGAAGAATCTCTACGGCCCGCCGCTCTTCCACCATGGTCTCAATGGTCGTCTTGCTGCACCTATTTGCGCTTCATGTTTCTCCTCACCTGGGTATGTCAGCTGGTGTTTGTTGTAGCCGTAGCCGTGGCTGTTTCGATGGATGCTTTGCCACCGAGGTGTTTCCGGCGGATGCTTTGCCGCCGAGGGTTCTTTGTTGTCTAGGCGGATGCTTTGCCGTTGGTGTAACTTCAGGTAAGTTCTCCTCGCCCGTGGTCCTGAGGGCTATGGCTTTAGTGACTCGGAGGAGCTTTCAGATCCTAATGCCGCCGAGGGTGCTTTGTCGCCGAGGGTTTCGGTGGATTCTTTGCCACCAAGGTTGTCGTCTTTCCGGCAGATGCTTTGCTGCTGAGGTTGGCTTTGACGGATGCTTTGTCGTCGGGAGTTCTTATCAGCTATGGCTCCGAACGCTGCTGGCTAACTAGGTGTTGAGATGTATCGTTTGTATTAGGTTCACCTGTTGGGGTTGTTAGGTGGAGGGTCCCCCACCCCCTCATGTTTCTTGCTTTGTTGTTTGTGTTGAGGACCTCGTTAGTAATCCGTAGATTACCTACGAATTCTTCTGTATCAACTATGTGTAGGTCTATTGGTCATTCTCTCTTCTTAATAAAAAACGGGCTATATCCCGGTCTCAAGAAATTTACTGCTCGAGGTGAGCAAACTATTCATCTTCCAGTCTGGCTACATTATCCATTGTCATTCTGGAGACTTGGTTTCTCAACAGCATGATACTTACCGGAGGATTTCCACACCTTAATAATGGCATCAGATCAGGATTGTGCAGTCCAGAATCAACTGTAAGCATTTTCTTATATGTTGTAAATTTTAACATGTAAATCGTAAATAGAAATACCAGAGATAATCCCCCTCCTCCCCACCCAGTTTGTAATCACTAACCAGTGATGAACTGCCTATTAGGTGTTGTATGGCACGAAAAACACACAATGGAAAAAGGATCGATGAGTGTTTCCCCTTAATTGTACTGTAAACTGACCCAATCCATGTGTCAATTGTACGATGGTTTAAGGATTTTGTTAAAAAAGATGGTTTTAGGATCCATCTGTTAAAATAACTCTGGAGTTAGTAAGGTCAGTGGTTTGACTCCTCCAACTTTGTTGCTGAAGCCGTTTTCCAGAGTCATTCGGTACGGCTCCTGTAGAATGGAGCCTCTCCTCGAGCCATACCAAATAGCCCTGATGGAGCCCTTTTGGAGCTATACCAAATAGCGCCCTTTGGTCTTCGTTCATATCCCCTATACATTCTTCTCAAAACTTGACATGACATGCTTGTGCCCCGTTTGTAACACCTAATAATAAGTAAAAAAGAGAGTTTCAACTTGGAATTCTTGTAGTTCCTAAAACAGGCTAGATTATAAGTTATGCTAGTATTTGTTCAAAAAAAAATTCACATTACTGTCATCATAAGAGCATAGCAAATTTTTAGCGATGATGAGGAACATCACAATTACAAGCCGGAGCCTCGTTTCTTCTCCTTCCTTTTTTTTTTGAAAAAAAAGTCTGCAGCAATTTGAATATTTGATTTGATGCGCGGAGTGGCCGAGACGTGGCCATGTGGCCCCATTCGCGCGGATATATGCCCACCCATATGGCCCACATGCATAGACTGCTCGAGGGTTGCCGCGCGAAGTGGGAGAGATCAACCAAGAAATTTCAAACCGTTCGTGAAGGCCTCAACTCCTCTCGTCGTCTCGTAGGCGATCATCTCCTGCGGCGGCGGCCATCGACGTCGGCGAGTCGGCGACGGTCCTCGATCTTCTTCAAAGAAAGATAGCAAGGCCGGTCAGGCGACGCCATCTCGAATCATGGTAATCCACCGCCCTCAATTCCACATTCCCATTATCCCATTTGAAATGTATGCCTCGCTCCCATCTTCGTTAATTGCTCTCTAATCTTCTCGAAATGTCGCTCGAGATCTGCAACCGACCGCTTGCTGCTGAATCTGTTGTTTTCAAGAACGTATTTCCAGAGCAATTTCAGACTGTCTTGGATCGCGAACAATAATCATGCGTAAACCACCGGATCGGCGATTATTATCGCGATCCGAATATCTTGCAAAAAACGTCCCCGGCCGGCTCCTTCCACCCGCTCATCGCCGTCGTCGTGCTATACCATTCTCCGGGATCGCGAACTGGAGAGAGACTAGGAACTGGCCCGTATGTCAGGGAACGAAATCACAAGGTTTTCCCGAACATGATCAGTAGTGAAGAACCTGGGAAATTGAGCTCATCATGCATGAGCTTTAAAGCCAGATTTCGAGTGTGTCTATCAGCTTAATTTCCTTGTTTTTTCTGCACGTTTCAGGCTGAACAGAAGAGAGGAGAATTTCATTTTTCATGTAGCAACATGACATTTTTTGTTTGTTGCTTTGGTGTCAGATACATTTTTTACTCCTCATCAGCAGGCAGGGGAAGGTGAGGCTGACGAAATGGTACACTCCATACCCACAGAAGCAGAGATCCAAGGTATACATACACCCGTCAGGTTTTCCACTGCAGTTTTTACCATTGTTTTGGCTGGGGCCTACAGTAATTTGCATTCAACTGTAATTGCCTCCCATGTTTTCTCACTTGCTTTTCTTCATTCACAAGATCATCAAAGAGATCAGTACGCTTGTCCTGACAAGAGGCCCCAAGCTGTGCAATTTTGTTGACTGGCAAGGTTACAGAGTTGTGTACAAGAGGTGAGGAGTTGTAATTCCTGATGAATGATCTCTATGAATTTCTTGTATTCCTGATTGTTACTAGTAACCATAACCAACAAGTAAAAGGTGAAACACTGATTACACCCTGGTGGCATATATAATATGTTCCTGCAAATAATAAAATGCACCATCCTGCAGGTATGCTAGCCTTTACTTCTGCATGTGCATTGACCCTGCTGACAATGAACTGGAAACCCTTCAAATCATCCACCACTATGTTGAGATATTGGACCGGTACTTTGGCAATGTGAGACCTCCAAAATCCTTTCCTTATACTCCCCCAGTTCTAAGACCCATTTTTTCTGATGGCTGCTCTCTTTGTCATACTGCATGCAGGTCTGTGAGCTTGATCTGATATTCAATTTTCATAAGGTGCAAAAACTTTGATATATATGATTATGCGTGTCTCTTTCTGCCGACCATATATTAGGTACAATACCAAAGCACTTCGACCTCCTCTCACTCTTTTTTTTTCCTGGATTTGCAGGCGTACTTCATATTGGACGAAATTTTGATTGCTGGTGAACTTCAAGAATCAAACAACAAATCGGTGCTACGTCTAGTAACTACACAGGTCCTAGCTTATCTATTTTATTTTACCTTGAGTTCAGAAGCGATCTGAGTAGTATAAAACTATGAGCGTTTCTAACTGCACATGAGTGCTCTCTGCCTTGCCTTTGTTGACATAACCATGTGGAGATGCACAAGAGACAAACTTTTAACAAAAAGGCGCACTGTATTATAGTCCTTAATACACCTGTTGGACTGTGCCAATTCCTAGCTTGTCAGTACAATGGAAAGGATAAGCTGCCAGCATGCATGCTTGTTCATGTGCTCATGTGAAATGCACTAAGGATTGGGGGCCTGTGATGGTCTATCATGGCATTGTGGAATAAGCGTGTGTGTGTGTGTGTGTTTGCAGGACGCTTTGGTGGAAGCCGCAGAGGAGGCAGGCTCATTGAGGAACATAATTGCACAGGCTACCAAGTAGAGCACTTGTGTCTTCTACAATCATTACTCACACACCACACGGCATGATAGTAACCTAATCACTACCATACGGCAGCAGCTTTCACCCTTAATTTTTTCCCTAACTGTTCCATCTCTGCATTTTGTTCAGAGATCTGCTCTGTTCTGTCCTTTTCTCTCTTTCTCTTGTTTTGTTTCCGCACTGTACCACCTGTTTTCTGCTCTTCTGCACAACGTTGTATATGGAATAACACAATGCAATGAAAATATATCTTCTTTTGCAGATTTTTTTTTTTCCTATAAGATTTGCAGGCTTGGCTTATTATGTATAAAATTATAAAAAAAATGAAAAAGGGAACACTGATGCCATCAGTATGAGCCTTGTTTACATCATGCAATAGTTACCCATAAAAAAGGTATCTGATATGTGATATGTCCCCAAAAGTGTTTGATTAACAGGGCTGCATGGATCCACGCCACGTGTCGCCTAACCAAGCGGTGAACAGTAAACCACACACTGCTATCAACTATTCAGTTCCCTCTCACAGCCACATTTCCCTAAACTAGTAAAATCTAATGATAGTATACCCCCAAAAGTGTTTAGAGTAGTAATTAGTATATTTTCTTTTTACTGCATCTTTTTTGCCTCGCTCCGCTATGCCAAAATTAGCTAGGTTGAGTGCAGTGCAAACCAAGGCACACGCATGCCCGCAGGGACAGTGAATGAATCCCCAAAGTTGGAGTCAACAGGAAAGCAATCCCGATCCGTCCAGCACCGCCACCACCGCGCGCATCTCCGACGACGGCGACCCGGCACGAGGTCGGCACCACCATCCCGGCCGTCCGCCGCTGACACGGACGGCTGCGATCGACGACGACGAGCATATCCCTTGCTCGCAGGACACAGGACTAGCTCGTCGTCTCTCTCCGGCCGGCTCCCGCGTACGTGACGGGTCAACACGTCCGCGGCCAAGCGGGCCACCACTCTCGCCTACCAACAAATACCAGAGGAGAGGAGGCTCTCTAGCTAGCCGGCCCTCTCTCTCTCTGGAAGCCCTTTCTCTCTCTGGAACACTCACTCTCTCTCCTCTGTGGATGGATGGAGCACTCACGCTCACTTTCTCTCTACACCTTTGCTTGTTTATTTATTCCTTCTCCCCGGCCATCCATCCATCCCATCTCCCCCATCCATCAAATCCGCTTCGGCTTCTCTCTCTTGCAGTCCAACCAAGTCCTAGGAATAACACAGCGCGACAGCTCGCACCACCACCACCACCACTACCGCCGGCCGCG
Source organism: Bothriochloa decipiens (assembly GCA_023333625.1). Taxonomy (NCBI): domain Eukaryota; kingdom Viridiplantae; phylum Streptophyta; class Magnoliopsida; order Poales; family Poaceae; genus Bothriochloa; species Bothriochloa decipiens. Next base: position 5,427,893 of record CM041628.1, on the reverse strand, counting down.
CAGTAGCTACCACTACCAGCTGCTCACCTCATCAGTACGGGCTAGCTTCGCCGCCTCGCCGGGGAGCTGCTTGTCACGCGCGCGCGTGAGGCTCTTCTGCCACTCACTCGAGGGGAGCTACCAGCTGCTGCTTGTCACGCGCGAAGGCGATCGACCACCAGCTACCCCGTACATGTTCCCGGCCGAGGTGTCGGCGCTCGCGGCCGCCGGCGCGGGGCGTCAGGCTGCAGGCGAGCTCCCGATGCTGCCGCCCTTCTTCATGGACTCCATCTGGCCCGCGGCCGTCGGCGCCGGCTCCGAGGAGGACGAGGCCGCCGCGGCGGCTGCGGTCGCCGCCGCCCACGACCGCGCGCTCGCCGCGTCGCGCAACCACCGCGAGGCCGAGAAGCGCCGGCGCGAGCGCATCAAGTCGCACCTCGACCGCCTCCGTAGCGTCCTCGCGTGCGACCCCAAGGCAGGCATATATAGACGCTCTATCTACCTCCTCCAGTCCAATCTACACTTGCTTATTTTCATACTGAAATTGAAAACAAACAAAAATCCGATCTTCACTTGTCTGTATGCAGAATCGATCGATTGAATTGGCATCTAGCTTGCAGTAGCTACAGTAGTACTACAGGCTAGACGTAGCCAGTACACGTACATGAGCAGCTAATGGTGTGATTAAAGCTGATGGGTTTGGGAAAGTAGAATGGAGGCTTTCCTATTTCTGTTCCTATCACACGAGGCTAGCAGCTATCTAGCTAGGCTAGGGCCCTTCTCTCTTTTGCTTGACGTACAGTTAATCTCATGATTTTGATTGGAGCATGCTTCTTCTTGTTCTCAATTTATTACCAAGCTAATAAGCATAGTGCCACGCTTCTTATCACACTTCTTGCACACAACCTGATTCTGTCTGCTTGCATACGATTATATCCGTGATCCATGGCTAACCGCTAACCCCACAAGTCTAGGGTTTGTGCTTAATTGTGGCAAAAGAAACAAAACAAAAGGGTTGGTTTTTTCTGACGACGCTGTCTGTTTGGCTGCCTGCGTGCGTGCAGATAGACAAGGCGTCGCTGCTGGCGAAGGCGGTGGAGAGGGTGCGGGACCTGAAGCAGCGGGCGGCGGGCGTCGGTGAGGCGGCGCCGGCGCACCTGTTCCCGACAGAGCACGACGAGATCGTGGTGCTCGCGTCGGGCAGCGGCGCCGTCTTCGAGGCCTCCGTTTGCTGCGACGACCGCTCCGACCTCCTCCCGGACCTCATCGAGACGCTGCGCGCGCTCCGCCTCCGCACGCTCCGCGCCGAGATGGCCACACTCGGAGGCCGCGTCCGCAGCGTGCTCGTCCTGGCGCGCGACGTCGTCGACGCCGGTGTCGTCGCGGGAGGTGATGACGGCTACGGCGGCTGCGCTGCTGACTCAGCGGGCGGCGCCATGGTCGACGGCGCCAGCGGCGGCGGTGGCGGTGACTTCCTCAAGGAAGCCCTGAGGGCTCTGGTAGAGAGGCCGGGCGCCGCCGGAGACCGGCCCAAGAGGCGACGGGTCTCGGGCATGAACATGCACGCGGCAGCATAGCTAGCACTGCACGCCGGCGGCTGGCTGATCTCTCCTATCCTCATGCATGGCTCTTCTTCTTGAAATGCCATGCCAATATGCCATTGCCATTAGGGGAAAAAATAGTATATTCCTTGTAAGGTATTGCTATTAGGGTTTTGCTTGAGCTTGAACCAAATGCTGTTCCAAAGCCACTGCAAACCTACCCTTTGGATGAGCTAGAATAACAAAGAGTCAGGCAGCACAATGCAAGGTTGCAGACTTGTTACCCAATTACTCCTAGTTAATATATTGAGATTCTAATAAGATGTCAAGTTTTTCTTCTCTCTCGCTGACAAGCAATTAAGTTCATCACCAAGAAGCAACATGTGCACATGTCCAATTTTTGCATTCTGGATCAGGTTGTATAAATAGCATCTATCCAATAAGATTTATAAGAATAATGGCAAGTCCTGTTCATCACTCTAGATGTTTGCACCAAATCCATACAAGCTCAGAGATAGCTTCAATTCATGCATGCCTTGTAATACTATATAGTACCACTCTCGTGACTAGACTAGCTAGCTTGTGACTTGTGACTGGAACTTGGAGTGGATGATCTGGGAAATGCATGTCTGAATGGGGAAAATGGGAGGAGCCAGGAACAGCCAATGATTGCTTGTGTGTGGGTGCAGAGAGCACAGTGAGGCATGCATGGAGACTTGCATGCTAATGCTAGGAGGCTAGCTAGGACAGAGAGATGCATAGATGATGTGGAGGACTTGTGTGTTCTGTGTATATGCTGCCACTGTGTACATGTCTGGGGAGAAAGGGGGGAATTGAAGGTGATGAGCTTTTGTATCTTGTTGGTTTTCCTTTTTGAAACCCTGCATTGCATCCCATTGTTGCATTGCTTTTGGAGATGGAGGAGATCTCCATGTCAGGCTATGGAACTGTGCTGTGCTCCATGCATGCGCTCTCATGCATATGGTCGTCGTCGTCGTCGTCGTCTTGTTGCCTCGCTTGGAGGCAAAAGCAAAAGCCAGGATGGCACTTGGTGGGGACAAAAGGAGGGTGTAAACTGATCAGCTTTGAACAAGCGGGCACTGCTGTGGCGTGCTTTCTGCCCACACTAGCTGGTTGTTGTGGCTTGCAATGGCAATTTTGGTTTCCTAGCTACTCAGCTATCTCTTTCACATGTCACACACATACTCTCACATGTGTGCATCATATCCATTGCTGCCTGGAGTAACTCTCATAGAGATAAGATTATCAACTGATGATGAATCACTCCATAGAAAAGCGTGTATGTCATGTAAGCATATATATGAAAATGACACGGATAAATTTCTCTATCGGTTAGAGATTTTATTCTCAACATGCAATTTCGTTATCGTTTGGCTATAGAAAAAAGTTGTGAATTGTTTTTTATGAGTTGTTATTTTATTACTAGTTGATTGTACGTGTAAGATTGATGCTTGGAAATTCCTAAAAATTCAGGCACCTGAAATATAGAAACTCTCTAGATAAAAAAATTCAACTAACAATACGTTGTGCATGGATTATTATTGTTGGAGTTTCAGTATTCAGTAGTCTCCATGCTATAAGTTGCTGGCATTGCGCTGGATAAATCTTCATGACTCATGAGGACACACTGCAGCAGGGCACTCACAAGAAAATGTACAGAAGGCTGCTGCATCTGAATATATAGTACGTAGTATCAGCATGTTGGTAGTTCCAATCTTTTCAGAGCAGAGCAGGAGCACAGGTTTCTACATCGAGATATTCTACTAGCGAGCAAAAAAAAAGCCTGTACGACACACTACATACTACTAACTAGCTACTGTCAGCGACCAGGGCATGGCAGAAGTTTTTCATGATTTGATCCTACCCTCCCACCAGGAATTGCATGGATGCATGCTCACTTGCTCAGTGAATGTTATAATAATATTAACAAATATCTAGTTCTGCTAAAAATAACAGCTGGATAAATAAGGGTTAAACTCAATAATTGTCTTGCATTCGCATGCAGATATGAGTCTATCTCTGAGTGACTTGCGTTGCGTGGTAGTAGTACATGTTGCTGTCTGTGATCCGCCCCAGTCTCTGACTCTTTTTTGAGGAGCAGAAAGCGTTTGTTTCGGTGCGTGCATCTTAAGATCCGGTGTATACTTGTCTCTAGTCCAATTGAAAGTATCCAAATTGTTGATGTGACTTACAGCAAGTAGCTAGCTAGAGAGACAACGAAATAGTCGTGCTGATATTTATAGATAGATAAAAGGGCACTCTAGATAGCTAGGGAGTGTAAGTGGTAACATCATCATTTGGAGATATTTAGAGATATAAAAGACCGGCACTCTCTCTAGCTAGGCGCGGGCAGTAAGTGGTAACAACATCATTTGGAGTTTAAGCCAAATCTTTGCATTTGACTTAGCAGTAGCTAGCTTTACATGCATGTAGTAGCATGGCTATTGTTGACTAGTGATTGGTGCACACTAAACTCACACCGCCGTACCCTATAAGTTAAACGAGAATAAGCTAGATATAGCTTACGTTGGATATAATGGCATCACATTATATATTGTAACCAGCACTGCTGATATAGAACATGGAATCCATGATCCTGACAGTCAAATCGGCTTGAAAATGAAAGGAGGATTGAACAATACCATCTTGGAAGATTACTTGGAAGAACAGTACCATATAGTAATAAGGAAAATAAAAGAGGAAGGGTAGTAAGGGCCACAAGTAGTTCCATACTATGATCGATCTAGTATGTGCTAAGTATAGTCCCTATGTATTCTGTAGTGTGGTCTGAATTAAAGCATGTGCATTTGATGGTATTTGGTCAGTCACTTGCGTCTGTTATCTGTTTCCTTCCTTCTCCACCAAGGAACCCCGGCCACACCTAGCCACTTGAAGTGTATAGATATGCATATGCATCCACGGTATCAAACGTCTCCTTGTCTAGGTACTATTGGTACAACCGATCAGAGATCGATCACGCGTTCCTGTGATCCTGACTGTTTGTGGAACGCTCTCCAGCCCTTTTATTTGCTACACGTACGACATCTCTGGCTTGGCCCTGGCGATCGATATATGATCGAGCTTGCTTATTAGTCACGTACTTGTCACTGCACACTCCGCAGCTAGCATGCAACCAAGTGACGACTACTACTGATGACTGTGTGTTGGGTGGTCATATATATCGTTGTCGTCACTGGCTCACTGCATGCTATGCACAGCTAGGGACCAGCCATATATATATATACATATATAGTACGTACGGCACTTGAGGATATGAGAGGGAGTTGAGGTGTACTGTGTGACCATGCACACCAAACAAGCAACGAATTGAACTACCAGCACTAGCTTTGAACTTGCAAACAATCCCTTTGCTGGCAAGCATGCATGTGAAGCTAGCTAGCTAGCTACAAATGCATGGCATGCAAAGGCCAGGAGGCGAGGGATGATGATCATATCGATGGAGGAACCGGTCGGCCAGCATGCATGCAACTCCTAATAGGATATCTTAAATCAAATTATCTTGAGTTTGGCCAGCTTTAATTTATATTTGAGAATACTAATATTTATGACACCAAGTAAGTAGCTTATGAAAACATATTTATGTAACAGATATTAGTATCTGTTTCTACTTGCATCATTTCAAACCGTAAGTTTTTTTTTTTTTTTGCAACCTTCAAATCGTAGAATCTGACTTTTCTATATACATAACTTTTTACTATACATGCATTTGAATATATAGTACCTCCTTTGTTTTAAATTATAAATCGCTTTTGACTTTTTTGATACATCTATTTTGCTACGCATTAAAATATAATAATATATCTAGATATATAACAAAATAGATGAACAAAAAGTTAAAGTGACTAATAATTTAGAGCATAGGGAGTATATATGTAATATGTAATAGTACTTAGAAAAGCTAGAATAATCTATTATAATTTAGAACGGAGAGGGTATAAATTTAGTTAAATTAGCTAAAATAATTTGACTTTTGAATATAACTCTAGTATTAGGTGATTTATTTTTGAGACGGAGGATGGAGGGGAGAGAGCAGATAGATGGTTGGGCGGCCGCGTAGGTCCAAAGGAAGCGTGCGGGGGAGGAGATGGAGTGGACAGGCCTACCATGGGCGAGGGTCGTCCTCAACCTCGATCTCGGCGCCGCGCCAACCCCACACCACACCACACAGGCCCGGGGACCATGGCCATGCGTCTCGATCTCCCTCTAGCTAAGCTAGCTCTTCCTCCTCTTGCTTGCTCTCGCTCGATCTCTTCCGTGCGTGGTTACGTTGTTCGTGTGCAGCTAGCTAGCTGCTTCTCTCTCTGATCGATCTGCAGTTTGGTGATCCCTATACCAGCTACTCAAAACACGCGTGCACGCCTACCGACGACGACGTACTACGCCTTCATTTCATGTGCCCGTTGTAGCATGGAATGTACCAGCCATGCCAGCAGGCCGTCTCTGGCGCTCTGCCCATCTACAGATCCGTGAAAACAGCAACGCGTGCACAGTGGATGAACCAAGGTCCAAGATCACAGTAGTCACAGGACATATATATGGCTTGCAGTAAAACATGTAAAAGTAAAACATGAAATGCACTTTTCAGCTTCTGACTCGATCACAATACAAACATGCAGCATTGTCAATGAATGCATGTGTTGTGGACTTGTGGCTGTGGGTGCGGGAGAGAGAGAGAGAGTGAAGCAGGTAGCAAACAAATAGGCAGGCAGGAAGGGAAGATGTAGAGGATCCGGGGCACGCGTGCTGCGGGGAGGGTCAGCATTAACGCAAGAAGGTAGAGCTAGGGGCCCGCTGGCAATCATTCCCTTTGCCCAGCCAACAAACGGAACGCCGCTCTGTCTCTGTCTCTTTCCTCTCCCATCACTTGCCGTCCTCTCTCTCTCCTCGTCGTCATCGTCTTCAACCCATGGGCTGCCTGCAGGCTGCAGCAAGGCGACCTCACCTCCGGTACATCCATCCGTCCGGCCGGCCGGCACCGCAGCTAGCTAGCGCACAAATAAAGCAGCTACTCATATTCATGGCCGCCGCCCAAGGCACGCACGTGACGCTCATGCCGTCATGCCCCTGCAAAACCTGTCCATCTCATCATCAGCACACACCACGTACCACTAGTACTACTATCTTCATTCTCTTTTCTTTTACATGACGTCCACCACCTTCAATTTTTTTTACACCTACTAAATAATGTTAGATTCCGAGTTGAACAAAACATTTCTATCTTTGACCACCGTTTTGAAATATACCTAGACAGCACAAGATTTATGTTTTTATGATTTACTATAAAAAAAATAAAGAATACTATCATAACATACCGTTCGAATGTTGTGAAACTTTTTGAAATCGATGGCTAGAATTAGAAATATTTGTAAAAAAATGGAGTATTTTTGCATACCTCCCTCTCTCTAGCTTTAGTTCTCTCTCTAATCAGTAGTAATCACGGCCAGGCTAAGCTAGCCACCATCCAATTAACCACTTTACTGCTTTCTTTTCTTGCCCCCCTTCCATTCCTTTTGCCCATGTTTGCCTTTTCACACGCTACGACCTCGTTCTAGCTATACGACACAAAGGCATCTAGCTTTCCAAATTATGCATCTTCGTATCCATCAGGCAACACCTAATGCTGGACACACTCTCCTTGCATTGCATTGGGAAATGAAAAGCCATCTTTGTTCCTCCTAAACTTTTTGCAACAATAATACTAGTATATGGCTAATGCGCAGGTCAAAACACACGTGGCTATATTCTACTATCAAGCCCTTTAGCACTAAACTATAATAATTTATGGAGTTGTCCTAAATCAAACTACTAAAAAAAAGGGTGTACCCTGTACCATAGGCTCCCGCACTGTGGGGTCTGGGGAAGAAAAAATAGCCAACAGCCATCCCTGCACAAATGTGCAGAGGCTGAGGCTTGAACCCTGGACCTCTTGGTCACAGACGGTAAAGCTCTACCGCTTGCACACGGTAAATCAAACTACTAAATTTGACAATTTTTTATAACAAAAAAGTACCAATACTTAATAACACCAAATTAGTATATCAATCAGATATAAATTGTAACACGAATTTCATCCATGCTAACTATCAAGAAAACTACAAAGGCATTAAGAGGCTATTTATGGCCTCTGTTTGGTTTGTTGCTAAAATTTACCAATATATCACATTTAACTTGTCAAGTCTGGGGCAAATATTTTTTATTCCCAACTCTTAGCAACTTTTGATTGCAAAAAATCTTTGTCTTGACAAATTTTAGAAGCCAACCAAGCAGGTTCTAAGTTTGGTCAAGATGTATAGATTGTAGCCAGCTTCTCCTACGTAGCTATATACCTCATTGCCAAAAGTTTTGAAATGGCCAATCCAATATTCTGTTTCTTTATGAATTGCATGCATGCGCAGCATCAGTACTGAATAGCAAGTGAAGTGGGAACAAACGACGACGACACAGCTAGCTATAGCTACGTACTAGCGAGCAGTGCAGTGTTTTGTGGTGAGTTACCACTCGATTACTCTGGGATGAAAGTGAAAAGGCAAGAGGCAATAAGTAGGGGGTGGCTTTTGACATGCGCGCTTGAGAGCCATGATTAACCGTGGGCGATCATGGGCGGGCGGCAAAAGATGGGGCAAACCAGCAGAGTCAGAGAATGCTTGCTCTCTGGAATCGAATGAAAAGACGAGATGGATTCAGAGTCCACCTGTGCAATGTTTCCATGTCGCCTGTCAGTCAGTCAGTCTCCACGCAGCACCATGTAGATGCAATGGTAAAAAAAAACAATGCAACAGTGTACCAAGTACACCTAGCTTGTCCTGCCATGCATATATAGATAAATAACTGGCTAAGGGTCTGGGGCAATGCAATGCAATGCAGTTGCAAGCAAAATCTAGGGATCTATGCTATGAGTATGAGCGAGTGAATGTGAATGAAATGTCCAAAACCATAAAGCAGCTGCTGGTGCTGCTGGTCCTGAGAACTGAGATAGATCGTCACCAGGCCGTGGCTGTTGTGGGCTGTGGCTCTCTTGTCATGCCCGTGCACCCATCCTTTGTGTTACTGTACAATGCTATGTGCTACTCTATTTGTCGTCAGTGTGAGAATTGAAGCGCAGCACGCATGTTGCGCTGCAATGCAAGCAGGCATGCGGCATGGAATGAAAAAAAGGGAAAAGGCCCGGCGCCGGCAGGCCCCAAAAGCTACTTTCCCCACAGGCCAGAGGCCGGCCACAGGACAAGATCTACAGCTTCGTCCTTGGGACGGGCGCGATGGAAGCAAGTACTCTGGCCGGCCTCTGGCTAGTTCGAGCTTAGCTTAGAGAGCGCGCGCGCATCACACAGCATCATCAGGCAGCGCTCACAAACTGTTTATCAGACAAATGATCGATGAACAACGTTGTTGTCCTCTGATGAAGATGCTGAGCTGAATAAAACTGTAGTCTGTACACGACCGTAGCTAGTGCTGTACGTATGTCATGGTATTGTACTTCCGGTCCTCCAGGTATACAGTAGCTGCTGAAATGCGAGAGCAGCTAGCTTTTGTTCAGGGTGGCAGGCAGGCAAACAGGCAGCTACAATGCCCGGCCGTGGCACAGTTACGGGCACTTGTCCCGCGGGGGATTCAGATTCAGTTATGAATCAGTACAGTGAACGGGGGCGAAAAGAAAAGACGATGGCGACCGTTCCTAGCTTGTCCTCCCTCCCAGCCCAGCATGCAACCACAACGAGGCATATCCATCGACCATCGGAGATCGGACGGGCACAGATCGGTCGACAGACAGGTGAGGCTTGAGGCTTACTATTGCACTCGCAGCTCAAGAGACAGCAGACAGAGATGCCGTTCCGATCTTTTCAGCCCAGCCCAGCAGCAGGAGCAAGTGCCACAGCTAGCTTTCGCGGAAAGCAAAGCTGCCCTGCACTGCGTCGTCGTCGCGCTGTGCGTGTGCGTGCGCGCAGGCAGGCACTCATGGTGGTGGCCGGGCCGGCGAGCAGCGGGCGGCGTGCCGGCCGGCGTCCATCCGGCCGGCCACCCGTCGCTTTTGGTCCTGGTCGTGGCATTGTGATTGCTGCCGGCCGGCCGCACGCAGCAGCGGGCCGGGGAAAAAGTCAGAAGAGAGGAGAGGAGAGCAGCTTTCGAGGTCAACACGTACGTACATACGCAGAGTATACGCAGTCGGAATCCTGTTTGCCTGTAGATCGGTCGGTCGGACTCGATCGCTGCGCTGGTCCACGCTGTTGCTCGGAGAGGACATGGCCGGACAGACAGACAGCCCGGTTGGGTGGGTCAGCGGCCACCGAGCGTGACGCGCCATCATCAGTTCATCGAGTAGCTTTAGCTGCGCGTCAGGCACTGACTGACGTTGTGCTGTGCCTCTTTTGCCATTGAAATTCCCCACGCCGTCGCCGAGCTGAAAAAAAGGAAAAATACTTTCAGCTACGCTACGAGTAGTTTCTTTCATATTCTTTGCTCGGCCCAGTTGATCTTGAGGCCCGGCCCATCTATCAAAGCCACTCATGCCAGGCAGCCCATGATAACCGGGCCATTTCATAGTATCTGTCAGGATAGCAGTGCAGTACTAGCAGCATCGGCGGCAAACGGGAGGATGACTAGTGACGACCTTGAGCAGGTCCCTCGTCTGTGATTTCTTCCGTTGCCTCTCGACGCAACAGGAAGAGTGCAAGACGGCAGGCAACGCGACCTTGCAAACGACTGCGGCATCAACATCGCAGGCCAATAACCAAACCAACTTGAATCAGGAGAGGAGCCCGGCGGCGCCCATGGCCGCTGCTCACCACAAGCATCGTACACCAATATAGCAAGCAAGCACTGCACCACCACGCACCAGCTAAATAATGAAAAAACGGGCACAGCTCGAGGTACCCGACGAGACGACCAAGGCTGGGCTCCCAACAAACCGCACAAGCACAAGATTGCTGTACAACTTTTTTTTTTCATTCATTCATATTTCTCGACTAGTCCAATACACCGAACCGACCACACCGTGTCACCAGTTTAAAATTACCGACCACACCATTTCACCAGTTTAAAACTTTAAACTCGATCCACCATTACGATGCCCGGATTGGTTCACCACGGGCAGAAGAAACCGGTAATCACCCCATCTTTTGTCAGACTGATTGTTAGACTGCTAACAGAGGAAACCAAGAAAACAACACACCAGCGAGCTGGCCATTTCGACATACACTTCTCCAGCCAACTGACGGTCACGGTTGAATCGCGTCAGGTAACTAGATTCATCATGCTTGCTTCCCACCACTTTGCTGGGCAGCATCAGTTCCCTGGCCAGCACTGCTTCCCTGGCCAGCTTCACTTCCATGGCCCCGGCCAGCTTCACTCCCCTGTGCAGCATTGCTTCCCTGGCCAGCTTCACTTCCATGGCCCTGGCCAGCATCACTTCCCTTTGCAGCACTCCTTCCCTGACCAGCTTCACTTCCATGGCCCTGGCCAGCCTCACTCCCCTGTGCAGCACTGCTACCCTGGCCAGCTTCACTCCCCTGTGCAGCACTGCTTCCCTGGGCAGCTTCACTTCCCTGGGCAGGAGGACGGCCCTGGACAGCCTTGTAACATGCCAGGCTGCAGAGAGGAAGCAGCGTCTTGGAGTCGCGGTACTTGTATGGATTTGTGCACCCTGGGCCTGCACACTTCTCCCTTGGAGGCGGATAGCTGAGGAAATGAAATCAAGCAGGTAGAGGGACATCAATCACAAGTAACAGTAACACTGCAAGAGGAGAATAAACCGCAGAGCTGCAGATGAAATGACTAAATGAACAATAAGTACTAGTGCTCAACATAACCTGACAGGTTTGGAGTTAAATATGCTTGGAAGCCCCATGCCCTCAGGGAATGTGACCACAGTTCCAGTTGGGCCCATGATAGTCCGGACACAGTTTTTGCTGTTTTCTTCCAATCTTGCTTGCCTTTCCTGGAGAAGAGACAATGCAAAGATAAGTCCATGATAGCAAATTGAGAATAGAGAAATGCAGCAACTGTATTGCTTCAGGAAGTCGTACCCTCTCTTCCCGTTCTTTCAGTTTCTTCTCTTCCTTTTTCTTCTCGGAATCTATACCCAGTATCTTCCTCATTGCTTCAGCCTGTACAGTTTGAGGTTGTAAAATTGCATCACGCTCAACCAAAATAAAAAAAAAACTGGCAAATAAAGCTTGGAACTAGAAGCACAGAAGCAAACCTGCTGATCTTTCTCTGCCTTCTCAACTAGCATCTTACGCCTCTGCGCAGCTTCTGCTTTTTTGGCCTGTATCTCCACATCCGAGAGCTTCTCCTTTT
>CM041628.1:5405753-5415938 GCA_023333625.1 Bothriochloa decipiens | reverse complement strand
AATAAGAACCCGAACTTACAATTGTTACAATTTAAGTCATCAAGGTCATAGTATGAACAGTAAACCAACAATGAAATTGTTTTTATCAAACATGCAGGCGAGCTGTGTATCATTATATCAAGAAAAAGATAAGGGGATTGACCCTGTACAAAATCCACTCACTTGCAAAGCCATGATGAGTAAAAAGGGCGTACCCAGTGCCGTAGGCTCCCGCACTGCGGGGTCTGGGGAAGGAAAAATAGCCAGCAGCCATCCCTACACAAATGTGCAGAGGCTGGGGCTTGAACCCTGGACCTCTTGGTCACAGGCGGTAAAGTTCTACCGCTTGCACCAGGCGGTAAAGCCATGATGAGTATGGAACAAAAATTAAAATCACATGGACTTCTGCAGACAATGCATACTGAGCAAAGAATACTAAAATGATAAAATCTGAAACACTGAAGCTGTGCTGTTCAGATCTGACCACCAAATTTTCAGATCCTCAACATGCGAGTCACCAAAGATTGCTAGCGAAGATCAATCCTTCTACGAAGGGAAAAAAAAGGAGGCGTATTCGGAATAACAGATATGACCAGACTAGGGTTTCAAGGATAACTAAAATCTGAAACATAAAAGCTGTGTTGGCCAGATCTGATCACCAAAGTTTCAGATCCTCAATATGCAAGTCACCATAGATTTCTTGCGAAGATCAGTCTTTCTACAAAGGGGAACAAATTTAGAGGCAGATGCGGAATACCAGATCTGACCAGACTAGGGTTTCCCTGCGCACCTTTCCCCTTGTGCCACCCCTTCCCTGATTCCTTCCGCGGCCCCCTCTTGCGCCCCTGCTCGACGAGCCTCGTGGCATCTCTCCTGGTGGTGGTGGGAGCAGGGAGGAGGCCACAGCAGACTTGCAAGTGAACCCTAGAAGGGGCACAACAAAGACCCTATGGACAGAGACCAGAGATGGAGCAAGCCAGAGGAAGGATGTAGGCTTCACGGCACACGAGAGGAATGAGGAATTGCTGCATTGATGTGGACAGTATTGATTATGTAAACGGAAAAGGGCTGCATAGGAAAGGGAAGGAGGAAGTGTATCGCACAAGTTTGGGAAAGTTTAACGGCATTGAAATAAGCCAGCAAACTTTGGCCATACATGTAAAAACCTGGAAAGTTTTGTTGCATTCTGGAATGTATCCAATCTTGAACCAAAATAATATGCTAGTATTAATTGAGGGGTGAACGCATTCTCTAAAGTATCTAAGATATATACGTGAGATGCCTATCCAGTCAGAATCGTATATACTTGAGATGCCTCTATCCAGTCAGAATTGTATAGTAAATGAAATGCTGGACAAAACTAGGTGTGAAGTGAAGATAAGACAGTATATTATGATTTCAAGCATGTAGAACAAACCTTTTGCTTGTGCTGATGAATAGAGCCATCCGACGTGGCAGGAATGCCGCTGCCACCAGCATCCTGGCCATTTTTGGTATGTGGGGTTCGACTAATCCCAACAACTTTGAGCTTTACTTTTCTCGGCTTATTTTCAGCAGGCACAGAGTCATCCCTGGGGACCAACTGTGGGTTATCAGGGGATCCATTGTTTCTTGCTGTGCACTCTAGGGCAAGAACACCATCACTTCCATGCTTGGCGGCATCCTTAGTTTTGCTGCTCCGAGCATGTCCATCATGGTCACCTCCATATCTATCATCCCTTCTTATCTTCCTGTGCACGTCACTCCTATGAGCCATGGAGCCCTTCATTTCAGGGCTATTTAGGTGTAGCTCTTTCCTCCGATGCCCACCAGCTTCAACGCCAGTGTCATCATCATGGGGAGCGCTCCGAGGCGGCGGGCAAATGCCATTGTACTCAGAGGTGAGCTGTTCTGTGGACCTTGGCTTCCTGGATGCGATACTCCTTGGCTTCTTGATCACGACATCAGTCGTGTTGAGCGGAGGGTTCCCGCGCCCCTCCATTACACCACGCGTTTAACTCCAGACCAAGTGAGCTTCGCGCCAGCCAACTCCGCTGTCTGCATGTATCCAATGCGGCATTACAGCTTAGCTAGTATATATGTCACTACTTATGAGAAAGAAAAAACTAATATATGTCACTGAATCAAGTTGCAACCACCAGACAGACGATAAGCCAAATAGATAATCAAATCCCTCACGAATGAACCGAGATAAATATACGCCCAACAAGCCGCCGGCCGACCATGAAAGCGAGAGCACTGACTGAGGGAACCTAAAAATAATCAAAACGAAGCACCTCGCAGCCCCCGAGAGAGAGTGAGAGCGCGGCACGGGAGCTGCAGCGGACGCCGACGAGCAGCTTGGATCCGCAGCAGCTCGAAGAATGAAACCCTCGACCCCAAAACCCCTCGAGCAGTCGACCTCTCCCCACCGCCACACACACACAGCCCGAGAGAAATCAAGCGGCGCAAGCACAGGAGAGCAAACGAAGCAACCGCGGCGGCGAGCACGGGACCCTAGGAGGACCGAGGACGGGGAACAGCGAACAACGAACGACACACGGGGGGCTTTACCTCGGACGGAGTGGGCCGGCGACGACGACGGACCGGCGGCGGCGGCGATCCGGTGGGGAGGTAGGGTTAGGGTTTGTGGCGAGAGCACTGGAGGCGGGAGCGCCGAAGAGGGCGAGGGTATTTGGGCCGGGCCCGTGCGGCGTGACGAGGTGGAGGGGAAGACGCGACGGGAAGAGGGGTGCCGGGTGGATGACGCGGGTGAGGGTGAGGACGGGGAGGGGGAGGAGCGCGGGTGGGGGTGGGCGGGCGGGGGCGTGCCGCTGGCGACGCGTAATTTCTCCCTCCCATCTCTCCTTCCGCACGCTCTGCTCGCACCCCCGCCCGCGCCTGCTTTGCCGTCAAGCCCACCACGCCCACGCGCCCCGGCACAGGCAGCCTATCCCTTCCCGTTGCCTTCTCCCTCGTCTTCCCCCTTTCGCTGGCCGCTGGATGGCGCGCCCCTCCCTCCCGCTTCGGTTCTTTCCGGTGTCTTTTGCGTTGACGTCCTTGGGTGTCCATGAATTCTCGGGGACTCAAGTCAAGGATGCCGTTGGGCCTTGAACACGAAATGTAAACCCGCCTAACATCTTCTAGTCTTAGGTACCAAATGCAAGTTCGATTTGTGATAACTTCATTGCAAAACTTTAACATTATTCTTCGGCGTCTAATACAGAGTAACCCGACTATGCTACAGTTTCTATATTCACATCATGTAGACCTTCCCCTTCTCCACCGGCCATCGCCGAAGAGCTCAATGCAATCGAGAGAGATCATCCTGCATCCCATAGCTATATTTCTTCTAGTTTTAGCACAGTGTTTGTCTCAAATAACTCGTGAATTTCGTTGTTTTCCTCGTGTCATTCCTGCCTCGTCGTTGATGTCATCACCAGTTTCGTCGCGGGCGTGAGATATGAGTGGCAACAAACTAAATGCTCTTCTCGCCTACCCAACCTTGCGCACGGATTTAGTGGACCACTCTTTACCATCGTTACCATGGAGTTTGAGTTTTCGAGGCCTATTGGCGTGTCTCACCACCTCTACACCCATTGTCATTCTTATGTCCCTACTCTTTCAGCCTTGATTTGTTTTTTGTCACCCTAGATCGAGTTATCCAGATCGCATCTCTATTGCCCCTCATCCTTGCTAGAAAGGCTCCACCATCCTACTTTGACTTTGGGCAACTACTTTGCGACCATCCTGTCACCAAGATCTTCATAGCTCTCATATGCAGCCTCATTTGCTATGTCAAGTGCCATCCACTAAGGTCCTTTGTGTTATAATTCGTTTATAGTTCGTTGGCGTGCATCCAAAATATCTTACAATGGAGGTGTCCTCCAAGACACTGAGTAGAGACCACTCCATCCACCACTGTGGAGGCCCTTTTGATCTAACATGAGTACATGATGATGCTTAGCAACCTCCACCTGATCAATCCCAATGAAACCTGCTTTCATCACATGCCACGTAAGAAGATCCATAATTCTTCTAGTGTATCTTTTATATTTTTCGTGCGTTGTGGACATTTGATCATGCTTGACAGTGATGTTTTCAACACCTGTTTTATAAGGTGATGTTGTATCGCTCTTTTTATTAGTATACTAGCATATTGTGGCAGAACCTCCTAAATCATATGGCCCACTTGCATTATTATTATCTAAATAGATTCCAAATAATAATGAATGTGCTCCATATGAACTTAAAGGTCTGTCGGGTAAATTCTGAATCATCCACGATTCTCCGAGCAGGATCAATCATTACAAAGAGACATTGTAGTATTACAACAGTTTTATACAGATAAGATATTATCAGAGTAAAATAGCGAAAGAAATACAATAACATAAGTTTATAAACCATTTAGTTTAAACTTACAAACCATATGTTTTTAATTATTACAACCATAAGAGTAGTGGAGTAGCAACATAACTTATTACAAAACCTTGGAGACATGCTCTGCCCAAAGAGCCAGACATCCTACTCGTCGTCACTCTCCGCAACGACTGTCATGCAGCAGGATGCAAAGCACTCCTGTCCATGAGGCTCACCTGCAACAAGGGTTCAACAAACCCTGAGTACAAAAGTACTCAACAAGATTGACCCGACGAAAAAGAGGGGTGAAGACTTAGGAAATGCCGGCTAGAGGGACAAGGTAAGGCTTGCAGAGTTAAAGATTTTTGCAGAAAAGCTTTGACAAAAAGTAAAGTTGTCTTGCTCTAGCTTGACATTACCAACCAACTTCATTCTTAACCTTAAACATCATTCAAGTTGTTACTATGACGATGAACAACGATCCAGTCTTCTTCTCCGAGAAGCAACAGTGATTCGAATCCATTTTTATACCCAGCTAGGACCTAGATCACTGGGATACCGGAGACTTTAACTTCGATGCATACCAGATCACAGATATACTGGGATAACAACCGTAGCCATATATCACCACATGATACACGTGGGCACTAGGACCCAGTGTACCGATAAACGTGGGAACTTAAACCCACAGCATACCACACTGTGACATATGTGGGGACTCTGGCCCACTATATATCACTCCATGACATACGTGGGGTCTCTGGCCCACTGTATATCACTTCATGCATGTGGATTTCTAGTTTCTCGATATCACCAGTTCACCATCGACACGGGACCTAGGGCATCAACAGACGGAAACACTACAGAGGGACTCCATTCCCAATGCAAGTTAGCCGTCCGGACTCGATTTATTAACTATCATCATGTTTTCACAGATAAAGTCATCCTCGTCTTTTTTATTCTTTTACTTTTTGATAACCTAACTTATTAAGCGGGGCTAAGCATTACTACACATTTTCCATAAACAGGTAACAAGGAATAAGGAAATAAGACAGGTAATGCAATTAGTAGGTTTTCGCTCAACTTCTATTACTTAATGCAACATTTCATAACTGAAGAGATAAAACTTTCATAAATTCAAGGAAGGGTTTGAATGCATCCGGGGCTTGCCTTGATGCTCGGAGTAGACGATTTCTGACTCTGGATCAACACTCAACTCCTGATTCTGTTCTTCCTTGGAATCTGGTTCGACAGCGTTAAACTCTTCGTTAACGGAGACTACACGATAGCATAATACGTTACAACATGATGGAAAAGTAAAACATGATGCTTGATGGATGCATGACCAAATTAAAGGCTTGAGTACAACTTTCCTTCACGATAAAGTTGCAAGCCAACAAAACTTACTCACTAAGTTCGTTAGGGTTAACTACATCTTTAATGAAATTATTTAAGCACATGAAATAACGTCGACTAAACCCTAATGTCATGATCCAGGTAAACGCAAACAATTAATTAAAGTACCAAAGGTCATTAGGATTAATGACCCAAGGTCATCAATCGATCCCAAAGTCAAACAACCCTATAATGATTAAACATTATTAAAGGGGTTAATTAATTAATTAAAAGCATTTAAATAAAGGCATAAAATTAAAGTTGTCTAATTGAGCTAAAATTTTATTTTGAAAAGCTCTTGGTCTAAATAGATGGAAAAATAAATTTCAGAAATAAAAGCCAATTATTTTATTTATTAAAAATCATTGAAGATGCATTTTTCAATAAAAGGGATAATTTTAAATCATGCAAAAAGTATTCAAATTTGACATTTCATATTTTTTCTAGGTAGATGACATCATAAATATCATACATACAAATTTTTAGAATTTTTAGAGTTATACATGAATTACTAT
Organism: Bothriochloa decipiens; assembly: GCA_023333625.1. Taxonomy (NCBI): domain Eukaryota; kingdom Viridiplantae; phylum Streptophyta; class Magnoliopsida; order Poales; family Poaceae; genus Bothriochloa; species Bothriochloa decipiens. The sequence continues at coordinate 5,409,711 of CM041628.1, read as the reverse complement.
GATTTTCCAAAGAAAATAGCATTTAAATCATTTTCTGAAAAATAGAAAAAGAAAAAGGAAATTCTTCCCCGAGTTTACCGGCGGCGGTGGCGATTTTGACCGGACAAAACTCGCTGCCGATGAGGTCTCCGGCGATGGGACTTGACCCTACAGGCTCATCTCGACGCGACGAACACCCTGGGCTGGTTAATGGAGCGGTGGATCAACGGCAGCATTCATGCCGGCGGTCATGGCGGCGCGGCGGAGCTCGGGCGCGACTGCCGAGCTCACCAGAGGCTCTTCCGGCGACGGCGAGTGCACGGGCACGAGCTATACATCCACACGAGCATGATTGACAACAAAATGAAGCTCTACTAGGTCCCTAACGTACGCGGTTACGCGCGCGGCGGAGCGGCATGGCCATGCCGGCGGCGACGCACGGCGGCCGGCCACTAGGGTGCATTAAAGATGAAATTGAGGACATCGATAGGTGCAAGAGCTCACCGCGGTTCTGGTGCGCTCGAAGATGAAAGCTCAGAGTGGTTGAGTCGAGCTGCGGACGGCGGCGCTGATGGCGGCGGCGGCGCTCCGACGGCAAGGTGAGCGTTCCGGCGGTTCCTGGGCACCATCAAGCGGACCAAGCTGCGCATAAGGGGCAGGAGAAGATGGAGAACATGATGAGAGGGTTAAAGGAAATATTTTTTCAACCTTGGCGCCGGTGGACGATGAGAAAGCTCGCGGCGGCTCGGTGATCGGCCGCGAGGAAGATGACGGCGTGCGGTCGCTACGGGCGATGAGGGCGGGCACTAGCTGGCCCAGAAGAAGCACAAGGTCAAGGCGGAGCTTTAGGCAAGAACAAGAAGGCAGAGATGGAGTGACGGCGGCAAATTTGAGCGGCGGAGCGAGGTCGTCGGCGATGGTGAGCAGGAGGAAAAGAAGAAGACGACGGCCGGCTGCGCATATATATAGGGCAGAGGCGGGGTATGGACGGGCGACACGCGGGCGGCGAAGCTTCGCGCGCTCGGGGCGAGCTGGCGGCTGTGCCATGTGCAGCGGTGGACGGCGGCGCAGCTTGAGAAGCCGGCCATGGCGGCCACCCATAGGTTTCGATACTGGTCAAGCAAATTACAGAAATACCATTCGTCGAAAATAATAAATTACTCCAAAAATTATATAAGAACTTCAAAATCTCTAAAAATAAAGTTTGCATAACTTTTCAAGGGATACACTTTTAATTTAATAAACATTTTCAAATTCTACAGAGTTTTTGAAATATGAATTCAAATTTAGAAAGGGAATAAAACCCTAGAAATAAACATTTGAAATTACTTTTGATTTTTTAATAAAACTTGAAAATATTCAAAACTATGAAATATTTAAATTTGAAACCAAACATATTTCATATATAAAGTTTTCTCAAATTATGCATAAATTTTGAATTATGCTTTTAAAATCAAAAGGGGACAAATGGTGGAAAACTGTATTTTTAAATTTATTTGAAATTCTTTTTGGAAACTTGAAAAATTTTGAATACCAACTTTGTAGATCTTGTCAGGATCTACAAACTATATTTTTAGAGTATCTCTAAATTCCTTATATATTTTGAATTATAGAAAAGGGGATAAAACCAGGTTTTGAAATAAAGGGTTTTTGAAACCGAACTCAAACTCGATTTGGTTTCTAAATTAATTGGCTGGTTATTAGTGATCACAAACATCATCCAAGGACATTTTTAGGTTAATGACCCAATGACACCCTTGGTTGACCAAGTTGACTTTTGAAAAACATTTTATAGCTTTCCAATTTGAATTTAAATTTGAATTTCAAGACTTGGAAATAAGCTTTGGGATCCAAATTCAAAATCAAATACGAAAATCATTTTTAAGTGTTGGACTTAGATTTATACACTATGCTTGACACTAGTGTAAACACGGTTACACCTCAAGTACATAGAATATAAACTAAGTATTTGAGATGACATTCGAAATTAGATTTTATGATTTCATGTGGCAAAACATTACAGAAAACACAATCAACCTATGAAATATAAACTTATTTTAGTTGATGCACATTAAGGTTGACTTAAACATGAATGCTTTACAATGCATATGATGACATGGCATGTTTTAGTTAATATAACACCGATGTGTTACACATATCCCCCTTTAAAGAACACGCTATCTATCTTACCTCTAGTATTAGTTGTCAGACAATAGAGTGTTGTGTTTAGTTTCCTCACTCAATGGCTTCACTTTTCCTTTCCTCATGCTCTCGTTCAATATTTTTGCTTTGCATCAGTCATGCCCACGCATCCCACCTTGACCATGGTTAGGGTCTCGACGAGGACCTCGCCAGTGTCGGCTGATTAAGTTCGACGTCCTCTCCCTCTAATTTTTAATCGATCTCTTCTTTCTCCGTCCTAGTGGGGGTGTGGGGATGACAGCAAGGCAGTTTAGGTGCCCTAGCAGCAGTGGAGGGGGCCGAGCCACATCAAGATGGGGGGGCGGTCCATGGCCCGGAGCTCGTCGCGAAAGAAGGAGGTATGGGAAGGACATAGGAACTGTGAGTGTCGCTAGGGTTCCGTCAGAGATTCGCGACGACAATGGCGGGGGTGAGGACGAGGAGGATGAGGATGAGGAGGAGGAGGTGGCGGCCACCGGTGAAAGAAGACGGGGATGGGGCGTGAGGACAAAAAGGACTCCATGGCTAGAGCTCCATGGAAGAAGGAAGCCAGGAGGAGGATCAGGATGACTAACCGAAATGCAAATGGTTAGTGCTGCGGAGACACACCCTTATATAAAAGGCGATCTTGCATACAAGAAATGGGCATAATCAATTACATGCATTTTCCGCATCATTCAAAACATTCCATACTCAAATATGTTAGAAACACAAAACGGATAAGAAACCAATTTGATAGTAAATCATACAACTAACCAATATCTCATATCCGATGTCATTCCTTTTCCCATTCCAAATCTACATTTAAACGCCATCATAATGGAAAACGTAATTCTCATAGACGTGTCACTGTCTACACGACTACACCCTGACAAGAAATATGCTGAGCTCCGTGCCACCGCCGGCGCCCCGCTCCGGGTTAATCATGTAGAACGACTCGGAGTCCTTGCTTCCGACCACCCTGTCGAACCCGGCGCGCATGTACGCCACCTCGCCGTCGGCCTCCGACCCGGCTGGCGCGTCCACCACGTCCCCGGGTAGCACGCCGGCGCCCACCGAGACCGTACTCAGGAGCTGCATCACGGCGAGGTCGCCCTCCGAGGCCTCGCGCCTCACCGCGTACCCCACGCGCCGCCCGTTCACGTACGCCGTCCACATCGCCTCCTCCAGCAGGCTCACGTTGCCGCCGCCGCCGCCTTCCGCCGGCGTCGACTTCTTGGACTCCTTCTCGCACTCGAGGGCGATGCGGACGTGCCCGCCGGCGGAGAGCTCGTGCATGAGCTTCCCCGTGGGCACGCCGATCTCGAGCACGAGCGACGGGAGGCTGCCGGGGCGCTCCTGGACGGCCAGGGTGATGCGCGCGCGGCGGTGCCCGTAGAACGTGCCGGTGACGCGCGCGCCGCCGCTGCCGCCGTGCCCGTCGTGCGGCTTGGTGTAGCGCCGCGGGAGCGCGGACGCCGGGCGGCACGCCGCGGGCGCGACGATGGGCAGCGATCGGATCAGCGCGCGGATCGCGCGGAGCGCGCGAGACGGCTTCCGGACGGCGGCGGGCGCGCGCTTCTGCGGCGCCTGCGACGCCGGCTGCCGGAGCGTGATCTCCGGGCGCGGCGTGCGCGGCGTGGCCGGCGGCGGGGTGGGCGCGGCCGCCCTGGCCCTGCTCGGCGTGTGGGGCGACGCTGGAATGGCGCACTGCGGGGTGGACGGGGAGGCCGGCGCGACGGCCAGACGGCTTGGAGTGCCGCCGGCCGTCAGGGAGAGCGGGGGCGTGGCGCGCGTCAACGGGCTCGACGGCGTCGTG
>CM041628.1:5380997-5391028 GCA_023333625.1 Bothriochloa decipiens | reverse complement strand
AGAAATTCAGAATTAGATATGATTAAATACTAAGTTATGGCATATATTTGCCGACTTCACTTTTTTTTCTGACACTTATCACGAGCTTTCCGTAAAGTAGACTGCAGCCAAGCCCAAATCGTCAGGATTATTAAACTGCAGAAAAGAAAACTTTAAGTGCCATGTAAAAACAATATAGAGAAAGCAATAACCGTTGCTATTAAGAATGTACAACAAATCCATTTGCCAAGACTACAACCCAGTGGAGAGAGAACAGGGAAAAAACAGCAATATGAAGTAGTCTTGGAGCAGCTTGCTACATTAAGCCCTGATTAGATGTTGGTGACAATTTATGTTCACTAATATAATATTAATTAGGTCAAACAATGAGACTGGTTGATCAATTATTTGTAATTTGTAATTGTAATAACAGACATTCAAAAAAATGTAATAACAGATCGCCACCATGTGATCAGTATTGCTGCAGCCAATGCGAGGCTCAGCCAAAATAGTGGGGAACCACACAAACACAATCCCAATATTGCAGTAAGCCATCATTCTCGAATTAAAAAATATCGAGGAGGAAAAAAGAAAGAAAAGAGAAAAAAGTCAAAAAGTGCATACAAGCAAGTACAGTCAACCAAAGGCGAAACACTAGTGGTCAATATCAATCAATATAATCATACACCTCTCACAGCTATTGTACTCTTGGTTGTGCTGCTTTCTAAATATACTTTGTACGCCCCCGACCCCTCCTTTCCAAATTAGAGAGGAAGTAGCATGCAAAATGCAAGTATGATTTACCTATGCCAATCTTAGGCTGCCCAACATACTAAGCAAATACACTTAATAAATATTTGACTGGGTAAGTGGATGTATTATGGACTGGGTAAGCACAGATGTGATTAACAGCAGAGACCAGAAAATATTTAAATAAAAATTATAATGGACAGGAATTGGAGTTGTTAAACACCTACAGAAGCATTTGCAAACCTGTAAGATTCCAATTCAAATTAAACATTAAATGAGGCATTTTTTATATATATTAACTGTGACACTTCACTCAAATACCCAATGATTTAACAATATGAAAACAAAATTAAGATATATAATGAATATGCTGTGTACCACATTCATCATCATCAGAAGTTTCAGCGTACAAAAAGTGGGATCTGTAGCCTTTGTGACCCTTTTCATAGCCTCCTCCAGAAGGGTGTTTAAGCTCATTGCCACCTTGGCCCATGCAGGAATAGCACTGACCTTCAGGGAAAGCAGAGAAACATTTACAAATTAGAACAGTCGAAGGAAAAAAAAGAAAAGGAATAATTTGAGTGGAACTACATATCATGCAGCTGATGATTATACATGTAAAACCTAAAAAAATGATCTGTTGGCAGCTAACGTTTAATATCTAATTAGTTTGCTGCTTTATAAAATACCCAAAGCACATGAGTTAATATACGAAAGTAAAGCCGTAAAGGTACATGGACTCATAATTGATAAACGAAGATCATGAAAAAAATAAGTAGCAAATTTACGGGACTATTAGTAGCAATTAACCATTTAAGCACAAATTTACTTGAGATTTGATCCAGTGGGCAGTAGGACCCATCTACTTCGTCTGTTGAAAAAATTAACCCAATGCACATGAGATTCCTATATAAGTCTAGATGTGAAACCAATGTGGAAACTAACATGTAACTAACCTGAAGTCACACTGAATTCAACAAGCCAACAACTAATTGTAGAATGAACATATATCTGGGTAACCCAAATGAAGAATCCATTTCGTGATTCCTAATTGTCCATAGGGGCAGCCTATATCTCCAGGATAAAAAACCGCTATTCGCAATGTACTCATAGTTCTACCCTTGTATGCTTTAGAAACATATTTCTAAGAATGATATACAAACTTACTTTGCTACTTTTCTATATGTTTCCCTTATGTTTGTGTGCAAAATTGTTTGTAGAAATCTTCCAAATATGTGTTTCTTATTACGCTAGGTTCATGTTAGATGAGCAAGGAAAGTCTCCATTATGAGCAGACTCAACTAAGGATTTCACATCATTTGTTCTATTGTTAGCAAAGATCTGAAAACATATGAACAGACTTATGATATGAGAACAATCCAATTGCACTTTAATCATATATGCATTTTCCCCACCAATTCGTTCATCTTACAAGATTTTTGTTCATATTCGGTACAAGATCAAAGAATGGTGGAATAGATTTGTTGTTAGGACAAACGTAAATGAATGGGAATAAGACTCATCCCAGAGGAGGTTTAATGGCAGCATTATAACCAGTTCAAAATATATATTATAACTACATACTACAAGTAGGTACAATGATTTTGAATGACAAAGTTCGATTTACATATAAATAAGCAACATCACTTACCATCATCGGTCGACTCAAGTGGAGAGCAAAAATAATACTTCACCCCACGCATCCGCTTAACTTCAGAAAAATAAAGCCTTGAGGTCCAACAATGCTCATTTTTCTTTTTCATCTCGATGGTGAAATTATAGTGAGAATAAACCTTCCCATATTCCTCAAAACTTGAAAAACTTGAATTAAGAAGTGCTGGTAATAGGAACAAGGAATAAGAAATATATGAGTCATGCAAACCTCAGAAAGATCCTTTTCTGTAATATAATAATTGAATGCCACAAACGCCTCATGATTCATACATCGATGTCCGTTTGCAGTTATTTCCTTGTCATCAGGAAGTGGCTTCACTGTGTTGTAATCGAACTTTGTGAACTCTTGGGAAGCATTGTTTGAACTGTGTTCCATCCCAAATAAAGTAATCATTTATAAGAACCAGAGTTTTCCAAGTATATCAAATAACCCAAATACACACCATATAGAAACATGAACAAATAAAAAACACAATAAATAAAATCTATGATAGAGGATAATGATGACAGCTAAGGAGTCCAACAATTTAACATAACTCATATATATGCTATCTTAAAATATCAACACAAAAGGCATGGAAAACATCAAGGAAGAAAACAGAACTAACCAACTTATTAGAACAAAAAATCCAGTTAACTATCGTATGTTAAATTCTACTAGTAAGATAAGTAGTAGAATTGTTGCGACCTACTCTAGTCAACTTTTGTAAGGACAATGGTAGAAATCACATAAAAGAATGGAGAATGCCTTTTACATGATGGTCCCTACAACTGAAACTACGTTATCGCCACATTTACATGTCCCTTGATACCTAGGATCTAGACTAGACAAGGACATGAAGTGAAAATAACAATAGCAGAAATATGAATAAATGATGTTAATTGAATTATTATTCCAAGAGATGGTACAAATACAGAAAAACCTATTTTAGAAACCCATCATAGTGCAATCATGGGGGACATTACCTAACAAAACCTTCTGGCAATTTAGTCTGCTCTTGTTGCGATGATAATTCTGGCAAGTGCACAACATTTTCAGGGTTTGGAGTGCATATTCTTTAGCAAGAGGTTTTGACTCTTCAAAAAGCTGAGATTGAACAGAATCACAAGGGTCCATACCTTGCTTAGCATACTCAGAGCGAAGCCTTTCAACCTCCTTTAAGGCTATATCTATCTTGCCAGCCCTGAAACTACCAATAGCTTAGTACAAATTGTATGCCAGCTAAGGTAATGCCAACCATAGTTTGTGTTTGAGAAACGAAGTGAACCATAGCCCATATTGTGAAGAAAAGGTCAAAAAAAAAACAGACATAAAGTTCAATCGTATAGCAGAAAAAGGCACCTCGCCTTCTACATAGGAATATCTTCAAAAGATTTTCCAAGATTTTAGTGAGCCATTAAACGGGGCAGAACACAAAAAAATAGTGATGCTTAGGAGAAGTACAAATTTCTTTCCAAGGGGGACTAGAATTCTTGTACATCAAATATATATTGAAGAAAATTATGTGGCAAACGAGAAATAGTGTCAATCGCACCTCCACAGCCGCTCACGTACAGCTTCTGCAAATTATCGTATATGCGGATCCGACCTTCCATTCATTGGATGCACTGCCGGATCAAATTTCACCCTGAATATTGGCAGAATATTAATGAATAGGAATATACGAAGAACATTAATGATTAAGAATGCATTTGTTACTAGTTCTGCTAAACAAGTATCCATCCATACTAACTGAAGAACGTATCTGTTTATGGACAGACCAAAAAAATAATGTTGACATGAGAAAATTCAGATCTTAGATAAGATACCTGAAATCCAAATAATACACCATACTAGAGGAAATTGATGTTATAATGAATATAAACTGCGAAAGGGTAAACGAACGCAAGCACATCAATATGGTATATCCTCGGCTGATTGTCTTGGACTTGGAGGAGATATCCGCTCGTGGGGGAGGACAGAGGGTTGTTGTTGTTGTTGATCCATGGTGCTTCTGTCGTGGGGGAGGGGTTCGATGTTGAGCATTGTAGCTAGGTTTGCGTGGTGAGAGGAGATCCATGTCGTCGGTTCCTCTTCCTCGCGAGTGCTCCTCCCGCTCGACCGCGAGGTCTCATCGTCATTGCGCATGTCCACGATGCGCTTGAGCTTGACTGCCGGCGGGGTAGCCACGCGGGTGGTTTTGGGAGTTTTTGGGATGGCTATAGGACGAGCTTTTGTGGGTGGTGGGTTCGTGGGTGGTGGGTGTACTGGCATGAACAGATGTTACGGCTGTAGATAAGAGGCTTCAAAAAAAACTCTAGTACTGTCGTTTAATGGGCCCAACCCGAGCTCTAGTACTGTCGTTTAATGGGCCCAATCTTTTATGGGCCGCCGAGCGTCCTCGGATCCTGATCGCCTGGCCCAATCTTTTAAGTGCAAACCCTAACGAAGAATCCGACTCGGCGGCCGGCGCCAGACGAATCGGACGGAAGGAAGACGAGATCGGAGGCCCCGAGGAGGCGAGCGGGGGAAGGAAGAAGAAGAGATGAAGGTCCGCGCGTCGGTGAAGCGCCTGTGCGGGTTCTGCAAGGTGGTGAAGCGCCGGGGCATCGTCTTCATCCACTGCACCGCCAACCCCAAGCACAAGCAGCGCCAGGGCTTCTCCACCATCGCCGAAGCCGCCGCCGCCTCGGGCGTCCACCTGCCGCCGTCACCGCCCGCCAGCGGTTCCGCCTCGGCCGCAGCGTTCGCGGAGTAAGACGAGCCTCCACCCTCCTGCCCGGATTGTCCTTATTCATTGTTTATTACTTGTTAATCTTCCCCTGTTGTTACGAGCAAGCAGTTCCGTACTCACTAATGCACCACCTATTCCTGGCCGAATTAGGGTTCTGAGAAGAGTTGAAATGTCAGGTTTGCGCTGGATCTTTGCTCCTAGCTATGCAAACATGCTAGTAGTTATGCTAGATATCAAGATGACCAAGATTAAACATTAGCTTTTGAAGTAATTGGTTATCTGAATCATGTACCTTGCAATCTAGGATGCTTAAATGCCCTCCAGAAGTCTTCTGTTTGTCATTTGAACTCGCACTACTAAGTTTTAATCTCTTTTTTTTTTCAAAGACACCGATTAAAAGGAACCTGACTAGCAGTTTGCCTATTTGTTAAGGAGGTGACCATTATATTCTATTAGATCTTCTGGGGTTCTATGAGAAGTCAACTTATGTTACCACAATTGGCGAGGCTATGGCCTATGGACACTGCTGATACAGACTTCTTCGTCTTCTCAATTCTGTTAATTTTTCCTCCTCAGCTGTTTCAGCACATATTTGAGCGAAAGGAGGCATTCTGAATATCTGATAGCTCATTTGCCTCCTTAGTCCTTACTGTTTTTGTTTATAAAGTCTACGGGAGGGGAGAGAATCCCCCACCTGATCCATTCATATATTGTGGCTCTGAAAGCCAAAAGTTTGAAAAGGTTACATGGCTTCAGATTTGAAAATGAGCATTTACATTGCGTTAACTAGGACTGAACACCATTGCTCAGCAACTTCCTTATCTTTCTTCTGCAAGCGTACGTTCCAGAGATGAGCTTCCATCTTGCAAGCCATCAGTGCTCCTTGAAGAGTGGTTCAATCATTTCTGAAAACAATATTGTTCCTCCTCTTCCAAATATGCCAAGAGCACAGCAGCACAAAAGTCTGGAAGTGCCTGGTAGGAATATGCATAGGTGCAGTGATCTCTGTCCTTACTGATTTCACTGAGCTACAGCCATTTTGGCATGGAGTGGGGCATCAGTTTTTCCAATGCATTTTTCATGACTTTGTAATTTCGTGTCGGAAACAGAATTACTTGGATATTATATACCTACTTTCTTGGATAATCAATTCTGTGTTATGCTTTTTCTTTGGAGCTCTGAAGATTTTGACTATGTACCTGCCCTTAAGTGCCTTAAGCTCTTAACTGCTCTAAGTTTAGTATATGATGATGATCTCCATCTTCAGATATGCTCTAAGTTAAGTATATGATGATGATCTCCATCTTCAGATAAAGTATTTAGAATGTAAATAGTGATACCTTTGTCAAGATGACATGATATCTTGGTGTATTTGGCTTGGGGCACGTTTCTGTTTGAAGGATACAATAACATATTGCCAAATTTGACATTGACTCCATCTTCAGGGCTTCAAAGGCGGCGAGGCAAGAGATGTCTATGAAGTTCAATTGGCCGCTGGGTTTAGCCTTGCTCAAGAATGGAGAAAAATAATGCATCAGGTCTACCATACGCTGACATTTTTAAGCAGATGTTGAATAGGGTCAGTTGGTATCATGATATCAAGAGAAGCATGTAGCAAAAACTCAAAACTGTACCATCATCTTGTATTTGCAGTTACTACCCATCAGTTGAATCATGCTACGGTGGAATAATATCAGCACATATTGTTTCTTCTCAAAATGTTTGATTTTTGAATGTTTAAATATAAGAGGACTTGCAGAAAGCTGCTATGCTTCACTCTGTTATTCATCTTGCTGGGTGGTCCGTTTATCTTATTTAGTGGCACCGAAATCTGCTGTGGTTGTTGTGCCTTTTCAAGGAAGAGATATTGCTGGACAAGGCAGGGTTTTGCGTTTGTGAAATTGCTGGAATCGAAGGAATGCGCTCGTTTTTCTTTACAGTATCCAATCAACTAAATAAAGAATTTAAAAGGTGTAGGACTGTAGCAGAGGAGACAACACCTTCAGAATTCAGGATGGTACCAGTGGCCTAACATCTAAAAATTGTATAATGTAAGTGTGGCATATCATCTCTAATAATTGCTAACTCATCATCAGCTATTCTGAAAGCAGTAAGGTATATAACAGGAGATGTAAACTCAGCATCACACATGATGCAAGCTGTTAGGAAATCGATAAGTGAAGCCTGATAGTGATCCATAATCACCACAGCAAAAGCTACTCCAGCAGAATCGAATGGTCCAAGCAATACATCAATTATTATAATACACCCTACAATCTACTTAACTGACTGAAGCCCGAGGTCATGACCACCATCAACACAATCATCATTTTGGCACTGGAATGATGAAAATGATGAAATCCACAAATTCTGACTAATCCTCAAATGATTAAATCCACAGAAGTAGATTAATTGCACACCAACACACTTTGACCTTGCAAGGCACCAGAACATTTTCCAGTCACTCATCCTGAAATGTATAAGAACATGGTTTTGCTATGGAGCACATATCTGTTAACTTCAGTAAGGCACACACAAACATTCAAATGAACAAGAATATAGTGAACTAACAAAGGAATATCAGCCAATCCCGAACTAATAAACACAAACGCTCAACATCACAAAGGAGTTCGAGAAAGCATCACAAAGTAGAACCCAAGTAAGAGCCTCTGAAAATCCATTTAATTTGGCATAGAGCACACCAACTTCATTCTACTTGAACTTTTAGTGTATGTGTATGGTAACAATACCAGCTATCAAAAAAAAGATACTAACCAATCACTGGAAGCACAAATTTAACAGCCTAACCATGCTATTCTCACAGTCTAACTACAGAATACAGATAAACAATTGAAACATAGCCACAGGTGTACACTAACTCATTCCTCTTGTTTTCGGTAGAAGCTAAACATCCTGGCGCACTATTAGAAAAGCACAAAAGGAACAGTCATTGTAGCACATGTAATGGTTCATGATAAGCACATATCTATTCAATTGTGATGGTCACTGAATAACAACACAGAGTAATTAGCAATACTGGATGAAAACACAGCACAGCGCTACTAATCTGTTCCTTCTGATTACTCTTCATCGTACAAGAGGCTGCAGAGGCAATACCCTTGGCCGCTCAGTCGCTGGAGCCAGGGCCGGGCGTCTTGGACCCGACTCCGTACTTCTCCTGGAGCCTTGTGATCTCGTCCTCCTTCTTCTTGACATCCGACTTCTTGGACATCTTGGCGGGCTGGTAGTAGAGCACGATGAGGTAGCGGTTGGCGACGTTGAATCCCGAGAGGTGGTCGACGGCGTTCTTGGCGTCGTAGATGTCCTCGTAGACGACGTAGGCGGTGCCTCGCGTGTCCTTGGCGTTGCCCAGCCGGATCTGCCGGATCGCTCCGTACTTGCCGAAGATGTCGTACATCTCCTCGCTCGAGATGTTGAACGGCAGGTTCCGCACGTACAGAATCCGGTTCACCTCGGGCGGGAGACGCGCGTTCCCCTTCCGCAGGCCCGCCGCCGCCATCGCCGCCGCGCCGAAGCTCGCCTAGGGTTTGGGGGATTGGGGGATTTTGGGGAGCGCTTTGCTTGCTGCGTGTAGCCGCCTCTCTCTCTCGCGGCTTCGTTTGCCTTATTGGAGAGGTGGAGCCGGCGCACGGGGTCGATTAGTTGCCGACTCGGGGTCGGGGAGAGTTCCCACCGACATGTGGGCCTCCAATTTCAGGCGGGGCCCACATGTCGGCGTCTAGTCTCGAAGCTTTGTAGGCGAATCTTTGGCGCATAAACGCGAGCTGAGCCGGCTCGAGCATCGGCTGCGAATCCCCGGCGATCTCCCTCCTCGAAGCTGCTTCTACCGGCCGCCGGCTGGGCCTCGGACCTGCGAGAAGCTTCCAGGGCCATCGAGCACCGCAATGGCGTCAGGCGGCGGAGCGGCCATCTCGGCTGGGCCGACGCCACCGTCGGCGACGGCGACGGCGGTGGAGTGGCACCAGCGGCCGCCGAACCCGAAGAACCCCGTGGTTTTCTTCGACGTTACCATCGGGTCCATCCCCGCCGGCCGCATCAAGATGGAGCTCTTCGGCGACATCGCCCCCAAGACCGCGGAGAACTTCCGGTGATGGCCTAAACCCTCCTCTTGCCATAAACCCTAGGTTCCATTGGTCCCATTCTTCTGGCGCTGATGTGTTTGACACTTGGATAGATCTCTAATCGTGTTGCTTTGGTTGTTTCAGGCAGTTCTGCACTGGGGAGCATAGGTAAGATACTTCCAGCGATTGATTATCTTCTTGCTGTGGGCTTGTTCTGAGGCTAATTGTGCTACCATCCTGATGTGAAAACATTTATCCTACTTCGATAAGTTTTACTGATGACTATAGTGGTTAGCAGGGTCATTTACTTGGGAGGCTAACTGATGTGAAAATAAAAGAACAGTACAACAATACCAAACTATATGCATTCTTAAGAGCAGAGTTTATCAACAACAATAACAACAACATAGCCTTTTGTCCCAAGCAAGTTGGGGTAGGCTAGAGATGAAACCCAAAAAAGGCATGGAAACAAAAAACACATAAAAGGTACAAGAAAAAAGATTACGGTTCAGGCACGTTAATTGCTAGTCTCCAAGCGCTCCTATCCATAGCTAAATCCTTAGGGATATTCCACTCCTTAAGGTCTCTCTTAACCGACTCGTTCCAAGTCAGTTTAGGTCGACCTCTACCTCTCTTTACATTATCGACCTGTTTTAGAGCCCCACTACGCACCGGTGCCTCAGGAGGCCTCCGTTGGACATGGGGCAAACCATCTCAACCGGTGTTGAATCAATGTTTCCTCAATTGGTGCCACCCCAACCCTATCCCGAATATCGTCGTTCCGGACTCTATCCCTCCTTGTGTGCCCACAACACCATCGTAACATACGCAT
>CM041628.1:5366129-5379957 GCA_023333625.1 Bothriochloa decipiens | reverse complement strand
ACCCTCTCCCAGAGCTTCATCGTATGGCTCATCAACTTAATCCCACGATAATTAGTACAACTTTGAACATCTTCCTTGTTCTTGAAAATCGGTACTAATATACTTCTCCTCCATTCTTCAGGCATCTTGTTTGACCGGAAAATGAGGTTAAAAAGCTTAGTTAGCTATACTATCGCTCTGGCACCTAGGCATCTCCACACCTCAATGGGGATACCGTCAGGGCCCATCGCTTTACCTCCCTTCATCCTCTTCAAAGCCTCCCCGATCTCTGCCTCCTGAAATCTCCTCATGAAACGTCTGTTGGTATCGTCAAATGAGTCATCCAACTCCAAGGTAGGACCCTCATTCTCCCCATTAAACAACTTGTCAAAGTACTCTCTCCACCTGTCCTTGATCTCCTCATCCCTCACCAAAAGTTGATCCGTCCCATCCTTGATGCATTTGATTTGGTTGATGTCCCTCGTCTTCCTCTCGCGGATTCTAGCCATCCTATAAATGTCCTTCTCCCCTTCCTTCGTGCCTAATCGTTGATAAAGGTCATCATACGTCTGACCTTTTGCTACACTCACCGCTCGTTTTGCAGCCGTCTTCGCTATTTTATAGCCCTCAATGTTGGCTGCACTCTTGTCATGATGAAGGCGCTTGAACCACTCCTTCTTCTCCCTAATAGCCCTTTGCACCTCGTCATTCCACCACCAGGTGTCTTTCGCTTCCCGTTTGTCTCCCCTACTCACTCCAAACACATCCGAAGCCACCTTCCGAACACATGTTGCCATCTTTAGCCACATGTCATCTGCATCTTCTCCTTCTTTCCACGGCCCCTCATCTAGCATCCTCTCCTTAAATGTTTGCGCTGCTTCCCCCCCTAAACTTCCACCATTTTGTTCTCGCAATCTTGGCCCGATTGTCCCGGTGGACACGTACCCAAAAGCGAAATCCGCCACCACAAGCTTGTTTTGAGGGACAACACACTCCCCAGGTAACACCTTACAATCTAAGCAAGCACGTTTATCCCCCTCCTTGCAAGGATAAAGTCGATCTGGCTCAGGTGTTGTCCGCTACGAAAGGTCACTAGATGAGATTCCCTCTTCTTAAAGACGGTGTTCGCTATCAACAAATTGTAGGCCAACGCGAAGTTCAAAACATCCTCCCCCTCTTGATTTCTACTACCATACCCTCTTGATTTCTACTACCATACCCGAAACCCCCATGCACCCGCTCGAAACCTACATTAGTCGCACCCACATGGCCGTTGAGGTCTCCTCCTATGAAGAGTTTCTCGCTGATAGGCACAGTACTAACCATGCTATCGAGATCTTCCCAAAACTGCCTCTTGGTGCTCTCGCAAAGACCTACCTGTGGGGCATAGGCACTGATCACATTCAGAGCCAAATCTCCAACTACCAACCGGACTAGGATAATCCGGTCGCCTTGCCTCCGCACCTCAACTACTCCATCCTTAAGGCTCCTATCGATCAAGATGCCTACACCATTCCTACCCGATGTTGTCCCCGTGTACCAAAGTTTGTATCCAGTATCCTCCACCTTCTTCGCCTTCTGGCCCTTCCATTTAGTCTCCTGAACGCATAGAATATTTACACGCCTCCTAATTGTTGTATCGACTAGCTCTCTTATCCGTTAGGGACCCTACATTCCAGCTACCTAGACGAATCCTAGTTGGCTCGGCTAGCTTCCTTACCCTTCGCACCCGTCGAGGGAAGTGCGAAGACCCTTGCTCATTTTTCACTACACCCGGGCGCAGATGTAGCGCGTCACAAAGGTTGCGACGACCCGACCCTTGCTCATTTATCATCGTACCCGGATCACGATATGACGCGCCACTAAGGAGATGACGACCCGGCCCTTGCCCATTTGACACTACACCCGGGTTCTGATGTAGCGCGTCGCTAAGAGGGTTACGCCCCAACGAATCTTTTGTGGGTTTCATATCCATGAGAGTGGCTGGTTTTGAAATGTTGGCTTGGGACCGGCTATGTTGAAACGACTCAAGAAAGTTTTCCAATCAACATAGGCGAAGTTTAAGAGCAGAGTTTATCTTCCTTAAAAAAAAACAAAGATAAAATGAATCGAGGAAGAGCATTTTTTTTTTTACTTCCGTTGATTATCAATATTGGTGAGAAGTTGAGCTTATAGGTGATTCTTTCTGGGCCTACTGGCTCTGGCTGATGTAAAGAGTATTGTTGTGTTGTTTAGTATATACTAAGTTGACTCCTTGCTTCACCTCCATGTTTAATTTTACTTAAAAACTGATGTTGGGACTATGAATTGGGTCTATAGGATAATGTGCATAATTGTGGCATGCCAACATAGCACTGCTTTGAGACTTGGAAGAGTGTTTTAACCTTTGGGTACAATGTATTGCATTTCGAACCTGTAGGTGGGTGGTGAGTTGTGTGAATGACCATGACACAGGAGTGTGAATTAGTCTAGGAGGAAGTTGGGTTCTTTCTGCTTTTATTAGCTGCTCGTGGTAGTTCTTTGATTAGCGACTTGATGAGGATTTCAGGAAAAAGTTGCTCCAGCAATTATTGAATTATTACTTTGCAGACAGCAGTCTGATCTACGATTTCTGATGCTCAGTTTTGATGTTGATTGCAGAAAAAATGCTTTGCCACAGGGTTATAAGGGCTGTCAATTCCATAGAGTGATCAAAGATTTCATGGGTTTGTCTGCCGCACACTAGTAGCTTCAACCATCAATTTTATTACTTAGCAGAGATTTTAATCCAGTGCTATCCTAGAACTAAACCTGTGTATGTATGACTATGTATACTCATTTATAATAGGCAACAAAATTGAGGGAGAATCTAATATATTGTTTTACCCTTCTTTGGACCCTCCTGGAGATTTTGTTTTGGAGTGATTAACTACTTTTTAGTTATCTCCAAGAAATTGGAACTACTGCATAAGTTCATACGATGTTCAGTATATAAACTAAAGCCTCCTGTTTTATACCCTGCAGAATGATGGTACTGGATGCACATCAATCTATGGTACCAAATTTGATGATGAAAATTTTATTGCAAAGCATACAGGGCCTGGACTGCTCTCAATGGTACCCTTTCTTTCCACCTTATGTTTTTGCGATTGAACTGCTGCCAGAAGATACTTTTCTATAATTTCTCTTTGTTTGCACTGGATCTATTGCTTGTACTCAGTGTAGTTAGATTTGTATATCTGGCATTCTATAGTGTCACACATATAACTTCTCCCCTTTTTTTTGAATGGGGATCACTGTATGAGCATAAGCCCCTTGCCCCTTTACCATGAATGCACTTAATTTATGGGATCTTTCACCAATGTGCTATATGTTGCCTTTCTTAAGATATTCTGAAACTGTCCATAGTATCAGCCAATTTCGATAGTTCCTTTTTTATCTATCATTCTTTCGTCATGTTCAATGTTCTTCACATTATTGTTGTCCTATACATGCGTTTAGGGTAGCTTACCTGTCTGTCCCAGATCATGCTTTTTAATTTAAAATTATTCTTTTAAGCATATATATAGGTGGTTAGTAGCACTTTGTTTCTTCTTCAAAGCATATTTGTTGCTCCAACAATGTGTTATCTTCTGTCTTATGACATCAACACTTGGCGCCTCTCCCCCTTTTTTGCAGGCAAACAGTGGAATTAACTCTAATGGATCTCAGGTACATTCACGTTCTCTAAAATTGCACGTAGCCTTAATGCCTGACTCAAATTTATTCCGCAATAATTTTAAATTACTGTTATTAAATGCCCTACTGAGTAAAAGTCAGTTGGCAACGCCTTTTAGGTCATATTTAAGAACGAAAACAGACTATATATGTTCTTGTACACCCTGTTAAGAGTACCTGATGGAACCTTACTTTCTTGTGCTTGCAGTTCTTTATAACATGTGCAAAGTGTGACTGGCTTGACAACAAACATGTGGTATTTGGGGTAAGCTTATTCGATTCAAATGCTTCCTTTCTTGTGACCATTCTTCATGATAGTTGGTCTGTAGATTAGAATATTAGTGCAAGTACATATATGCATACCTACAGTATTAGGGTTCAAAGGTTAGCATGATACAGTATAATTGGTTTAGTTTGTAGATTTGAGCAAGATTAATCAAATGTTAGGATTCAAAGGTTCGTGATGTAGAATTGTAGACTGAGAGGCAAGGTGGTAGTCTTTGTGTTTTCATTTTCTTTTCAGCTATGACTATCTGAGTCTAATGCTCAGCATTGCCATGTTTATTCAATTCAGAGAGTGCTTGGAGACGGTTTGCTTGTCGTGAGGAAGATTGAAAATGTTGCAACTGGAGCAAACAACAAACCAAAGCTTGCCTGCGTTATAAGCGAATGTGGTGAAATGTAGCTTGATCCCTGAATGCAGCTAATTGTGGACTCTTGGAGGCTGCTGATGTAGACCCTGTTTGGTTGATGAGAGTCTTAAGCTGTGGAAACAGTATAGAGCATGTAACGAAGTACTAAAGCATGTCAAAATTTACACTGATGGAAGCTGTCCATGCAGTCTGTTGAATAATACTCGAAACAAAAGAACTAATCTTCTTGTTTGACTTGGAAGCTGGTGCTGCACATGTTTGATGCTCTTTTTCCTGATTTAGTTATCGAGAAGTTCTAGGTTCCACTGTGATGTCCTTAAACGATTCAGGAAATAAAGCGATCATGAAGTTAACGATAATTTTTAGGCTCCACTGTGATGTCCTTAAACGATTCCAGAAATAAAGCGATCATAAAGCGAGCAAATTTTTGGACTCAGCTCTGGCCCAAGGAATTGAGTAGTGAAACTTGTTGCCTATTCTATGTCCATGGGTATCAGCAAGCGATGTACCTGCGTGCTTTTGCCATTTTATTTCTGGTGATGTATTGCAACCTGCAAGTGGGCTTCCATGAACAAACAGGTCACTTTACAAGTCGAGGAATCCAAGTTTTCAGAGGGGAAAAAAGGGGAATCCACAGGTGTCGTATGTTCTACGTATATGATTAGGCTTTGACAGAGCATTTTCCACGAGGATAACATACTCTGGAAATCTGGAATGTCAAGCTTGCACGGTTGCACCTGATGCGTTCAACCTATGTCACAGACAAATCGCATCATTTCGCACTCGATACTCGTACGTGCGTGCCATTAACCATTCTGTCTGTCATCAGCTCCCTTTTTAAGGCCCCAAGGACTCCCTTGATCCCCGCACGTCGTCACTCCTTGCCGCCCAGTAGCATGCCAACCATGTCACGCACGACGCCGTCGAGCCCGTTGACGCGCGCCACGCCCCCGCTCTCCCCGACGGCCGGCGGCACTCCAAGCCGTCTGGCCGTCACGCCGGCCTCCCCGTCCACCCCGCAGTGCGCCATTCCGGCGTCGCCCCACACGCCGAGCAGGGCCAGGGCGGCCGCGCCCACCCCGCCGCCGGCCACGCCGCGCCCGGAGATCACGCTCCGGCAGCCGGCGTCGCAGGCGCCGCAGAAGCGCGCTCCCGCCGCCGTCCGGAAGCCGTCGCGCGCGCTCCGCGCGATCCGCGCGCTGATCCGGTCGCTGCCCATCGTCGCGCCCGCGGCGTGCCGCCCGGCGTCCGCGCTCCCGCGGCGCTACACCAAGCCGCACGACGGGCACGGCGGCAGCGGTGGCGCGCGCGTCACCGGCACGTTCTACGGGCACCGCCGGGCGCGCATCATCCTGGCCGTCCAGGAGCGCCCCGGCAGCCTCCCGTCGCTCGTGCTCGAGATCGGCGTGCCCACGGGGAAGCTCATGCACGAGCTCTCCGCCGGCGGGCACGTCCGCATCGCCCTCGAGTGCGAGAAGGAGTCCAAGAAGTCGACACCGGCGGAAGGAGGCGGCGGCGGCAACGTGAGCCTGCTGGAGGAGGCGATGTGGACGGCGTACGTGAACGGGCGGCGCGTGGGGTACGCGGTGAGGCGCGAGGCCTCGGAGGGCGACCTCGCCGTGATGCAGCTCCTGAGTACGGTCTCGGTGGGCGCCGGCGTGCTACCCGGGGACGTGGTGGACGCGCCAGCCGCGTCGGAGGCCGACGGCGAGGTGGCGTACATGTGCGCCGGGTTCGACAGGGTGGTCGGAAGCAAGGACTCCGAGTCGTTCTACATGATTAACCCGGAGGGGGGCGCCGGCGGTGGCACGGAGCTCAGCATATTTCTTGTCAGGGTGTAGTCGTGTAGACAGTGACACGTCTATGAGAATTACGTTTTCCATTATGATGGCGTTTAAATGTAGATTTGGAATGGGAAAAGGAATGACATCGGATATGAGATGTTGGTTAGTCGTATGATTTACTATCAAATTGGCTTCTTATCCGTTTTGTGTTTCTAACATATTTGAGTATGGAATGTTTTGAATGATGCGGAAAATGCATGTAATTGACTATGCCCATTTCTTGTATGCAAGATCGCCTTTTTATATAAGGGTGTGTCTCCGCAGCACTAACGGTTTGCATTTCGGTTAGTCATCCTGATCCTCCTCCTGGCTTCCTTCTTCCATGGAGCTCTAGCCATGGAGTCCTTTTTGTCCTCGCGCCCCACCCCAGTCTTCTTTCAGCGGTGGCCGCCACCTCCTCCTCTTCCCCATCGTCGTCCTCACCCCCGCCATTGTCGTCGCGAATCTCTGACGGAACCCTAGCGACACTCACAGTGCCCACGTCCTTCCCATACCTCCTTCTTCCGCGACGAGCTCCGGGCCATGGACCGCCCCCCATCCTGATGTGGCTCAGCCCCCTCCACTGCTGCCAGGGCACCTAAACCGCCTTGTTGTCATCCCCACACCCCCACTACGATGGAGAAAGAAGAGCTCGATTAAAAATTAGAGGGAGAGGACGTCGAACTTAATCAACCGACATTGGCGAGGTCCTCGTCGAGACCCTAACCATGGTCAAGTTGGGACGCGTGGGCATGACTGAGCACAAAATATTGGACGAGAGCATGAGGAAAGGAAAAGTGAAGCCATTGAGTGAGGAAACTAAACACAACACTCTATTGTCTGACAACTAATACTAGAGGTAAGATAGATAGCGTGTTCTTTAAAGGGGAATATGCTAGTATACTAATAAAAAGAGCGATACAACATCACCTTATAAAACAGGTGTTGAAAACATCACTGTCAAGCATGATCAAATGTCCACAACGCATGAAAAATATAAAAGATACACTAGAAGAATTAGGGATCTTTTTACGTGGCATGTGATGAAAGCAGGTTTCATTGGGATTGATCAGGTGGAGGTTGCTAAGCATCATCATGTACTCATGTTAGATCAAAAGGGCCTCCACACTGGTGGATGGAGTGGTCTCTACTCAGTGTCTTGGAGGACGCCTCCACTGTAAGATATTTTGGATGCACGCCAACGAACTATAAACGAATTATAACACAAAGGACCTTAGTGGATGGCACTTGACATAGCAAATGAGGCCGCATATGAGAGCTATGAAGATCTTGGTGACAGGATGGTCGCAAAGTAGTTGCCCAAAGTCAAAGTGGGATGGTGGAGCCTTTCTAGCAAGGATGAGGGGCAATAGAGATGCGATCTGGATAACTCGATCTAGGGTGACAAAAAACAAATCAAGGCTGAAAGAGTAGGGACATAAGAATGACAATGGGTGTAGAGGTGGTGAGACACGCCAATAGGCCTCGAAAACTCAAACTCCATGGTAACGATAGTAAAGAGTGGTCCACTAAATCCGTGCGCAAGGTTGGGTAGACAAGAAGAGCATTTAGTTTGCTGCCACTCATATCTCACGCCCGCGACGAAAACTGGTGATGACAAAAACGACGAGGCAGGAATGACACGAGGAAAACAACGGAATTCACAAGTTATTTGAGACAAACACTGTGCTAAAACTAGAAGAAATATAGCCATGGGATGCAGGACGATCTCTCTCGATTGCATTGAGCTCGTCGACGATGGCCGGTGGAGAAGGGGGAGGTCTACATAATGTAAGCATAAAAACTGTAGCATAGTTGGGTTACTCTGTATTAGACACTGAAGAATGATGCTAAAGTTTTGTAATGAAGTTGTCACAAATCGAACTTGCATTTGGTACCTTAGACTAGAAGATGTTAGACGGGTTTACATTTCGTGTTCAAGTCCCAACGGCATCCTTGACTTGAGTCCCCGAGAATTCATGGACACCGCAAGGACGTCAACGCAAAAGACACCGGAAAGAACCGAAGCGAAAGGGGGAAGACGAGGGAGAAGGCAACGGGAAGGGATAGGCTGCCTGTGCCGGGGCGCGTGGGCGTGGTGGGCTTGACGGCAAAGCAGGCGCGGGCGGGGGTGCGAGCAGAGCGTGCGGAGAGAGAGATGGGAGGGAGAAATTACGCGTCGCCAGCGGCACGCCCCCGCCCGCCCACCACCACCCGCGCTCCTCCCCCTCCCCGTCCTCACCCTCACCCGCGTCATCCACCCGGCACCCGTCTTCCCGTCGCGTCTTCCCCTCACCTCGTCACGCCGCACGGGCCCGGCCCAAATACTCTCGCCCTCTTCGGCGCTCCCACCTCCCGTGCTCTCGCCACAAACCCTAACCCTACCTCCCCACCGGATCGCCGCCGCCGCCGGTCCGTCGTCGTCGCCGGCCCACTCCGTCCGAGGTAAAGCTCCCCCGTGTGTCGTTCGTTCACTGTGCCCCGTCCTTGGTCCTCCTAGGGTCCCGTGCTCGCCGCTGCGGTTGCTTCGTTTGCTCTCCTGTGCTTGCGCCGCTTGATTTCTCTCGGGCTGTGTGTGTGTGGCGGTGGGGAGAGCTCGACTGCTCGAGGGGTTTTGGGGTCGAGGGTTTTATTCTTCGAGCTGCTGCGGATCCAAGCTGCTCGTCGACGTCCGCTGCAGCTCCCGTGCCGCGCTCTCACTCTCTCTCGGGGGCTGCGAGGTGCTTCGTTTTGATTATTTTTAGGTTCCCTCAGTCAGTGCTCTCGCTTTCATGGTCGGCCGGCGGCTTGTTGGGCGTATATTTATCTTGGTTCATTCGTGAGGGATTTGATTATCTATTTGGCTTATCGTCTGTCTGGTGGTTACAACTTGATTCAGTGACATATATTAGTTTTTTTCTTCTCATAAGTAATGACATATATACTAGCTAAGCTGTAATGCCGCATTGGATACATGCAGACAGCGGAGTTGGCTGGCGCGAAGCTCAATTGGTCTGGAGTTAAACGCGTGGTAATGGAGGGGTGCGGGAACCCTCCGCTCAACACGACTGATGTCGTGATCAAGAAGCCAAGGAGTGTCGCATCCAGGAAGCCAAGGTCGACAGAACAGCTCACCTCTGAGTGCAATGGCATTTGCCCGCCGCCTCGGAGCGCTCCCCATGATGATGACACTGGCGTTGAAGCTGGTGGGCATCGGAGGAAAGAGCTACACCTAAATAGCCCTGAAATGAAGGGCTCCATGGCTCATAGGAGTGACGTGCACAGGAAGATAAGAAGGGATGATAGATATGGAGGTGACCATGATGGACATGGTCGGAGCAGCAAAACTAAGGATGCTGCCAAGCATGGAAGTGATGGTGTTCTTGCCCTAGAGTGCACAGCAAGAAACAATGGATCCCCTGATAACCCACAGTTGGTCCCCAGGGATGACTCTGTGCCTGCTGAAAATAAGCCGAGAAAAGTAAAGCTCAAAGTTGTTGGGATTAATCGAACCCCACATACCAAAAATGGCCAGGATGCTGGTGGCAGCGGCATTCCTGCCACGTCGGATGGCTCTATTCATCAGCACAAGCAAAAGGTTTGTTCTACATGCTTGAAATCATAATATACTGTCTTATCTTCACTTCACACCTAGTTTTGTCCAGCATTTCATTTACTATACAATTCTGACTGGATAGAGGCATCTCAAGTATATACGATTCTGACTGGATAGGCATCTCACGTATATATCTTAGATACTTTAGAGAATGCGTTCACCCTTCAATTAATACTAGCATATTATTTTGGTTCAAGATTGGATACATACCAGAATGCAACAAAACTTTCCAGGTTTTTACATGTATGGCCAAAGTTTGCTGGCTTATTTCAGTGCCGTTAAACTTTCCCAAACTTGTGCGATACACTTCCTCCTTCCCTTTCCTATGCAGCCCCTTTCCGTTTACATAATCAATACTGTCCACATCAATGCAGCAATTCCTCATTCCTCTCGTGTGCCGTGAAGCCTACATCCTTCCTCTGGCTTGCTCCATCTCTGGTCTCTGTCCATAGGGTCTTTGTTGTGCCCCTTCTAGGGTTCACTTGCAAGTCTGCTGTGGCCTCCGCCCTGCTCCCACCACCACCAGGAGAGATGCCACGAGGCTCGTTGAGCAGGGGCGCAAGAGGGGGCCGTGGAAGGAATCAGGGAAGGGGTGGCACAAGGGGAAAGGCGCGCAGGGAAACCCTAGTCTGGTCAGATCTGGTATTCCGCATCCGCCTCTAAATTTGTTCCCCTTTGTAGAAAGACTGATCTTCGCAAGAAATCTATGGTGACTTGCATATTGAGGATCTGAAACTTTGGTGATCAGATCTGGCCAACACGGCTTCTATGTTTCAGATTTTAGTTATCCTTGAAACCCTAGTCTGGTCAGATCTGTTATTCCGAATCCGCCTCTTTTTTTTCCCCTTCGTAGAAAGATTGATCTTCGCTAGCAATCTATGGTGACTCACATGTTGAGGATCTGAAAATTTGGTGGTCAGATCTGACCAGCACAGCTTCAATGTTTCAGATTTTATCATTTTAGTATTCTTTGCTCAGTATGTATTGTCTGCAGAAGTCCATGTGATTTTAATTTTTGTTCCACACTCATCATGGCTTTGCAAGTGAGTGGATTTTGTACAGGGTCAATCCCCTTATCTTTTTCTTGATATAATGATACACAGCTCGCCTGCATGTTTGATAAAAAAAATTTCTTTCATTGTTGGTTTACTGTTCATACTACGACCTTGATGACTTAAATTGTAACAATTGTAAGTTCGGGTTCTTATTTCTACCAATAATCGAATATATACGTTCATTATTTTTCTGTTTATGTTTTCCTTTTGTCATTACATTAGTGTCCATTACTTGCTCACTCTTTTTTTTAAAGGATTCTGCTGGTCACACAAACAAATATACCCATGGTAATCGTGAAGGAAAACATGGCAACAGACATGAAATTTCTCCATCTTCTGACGTTGTTCGCAAGAGCAAAAGGATTCCTAAGAAGAAAACACTTGACAGAGATTCTGATGATGAAGATGGTGAATTGCGCTACCTGGAAAAACTGAAAGGGGCTAAAGTTGCACCTGATCCTGTGAACACTGGCCATGAAGCTTATGATTTTGGTGATGATGCTCTCAAGAAAAAGAAGCTATCCAATATTTCTAAAAATAAGAGCACCCCATATGAAGTGGACGAGGACTTCAGAATGTCTCGATCTGGCAAGGATGGTAGGAAGAAGTTGAGTTTAGGGGATGACAATGAGTTTATAGAAGAGGAGGAATCTGAGATGGATGAAGAGAATGGGCTAAAGAAAGCTGATTCACCTCAAGATGTGAAGATTGAAACCCCTGGTCTTACAACAAGACAGCGAGCCCTTCAAGGCAGGGGTGGGAATGGTGAAAGCTTTATTGAATTTCCTGATGGATTACCAGCAGCTTCATCAAGAAGTAAATTCTTAGCTTATGTTTTGAGTTTTTTTTTTTGCATTTAACATTTCTGTTTCTGACAAATTCCATCGCTAATTATGTTACAGGGCAAAAGGAGAAGCTCTCGGATGTGGAGATACAGGCCAAAAAAGCAGAAGCTGCGCAGAGGCGTAAGATGCAAGTTGAGAAGGCAGAGAAAGAACAGCAGGTTTGCTTCTGTGCTTCTAGTTCAGAGCTTTATTTGCCAGTTTTTTTTTTATTTTGGTTGAGCGTGATGCAATTTTACAAGCTCAAACTGTACAGGCTGAAGCAATGAGGAAGATACTGGGTATAGATTCCGAGAAGAAAAAGGAAGAGAAGAAACTGAAAGAACGGGAAGAGAGGGTACGACTTCCTGAAGCAATACAGTTGCTGCATTTCTCTATTCTCAATTTGCTATCATGGACTTATCTTTGTATTGTCTCTTCTCCAGGAAAGGCAAGCAAGATTGGAAGAAAACAGCAAAAACTGTGTCCGGACTATCATGGGCCCAACTGGAACTGTGGTTACATTCCCTGAGGGCATGGGGCTTCCAAGCATATTTAACTCCAAACCTGTCAGGTTACGTTGAGCACTAGTACTTATCTCTGTTCATTTAGTCATTTCATCTGCAGCTCTGCGGTTTATTCTCCTCTTGCAGTGTTACTGTTACTTGTGATTGATGTCCCTCTACCTGCTTGATTTCATTTTCTCAGCTATCCACCTCCAAGAGAGAAGTGTGCAGGCCCAGGGTGCACAAATCCATACAAGTACCGTGACTCCAAGACGCTGCTCCCTGTCTGCAGCCTGGCATGTTACAAGGCTGTCCAGGGCCGTCCTCCTGCCCAGGGAAGTGAAGCTGGCCAGGGTAGCAGTGCTGCACAGGGGAGTGAGGCTGGCCAGGGCCATGGAAGTGAAGCTGGTCAGGGAAGCAGTGCTGCAAAGGGAAGTGACGCTGGCCAGGGCCAGGGAAGCAGTGCTGCACAGGGGAGTGAGGCTGGCCAGGGCCATGGAAGTGAAGCTGGCCAGGGAAGAGCTGTTGGCCAGGAAACTGACGCTGCCCAGCAAAGTGGTTGGAAGCAAGCATGATGAATCTAGTAACCTGACGCGATTGAACCGTGACCGGTCAGTTGGCTGGAGAAGTGTATGTCGAAATGGCCAGCTCGCTGGTGTGTTGTTTTCTTGGTTTCCTCTGGTAGCAGTCTAACGATCAGTCTGACAAAAGATGGGGTGACTACCGGTTTCCTTCCGCCCGTGGTGAACCAAGCCGGGCTTCGTAATGGTGGATCGAGTTTAAACTGGTGACATGGCGTGGTCGGTTCGGTGTATTGGACTAGTCGAGAAATATGAATGAAAAAAAAGTTGTACAGCAATCCTGTGCTTGTGCGGTTTGTTGTGAGCCCCAGCCTTGGTCGTCGGGTACCTCGAGCTGTGGCCGTTTTTTCATTATTTTGCTGGTGCGTGGTGGTGTAGGAATTTTTTTATTAATAAACTTATTTTATTAAAAATTTACAAAATTAGTCTTCGTTTTTAAAAAATTGCAGGAATAGGCTACCAGTCGACCGTTGAAAGGGCGACGTGAGAGAATCGCCCGTTCAAAGGGCGATCAGGCCCACGTCGCCCATTCAAAGGGTGACCAGGCCCACGTCGCCCGTTGAAAGGGCGATCAGGCCCACGTCGCCCGGCCAAAGGGCGACTAGGCCCACGTCGCCCAGCCAAAGGGCGACCAAGCTAGTCGTCTAGCTAAAGGGCGACCTGATGTTCGCCCCGCTGACGGGCGACCTGGTTTTTTGGATTTTTTTAAAATAATATTTATTTATTTGGAAATTTCAGAAAAAATTTTGGATTTTTTTAAAATAATATTTATTTATTCGAAAATTTCAGAAAAATATCGAAGTAAGAGAAATAGCAAAAATAATACGCAGTCATGCAATGGGCGTGTGAAAACGCCATTGTCATGTGCTCGCCCAAGCTTAATAGATAAAAAAATACAACAGTGAAACATTAATTAAGTTCTAAAAACTAAAATAGTATCAGTACAATATCATAGAAAACAACATCGGCGGCAAATCATACAAAACTAATATCGTCCACGCTTAGGTGTAACACCCCTAATCGTGTCAGGTTTTGGTGCTTTGCGGCCCGCTCGCACATGGCCGGCTGAGTGAGTAAGCGGCGAAGGAGGAACTATAACACGTGCAGGACGGCCTCCAG
>CM041628.1:5335354-5351501 GCA_023333625.1 Bothriochloa decipiens | reverse complement strand
TCTTACTTATTTAGCTATTTACAAATGTTCTTGTTTCCACTTCTACAACTCTACTCTTCATACTATACAAATGAATATTGCTGGTTCCAAGTGATAGTCTAAATGCTGGCATAGTCCATGTTGCAGGTTTGTACCTACTCATCGATTTGCTGCAGCTGACACTATGTATGGGTGAAGGTACTATTTTTCATAATCATTGGCAGTAGGCTTACATAGTGAGTACATTAGCTCCTCCTGCTCGAAGACGAAGCCAAGGTTCCTGAACCCTGCAACTAAACAAGAAGGAGAAGGGAGGAGGAGAAGAGGAGAAGGAGAAGAAGGAGAAGGGAGGAGGACAGGGATCAAGGATCTGTTGCAGGCAATGCCTCCATAGGGGTGTCAATTTCCATCAGCTGTGGACAGGGATCTGATGCAGGCCAATTAAGGTATTGCTTGTCACTTGTCTTGAGGATGTAATGATGTGCTTGCCCTGAACTTGTATTGTCAAAATAATAGTATGTTCTATCCTATAATATTTGAAAACTCATTATTTCTCTTTGTAACCTGGTTCCCTATTCTAAGTTCAGTTATAGAAATTGTATCTATAGATTTATTTAGATAAATTGGATAATTGTTTAGTTGTATGATAGTATATTTATATTGTATCTGTGTATTTAATTTATTGTAATCTTGAATGACTATTTGGTAGTTGTCTTCCTATTTTTAACAGATGTCTATGATTCTATCTTTTATTAGGAAATGATGCTTGATCAGATGCCACATTGACTTGTTGTTCTAAAAGTCAAATATAGTCTGAATATGTCTAATCTTGATTTCAGGTAGCTTGAAGCTTAATATTACCTCCAATACAAATATTTCCCCACTTACCCTTCTTCATTTGTGTTGCCCATGCTTCATTGCTTGCATGCAGGAGATGGCCTCTCCAAATTTGGTACTGCTGCACAAGCTGAGTGCTAGTTCTAATGCTAGCTTAGGATTTATGGGTTTAAAACATTTAGTCCAAATTGGTAGAAAGGATAAGATTTTGACTTTGTAATATGGTTTTAATAAACATACGTGACATATGTGCATGTCTAGTTGTTAAAAAATATCCTAATTAATATTTTTTATCATTTTTGTTGTCTTTGCCGTGTGTCTTGGCTGGTGGCACACGGCAAAGTAATTTTTTTTAAAAAAATAAAAAAACTTTGCCATGTGCCACAGCTGGTGGCACATGACAAAATATCCGTTAACGGCCGGCGCCATCGTGGTTAAAAAATTTTGCCGTGTGTTAAGCCAAGCACACGGCAAAATTTTAAATATTTTGCCGTGTGCAGCACACGTCAAAGAAACTTTACCGTGTAGAATTTTGTCATGTGTCGTTTGCCGTGTGCTGCACATAGCAAAATATTTTACCGTGTGTAAAGATTTTTTTGCCGTGTGTAATTACACATGAAAAGAACCAGTTTCCAGTAGTGTCTTATCTCTAAGAGAGTTACTCCAGGCAGCAATGGATATGATGCACACATATGAGAGTATGTGTGTGACATGTGAAAGAGCTAGCTAAGTAGCTAGGAAACCGAAATTGCCATTGCAAGCCACAGCAACCAGCTAGTGTGGGCAGAAAGCACGTCACAGCAGTGCCCGCTTGTTAAAAGCTTATCAGTTACACCCTCCTTTTGTCCCCACCAAGTGCCATCCTGGCTTTTGCTTTTGCCTCCAAGAGAGGCAAGACGACGACGACGACCATATGAGAGGGCATGCATGGAGCACAGCACAGTTCCATAGCCTGACATGGAGATCTCCTCCATCTCCAAAAGCAATGCAACAATGCGATGCAATGCAGGGTTTCAAAAAGGAAAACCAACAAGAAACAAAAGCTCATCGCCTTCAATTCCCCCCTTTCCCCAGACATGTACACAGTGGCAGCATATACACACAACACACAAGTCGTCCACATCATCCATGCATCTCTCGGTCCTAGCCTCCTAGCATTAGCATGCAAGTCTCCATGCCTGCCTCAATGTGCTCTCTGCACCCACACACAAGCAATCATTGGCTGTTCCTGGCTCCTCCCATTTTCCCCATTCAGACATGCATTTCCCAGATCATCCACTCCAAGTTCCAGTCACTCACAAGTCACAAGCTAGCTAGTCTAGTCACGAGAGTGGTACTATATAGTATTACAGGGCATGCATGAATTGAAGCTATCTATCTGAGCTTGTATGGATTTGGTGCAAACATCTAGAATGATGAACAGGACTTGCATTCTTATAAATCTTATTGGATAGATGCTATTTATACAACCTGATCCAGAATGCAAAAATGGACATGTGCACATGTTGCTTCTTGGTGATGAACGTAATTGCTTGTCAGCGAGAGAGAAGAAAAACTTGACATCTTATTAGAATCTCAATATATTAACTAGGAGTAATTGGGTAACAAGTCTGCAACCTTGCATTGTGCTGCCTGACTCTTTGTTATTCTAGCTCATCCAAAGGTAGGTTTGCAGTGGCTTTGGAACAGCATTTGGTTCAAGCTCAAGCAAACCCTAATAGCAATACCTTACAAGGAATATACTATTTTTCCCCTAATGGCATATTGGCATGGCATCTCAAGAAGAAGAGCCATGCATGAGGATTGGAGAAAAGAAGACATATATGCATTTCGCAACGCATTATATATTAGCACACAAAACTAAACATGGAGATGGAGGTAGTACCATATATATATTTGGCACGAGAATGCAATAAGGTGTTTGAGCTACGACTGAGCGAGACGATCGATCAGCCAGCCGCCGCCGCCGGCGTGCAGTGCTAGCTATGCTGCCGCCTGCATGTTCATGCCCGAGACCCGTCGCCTCTTGGGCCGGTCTCCGGCGGCGCCCGGCCTCTCTACCAGAGCCCTCAGGGCTTCCTTGAGGAAGTCACCGCCACCGCCGCCGTTAGCGCCGTCGACCATGGCACCGCCCGCCGAGTCAGCAGCGCAGCCGCCGTAGCCGTCATCACCTCCCGCGACGACACCGGCGTCGACGACGTCGCGCGCCAGGACGAGCACGCTGCGGACGCGGCCTCCGAGTGTGGCCATCTCGGCGCGGAGCGTGCGGAGGCGGAGCGCGCGCAGCGTCTCGATGAGGTCCGGGAGGAGGTCGGAGCGGTCGTCGCAGCAGACGGAGGCCTCGAAGACGGCGCCGCTGCCCGACGCGAGCACCACGATCTCGTCCTGCTCCGTCGGGAACAGGTGCACCGGCGCCACCTCCGCGACGCCCGACGCCCGCTGCTTCAGGTCCCGCACCCTCTCCACCGCCTTCGCCAGCAGCGACGCCTTGTCTATCTGCACGCACGCAGGCAGCCAAACAGACAGGATCAGAAAAACCAACACATTTTGTTCGTTTTCGCCACAATCAAGCACAAACCCTAGACTTGGGGGATTAGCCATGGATCGCCTGATATAATCGTATGCAAGCAGAAGCAGGTTTTGTGTGCAAGAAGTGTAATAAGAAGCGTGGCACTATGCTTATTAGCTTGGTAATAAATTGAAAACAAAAGAAGCATGCTCCAATCAAAATCATGAGATTAACTGTACGTCAAGCAAAAGAGAGAGCCCTAGCCTAGCTAGATAGCTGCTAGCCTCGTGTGATAGGAACAGAAATAGGAAAGCCTCCATTCTACTTTCACAAACCCATCAGCTTTAATCACACCATTAGCTGCTCATGTACGTGTACTGGCTACGGCTAGCCTGTAGTACTACTGTAGCTACTGCAAGCTAGATGCCAATTCGATCGATTCTGCATACAGACAAGTGAAGATCGGATTTTTGTTTGTTTTCAATTTCAGTATGAAAATATAAGCAAGAGTGCAGATTGGAGGGGAGGTAGATAGAGCATCTATATGCCTTGGGGTCGCAGGCGAGGACGCTGCGGAGGCGGTCGAGGTGCGACTTGATGCGCTCGCGCCGGCGCTTCTCGGCCTCGCGGTGGTTGCGCGACGCGGCGATCGCGCGGTCGTGGGCGGCGGCCACTGCCGCCGCCGCGGCGGCCTCGTCCTCCTCGGAGCCAGCGCCGACGGCCGCGGGCCAGATGGAGTCCATGAAGAAGGGCGGCAGCATCGGGAGCTCGCCTGGAGCCTGACGCCCCGCGCCGGCGGCCGCGAGCGCCGACACCTCGGCCGGGAACATGTGCGGGGTAGCTGGTGGTCGATCGCCTTCGCGCGTGCACAAGCAGCTGGTAGCTCCCCTCGAGTGAGTGGCAGAAGAGCCTCACGCGCTCCCCGGCGAGGCGGCGAAGCTACACGTACTGATGAGGTGAGAAGCTGGTAGTGGTAGTAGCTAGCTACTGCGCGGCCGGCGGTAGTGGTGGTGGTGGTGCGAGCTGTTGCGCTGTGTTATTCCTAGGACTTGGACTGCAAGAGAGAGAGATTTGATGGATGGGAGATGGGATGGATGGATGGCCGGGGAGAAGGAATAAATAAACAAGCAAAGGCGAAGAGAGAGAAAATGAGTGTGAGTGCTCCATCCATCCATCCAGAGGAGAGAGAGTGAGTGTTCCAGAGAGAAAGTGCTGATGATGTTGCAGAGAGAGAAAGGGCTAGAGAGAGAGCCTCCTCTCCTCTGGCATTTGTTGGTAGGCGAGAGTGGTGGCCCGCTTGGCCGCGGACGTGTTGACCCGTCACGTACGCGGGAGCCGGCCGGAGAGAGACGACGAGCTAGCTAGTCCTGTGTCCTGCGAGCCAGGGATGCGCGTCGTCGTCGATAGCAGCCGTCCGTGGCAGCGGCGGACGGCCGGGATGGTGGTGCCGACCTGGTGCCGGGTCGCCGTCGTCGGAGATGCACGCGGTGGCGGCGGTGCTGGACGGATCGGGATTGCTTTCCTGTTGACTACAACTTTGGGGATTCATTCACTGTCTCTGCGTGCACGCGTGTGCCTGGGTTGCACTGCACTCAACCTAATTTTGGCATAACGCAGCAAACCAGCAAGGCACAAAAGATGCAGTAAAAAAAAATATACTAATTACTAGTAGATTAAACACTTTTGGGGGTATATTATTAGTAGATTTTACTAGTTTAGGGAAATTAAAGTGACTGTGAGAGCCGAGAGGGAACTGAATACTTGATAGCGGTGTGGCTTACTGTTCACCGCTTGGTTAGGAGACACGTGGCGCAGATCCATGCAGCCCTGTTAATCAAATACTTTTGGGGACATATCAGATGCCTTTTTTATGGGTAACTATTGCATGATGTAAACAAGGCTTATGCTGATGGCATCAGTGTTCCCTTTTTCATTTTTTTATAATTTTATACATAGTAAGCCAAGCCTGCAAATCTTATAGGAAAAAACTCTGCAAAAGAAGATATATTTTCATTGCATTGTGTTATTCCATATACAACGTTGTGCAAAAGAGCAGAAAACAGGTTGTACAGTGCGAAAAAAACAAGAGAAAGAGAGAAAAGGACAGAACAGAGCAGATCTCTGAACAAAATGCAGAGATGGAACAGTTAGGGGAAAAATTAAGGGTGAAAGCTGCTGCCGTATGGTAGTGATTAGGTTACTATCATGCCGTGGGGGTGTGGGTAATGATTGTAGAAGACGCAAGTGCTCTACTTGGTAGCCTGTGCAATTATGTTCCTCAATGAGCCTGCCTCCTCCTTTGCGGCTTCCACCAAAGCGTCCTGCAAACACACACGCTTATTCCACAATGCCATGATAGACCATCTATCACCCACAATCCTTAGTGCATTTCACATGAGCACACGAACATGTATGCATGCTGGCAGCTTATCCTTTCCATTGTACTGACAAGCTAGGAATTGGCACAGTCCAACAGGTGTATTAATTAAGGACTATAATACAGTACACCTTTTTGTTAAAAGTTTGTCTCTTGTGCATCTCCACATGGTTATGTCAACAAAGGCAAGGCAGAGAGCACTCATGTGCAGTTAGAAATGCTCATAGTTTTATACTACTCAGAGCACTTCTGAATTCAATAGATAAGCTACCTGTGTGGTTACTAGACGTAGCACCGATTTCTTGTTTGATTCTTGAAGTTCACCGGCAATCAAAACCTCGTCCAATATAAAGTACGCCTGCAAATACAGAAGGAGAAAAAAAAAGAGTCAGAGGAGGTCAACGTGCTCTGGTATTGTAGCAAATATATGGTCGGCAGAAAGAGACACTCCTAATAATAAGATAAACGTATATATCAAAGTTTCGCACCTTGTGAAAATTGAATATCAGATCAAGCTCACAGACCTGGATGCAGTATGACAAAGACAGCAGCCATCAGGAAAATAGGCCTTAGAACTGGGGGAAGATATAAGGAAAGGATTTTGGAGGTCTCACATTGCCAAAGTACCGGTCCAATATCTCAACATAGTGATGGATGATTTGAAGGGTTTCCAGTTCATTGTCAGCAGGGTCACTGCACATGCAGAAGTAAAGGCTAGCATACCTGCAGGATGGTACATTTTATTATTTGCAGGAACATATTATTATATGCCGCCAGGGTATAATCAGTGTTTCACCTTTTACTTGTTGGTTACTAGTAACAATCAGGAATACAAGAAATTCATAGAGATCATTCATCAGGAATTACAACTCCTCACCTCTTGTACACAACTCTGTAACCTTGCCAGTCAACAAAATTGCACAGCTTGGGGCCTCTTGTCAGGACAAGCGTACTGATCTCTTTGATGATCTTGTGAATGAAGAAAAGCAAGCGAGAAACCATGAGAGGCAATTACAGTTGAATGCAAGTTACTGTAGGCCCCAGCCAAAACAATAGTAAAAACTACAGTGGAAAACCTGACGGTGTATGTATATATATACCTTGGATCTCTGCTTCTGTGGGTATGGAGTGTACCATTTCGTCAGCCTCACCTTCCCCTGCCTGCTGATGAGGAGCACAAAATGTATCTGGCACCAAAGCAACAAACAAAAATGTCATGTTGCTACGTAAAAAAAATGAAGTTCTCCTCTCTTCTCTTCAGCCTGAAACGTGCAGAAAAAACAAGGAAATTAAGCTGACAGACACTCGGTCGAAATATGGCTTTGCAGCTCATCCATGATGAGCTCAATTTCCCAGGTTCTTCAGCACTGAACATGTTCGGGAAAACCTTGTGATTTCGTTCCCTGACATACGGGCCAGTTCCTAGTCTCTCTCCAGTTCGCGATCCCGGAGAATGGTGGCACGACGACGGCGATGAGCGGGTGGAAGGAGCCGGCTGGGACGTTTTTTGCAATATATTCGGATCGCGATAATAATCGCCGATCCGGTGGTTTACGCATGATTATTGTTCGCGATCCAAGACAGTCTGAAATTGCTCTGGGAATACGTTTGCGGTCGGTTGCAGATCTCGAGCGACATTTCGGGAAGATTAGAGAGCAATTAACGAAGATGGGAGCGAGGCATACATTTCAAATGGGATTATGGGAATGTGGAATTGAGGGCGGTGGATTACCATGATTCGAGATGGCGTCGCCTGACCGGCCTTGCTTTCTTTTTTTGAAGAAGATCGAGGACCGTCGCCGACTCGCCGACGTCGATCGCCGCCGCCGCAGGAGATGATCGCCTACAAGACGACGAGAGGAGTTGAGGCCTTCACGAACGGTTTAAAATTTCTTGGTTGATCTCTCCCACTTCGCGCGGCAACCCTCGAGCAGTCTATGCATGTGGGCCCTATGGGTGGGCATATATCCGCGCGAATGGGGCCACATGGCCACGTCTCGGCCACTCTGCGCATCAAATCAAATATTTTTTTTTTTAGCGCATCGGGGGGCGGGGGGGTGGGGAGAGCTTCCCCACCTACAAATTCCATTCATCAGGCTCATGCCAAAGCAGAGCTAAGGTTTGAGAAGAATGTGTAGAGGATAGGAAGACCAAAGGGGCTATTTGGCATAGCTCTCCAGGCCAGAGAAGCTCCCTTCTATAGGAGCCGTATCGAATGACTGAATACAGCTTCAGCACCTTACAGACTCCATAAAGTTATTTTAACAGATGGATCCTAAAACCATTTTTTTAATGAAATCCTTAAACTGTCTTACAGTTGACACATGGATTGGGTCAGTTGACAGTACAATTAAGAGGAAACACTTGCAATCCTTTTTCTATTGTGTGTTTTTCGCACCATACAACACCTAATAGGCAGCTCACCACAGGTTAGTGATTACAAACTGGGTGGGGAGGAGGGGGTTTATCTCTGGTATTTCTATTTACATGTTACAATTTACAACATATAAGAAACTGCTTACAGTTGATTCTGGATTGCACAGTTCTGATCTGATGCCATCATTAAGGTATGGAAATCCTCCAGTAAGTATCATGCTGTTGAGAAACCAAGTCTCCAGAATGATAATGGATAATGCAGCTGGAAGATGAATACTTTGCTCACCTCGAGCAGTAACTAACTCTTTCTCACTACAGCCTGGTAGTAGGATGCACTATCGTAAATCCATGATCCAAGAATGCTCTAGTTCTTAGCTTCCCCTTCAATCGTGAAGTGACAAAAGAATACGAATTAGACTTGGTGCTGAACAGAGGAATTTCTGAGTGACAAAAATGTGCTGTGGCAAGCTCTTCTGTCATCTGAGTGAATGCACTGCAGTCATGTTTCAGTGAGAACTATTTGAGATTCCCATGGTGTTATAGCTCTGCAATGTAGCGATATCATATTTCTTGACTCATGTCAAATACATGCTGCTTTTGTTGGAACGATGGCATCTTGATTCGGCGAAATGAAGCACAGCGATCTTTCTTCAATGGAATCAGTTTACCAGAAAATAAACTACCTATGATCCAGCTTGCTGTCTGCAAGGAAAAATGCAGATTATATTCACCAAAGAGGCTAAATTGTGTATTAAAACATTAAGGTAAAATTAATGTTCCTCTGCTTTGTAGAGTGTAGAGCATTTGTTTCTTTTTCTGGGCAGTAATAGATCAAGACTTTTGAGATTGTGACCACTGGTTTTTTCTTCATAAAAGGCCAAGAACGATGCGAATGACTAACAGATTGATGTTTGTGATAAGTCACAGAAAAATTAAGTTTACACATTCAAACGACAGTTGTTCAATGTTCAATTCTAACAGATATACTGTGTTAATCAACTAACCGCTGTCTTTATGTCATGCTCCAAACCGCAATAGCTTAGATGACGAGACGCACTAGCTGCGCTTGCAACAAGAATGATTCCATGCGATGTACTTCCATCCTTCAAGCTTTGAACTAATCCATGAAGAGATATAAAAACTTGGCCACCTCCATGCTGTGGGGAAAAAAATGATATTAGACAAGGAAAAAGCTGGCCACGGCATTTCCACATGTGCAGGTGTGGCTGTATGCAGTAATCCGCTTATTATGCATGCAACATACCTTGACAATGTTGGAAAATTTTGAACAGAAGCTGATTTTGCCGTGGATCAAGAATCCTACTTCATCAAATATCAATGTATTACATTTTGGGTGAAGTGGGCGGTCAAATGACGAATTATGCTTCCGGGCATTCCTTTGTCGAATTAAATACCTAGCAAAAGGATACAACAAAATAATGATGAACATCAAGGTTGAACATTCTTACTTTATAAACATGGGCAGCACAGTAAAATTTTCCTGCCAACATATCAGATTCTCAAAATAATATCAACACAACAGTCTAGTGTCATTGCCATGTTTAAGAAGAAAATGAGCAGCTTTCAGTATACTGACCTAAAAGCATCTATTCTAGACTTAAATTTGGTGTAAGCTTTCCATATTTACAGTGACCTCCTTTGGCACTCCATGGAAGCTCGTTGTATGTTTGTTTAAACTCTTTTTCTTAATTAATACAATGATACGCAAATCTTTTACGTATTCAAGAAAAAAATAAACTAGTGTTAAACTGTGTCTCTGTTAGGAAACCATTCACAACATATTTGTTAGGTAGCCTATGATGGTTGATATAATCACATGCAGTTAGAATGGTCAAGCTCATTAACATGTAAATATCTTTCACCTGGAATAGCTTAGCTTGAAAAAAGAAAAAAAAAAGAAAAGAAAAGAAAAGAAAAGGAAGCATGTAAGCCAGAGTTTGAGGTACTGCACAGAAATACTACAGAATGACCTTATGAAAGGCCATAACCATAGTATAGATGGTGATTTGCGTTTTAGTATAAATGGTAATTTTGCCTTGATTACTCTAAGAAAGGTATGGAACAATGAATGTTCATGAATAAATATGCATAAGAATATCAAAAGATTATTTTCCAAAGGGTAGGCATTTTGCAATGTGTATACAGAAGCTTCCAAAGACATGCAGTGATGCTAGGAGCTTGCCTTACTTTCCAGGTGGCAGCATGACACCGTCTTGAAGAGAATCGAAGAGCCAATTGGGATTCAATATCCAGGCATCGATAGCACAGCCATATAAGAACTTAGCTGTTGACACCTGATGCAACAAAAATCTGGAATCATTAATACAATGCAGTACAAATATAAGTTGATTTTCAACTGGGACTCATGATTCCTACAAAATGTTATTATAAAAGACACAACACAAGATAACAAATAGATTGACCAAAACACTGAAAAGAAATAAAATAGCAAACCTTTTTAGGGGAAAGTACTATGGGAGGCTTCCAGCTTCGAAACTCAGCCATGTTCTTTCTTTTATCAAGTGGGAAGGGTGGCACTTTAGAAAGTACATAGCCACCAGATTTTCGTATTAAGGATTCAATTTCTTTTTCCTTCTGATTAGGAAATCCAGTCAACAGAAACTCTACTCCTTGAAATGTGGCTTCTTTATTATCAGTGTACTCTCTGGCCTCGAGTGTCTCTCCAGTTCTGCTATCTGATCCTGCAAGAATTCACAAGTGAGGATTACCAGAAGAAACTAATGTTTTTGTGGATATATTGGAGTATATCCCTCAAAAGACTGAACATTAATATTAAAAAGTAAAACTTACGACTGAATCTTGATTTAGTCAGGATCCTTCTATTTCTCTTGGTTCTTCTGCAACTATGCTTTGCTTCTGAAAATTGGACCCTTTTTCTTTTAAGGTGCTGTTTACCAACCAAATTCTCTGTTGATGGTAAGACACCCCGTGGGACCTGTAGCTCCCCGATTTGATCCTCACTGCCATCCTGAGGATAACATGTCTGCTTCTGAACTGCAGAGAAATCTTGCAAATTTTCAGCTCTGGCACTATTTTCTATGAATTCCTTAGCAGCTTGCACACGCTGTACATTCTTATTTAGAATAATTGGTGTGAATCTTTCCAGCTGACAAACTGGAACACCAGCATTACAATTTGAAGTACTACCCAATATGTTTGACTTAGTTGCTATTGTGCTAAAAGGCCTTAGTGAACTGTATTTCTTTCGCCTGAATGAAACATTAGAATCTGCTAGCTTAACTAAAGGCACAGAAGATGGACCAGCATCCCCATCCATGTATTGCATCATAGGAAATTCTTTGGTATGCATAAATTCTTTCTCCTCTCCTTTACTATGTCCGCGTTCAGGTGTCAGACAAGTGGGACCTTCATTGAATTCACTCCTATTGCATAAAGGAGCCTGGCTACTTGGACCTTTATGGCCTTCGCTCTGTTTGCACACAGGAGCCTGGCTAATGGGACCTTCATCACAAGATAAGCTACACGGAACAACGGAACATAAAGGATCCACCTGTGACAAGCTCGAACATACTACTTGGCAACACAACTCTTCAGTTTCAGCATGATGATTTTCTTCAAGGATACCTTCAGCTTTGCAATAAACAGATGCCCTTGAAGAGGCGACAATTTCCATGGATGATGCTCTAGAAGTAGGACACTTATCCATGCTAATTGACTCAGAAATGTAGCTATTTTCTTCCACAAACAAACCTTTTACATGCTTCTTTATACCAATATTCGTCTGTGCAGCAACTCCTGCAACTTCCTGGAAAGAAATGTATGTAACAATGAGAATGTGAAGAACGCAGATGAGAAAGGTTCATGAGTTGATAAAGTTTATTGTGATACTTTGCATTCATACCACACGATACCGAAAAAAAGAAATGATTAGTCACAAAGTTACCTTATGAGCATTTTGGTGTGTTGCTAGAGCTCCCAAGGTTCCATGCAAAGCAGCATTGTTTTGAGTAGACGCCTGGAGGACAGATTTCTTATTTCTTGAGCATGAAATTGTTTTACATAGAGCTGCTTGCTTTACAGAATCAGAGCAAGGAGTTGGTTGATTTGGTAGCACACCTTCTGACTGATTATTTGGGAACGAATCAGATACATGGTCATCACTATCAACATTTTGGCTATTCCATTTTTTATTTTGCCTCTCAGAAGAAGAATCCCATAAGATGTGTGTGTCTGCATCACATGGGGGACAACTAGGATGGGAATTTTGTTGCTTCAAATCGCCTGTGTTCTGATCTTGAGATGAACAAGCAATATGAACAAGAGACAGACCAACATCTTGGTATACGTCAACCATTTCAGACTCATCCAATTCTGCAAGCCAACCAGTCTCATCAAGACCATCTTCTGAAAATCCACAAGCATGTTCTGACAAGTAAAATTGTTTCCGGGCTTCTTTCACATGTAGAGCAGCTTCTATAGCAGCTGCAGCTGACTTATCAGACTGATAATCTAGTATCATCTCTGCAATAACCATGGCCTCAGATGCAGCAATAGATAGTTCAATCGCATCATTTACATCAGCATTACGGAGTTTTCGACCATCAACCTTTCCACCATAGACATCATGTCTTTTATGTCTGTTTGTATCAAGTTGTTTACTGATCTCCTTGCAAGCTACTTCTGCCACTGTCAGCATATCAGCTTGAGGATTGTTAGCCTCAAACTGATTTTGGGAGACAGCATTGACCTCTTGTTCTTGACCATCTGCACAAAGGCCCTCGGATGGACCTTTGCATGTACCAGACTTTGGCATCTGAGGATTACCATTGCCTTCAGCTAGGGAGGGTTGTGCAGCACTTTCTGAAGACAGACGCAAAGAGAAAGGTAGTACCTGTAGAGGGGAAACAACTAAGACATTATAACAATGCAACAAAGGATCTGTTGTGCTGTAGAAAGAAAGAGTCAGCATAATTCAGCGACAGCAACCCAAATTTGCTACTATGAAGTAACTTCAGAACTCAGTATGCAATCCACCAAGGTGAACAACAGTCAGATCAAAACATATAAGTCAACATCATGAAAATAATAATAGGCATCAAGGTAAAGAAATGTTAATGCACATTTTGAAATGAAGTGATTAATATCAGTATTAGAGATTTCTTTCAAAATGTCAACAGTAGAGATGAGAATGGAGGACACAGAAAAAAATCCCTAGCCCTTCACAATACAATAACCGGCAAAAGAGATATAAGCAGACTGTCAAAGTGTGCACTTAGTAACAAACAACTGTATTATCTCAAAAGAAAAGGGCGTTATCTATGTAGGATTACGATTGAAGGCTACCTGTAATATTCAGGCAGCAGTACCAAGGCTGAATTTGATCAAAGCAAAGAACAATGACATCCTATTCTTACATTGCTGCTGACAGGTGAACTTGCAACCGTGTCCTCATCTCCTGACAAGTGCAAGAGTAATCCACTATAACCACCGGTGGCATTCTGACAATCCTGACGCTCCTGAGAAGGGCGCCCCACAAACGCACAATTCTGCAACTCGGGGAAGAGACCAAGGCATCAGATTGGTATTCAGACTGGATTTCAGTACGTTATTTCCAATCAAATGAAAAACCTATGGCTTTGATTAAGATCTTTGGTAATAAAAATAATAGTTCAGAATCAACAGATTCCGAGCCAATTAGTGCAGAGAATAAGAAGAGCACCTGACAAGAAGGCGATGAAACGGCGGTAGTGGTATTCCGGTGGTTACCAACCGTCGGCGTGCCATACGGCTGAAGCCATTGCGGGAGCCAAGCATTATCCTGAAAGAAAAAAACAGTACCGGAAAGTTTTTAGAAACGGAAGCATCCCCGGTTCGCATCTTGCTCGAGAAGGAAAAACTACAGGCCCTCAACCGTTCGACCGAGCGACAGAGAAGGGAAGCAGGGTGCACGGACGGGGTAGGAGGAGACCGGGGGGGGGGGTGGGTGGGGGTGTGGGGTGGGGGGTGTGGGGGCGGGGCTGTGCCTCGGAGAAGCGCGGGGAGTGGTATCCGCAGATCGACATGGCGGCCGGACCGAGCAGTCGCCGCCGCCACGGGAGGAACCAAGGGCAGGACGGAGGGCCTTCTCGTTTCCTTCGTTTTTTTCCCCCTATTGCCTGTCTCCCGCCACCTGATCCATCTATGTTTCGCGCCAGAAATCCAAGAGCAGCGCGGGCGCGGGTGAATGCGACGGCTGACGGCGAGTAGGGTAGGACCAGCGGCGGCGGGCGAACGAAAAGCCCTGTAGACTGACAAGTGGGTCCGATCCCAACTGTCGCGGCCTCGTTTTTCCTCTCTCCCGGAAGCGTTCAGACTTCAGATTACTCCGTCAGTCCCAAATTTTCTTTTGATTGACTATGTTTATATAAATATTAGCAATATTTGTATCTCTTCTAAGTAAGTTTATATTATAAAAAATATTTAATTATTTATCTAATGTGATAGTAATTATACATCATAACTAAATATTAATATTTTTGTAGATTTGCTCTAATTTAAATATATTTGACTTTTTGAGAAGTGATAATGACACTTAGGGGACAGAGGGCGCCTCCTCTGTGGCAAAATAACTGGACATCTTTCTTCCTGTCAAGTCAAACTTAGTACATGTGAGAGAAATGTAGAGTTATTATCTTGAAAATAACTTAGCATGTTTCTTTTCGATATGTCAAACTTCTTAACACGTGAGAAATGTACAGTAATTCTATATCTG
Source organism: Bothriochloa decipiens (assembly GCA_023333625.1). Taxonomy (NCBI): domain Eukaryota; kingdom Viridiplantae; phylum Streptophyta; class Magnoliopsida; order Poales; family Poaceae; genus Bothriochloa; species Bothriochloa decipiens. Next base: position 5,336,669 of record CM041628.1, on the reverse strand, counting down.
AAGGTTTACAAACGAGGGATTGAAAAAAATAGTTTATTTTCCAGTCTAATCCACGTACATTGCATTTCCCCATTTTCATCTTTGCAGTACAGGTACTAGACTAGAAAATACCTTTCAGTTTTCTGTATTCAAGCCACACGATGCCTCTAGCTTAGCATTTGGCTCTGCCATTTTTATAACAACACTATATAGCCCCATGCATGAGCATGCATGACACATGTCGCTCTAACTGCTAAGCATGTCATTATGTGACACTCGAGCTATGTTATGGAGTACACAGCTGGCGCGGCAAGCGGATTTACATCGCCAAACATTAGAGACAGGAGGCCGTTTCACCGTTGGACCTTACAATTTACATGATGCCATTCTCGGATTTCTTTTTTCCTCTCATCGTAGAGACCTACACCAAAATTGGTCAAACGAGCCAAAACGCTCAACTCTACACAAGCCTTGAACACACAAATTACTGCACGAACGAAGGTTCACCACCCATATCAGAGGTACAGAAAACAGGGCACGCTGCTCCGAAATCATGAGCTCTTCAAATCCGTCAGAGCAGTCTTGGTGGCAGCAGAAATCACAGCGTCTGAAGCATTCGGCAGGTAATAATATTTCCCTGTGCAGAGCAAGACAAAAAAAAAGTTGCATTCAGGACAGTTCAACAGGAAAAAAATGGACTGCGATATTTAAAAAAAAAATGTGCCAAAAGCATGAGATGGATTTGCCACTGCAGGCGTACCTTGGGCAACCCTTGCAATTTCCTTGGCAAATCCTGTGGATACAAACTTGTTCTCAGTATCGATGACAAGAAGGGACATTCCTGCCTTGTATATTTTGCCAGCCACCTCAAGTATCTCATCCTTGGAAAAAGACGACTAAGTCAAATTACCCAGCAAATAGTTAATATAAACAACTTCTAACATGAAGCTATTTGGAATTGGTTTGCACCAGTGGAGAAGTTCGGAAGGGCCGTTATACTGTTCCATCAGTATTGGAACTAGACTAGATACTTCCCATATCATACTACTTTGTAGATATCGGTGGATGAGTAGTACCTTTAGTTCTTGAGAAGAAGGTCTTGGTGCATCTGAAGCAGCAGCAGCAGCTTCTGGATCAGTGGATCTCTTCAGTGATACATTAGCTCTTCCATCGGTGATTGCAACAATCATGATACGCCCAACATCACCACTCTTTTCAGCATTCATACCCACTCTGACAGCCTTGAAGAAGAAACCTCTATGTTATCAGATCATGCATAGCTTATTGCTTGTAACAGAACCGACCAATTTATTAGAGCACAAGCACATAATCCGCC
>CM041628.1:5298729-5328259 GCA_023333625.1 Bothriochloa decipiens | reverse complement strand
CATCTCACCATCTGCAAAAACATGGGAAATAAAACCCTGAGTACGAGTGATTCAGAGCAATGCTTAGTTCTTACTGTACTGAGGCCATGCGCTAAAGGAGAACCACCACCACATGGTAGCTTCTCAAGACGTTTCCGGGCCATTGCTATAGATCTTGATGGTGGAAGCAAAACCTCAGCATAATCTCCACGGAAAGGAATAATTGAAACCTGAGACAGACGTCAAGACACAAAGCAAGGCAGGTCAATAAGCATTGATGGTATACGAACTATCCACATGACCACACACACAAAAAAATGATGTAAATACCAATGGGAAGCACAATCCAAGATGACCTTCAGCATGGCAGGATATGCAACATGAAGTAAACAGGCTTACCTGATCTCTGCTGGTGTAGCTTTCTGCAAGCAACTTCATTGCCGCACCTTTCGCGTTCTGCATACGATTCAGAGCCATGCTACCACTAGCATCCACAACAAATATGACCTGTCAAGTAATTCCAATCAGGGGAGCGGTTAAGTTATATGAATAGGCTAACACTGGACAGCCGTGTTTGCGCCATAACTAGAGCCAACACAAGCAGACAGACAGTAAAATGCATTGTATTTATCACAATTCATAAAACACGCAAGCAACATAAACCAGAGCCCCATAAACTACACAAGCAATCATGCGGAGAATAAGAGACATACTAGAGCACCTGCTTTTCGAGCCATTCTTTTGGCTCTCATGTCAGTCTTTTCAACAAAAACCTTTCTTGCCTTGTCACATTCTTTCTCTCTGCGCAGTTTTTGGTATGGTGCAGCTGCTCTAAGTGTGGCATCAACAGCTAACCTCCTTACTGGACCCTACAACACAAATAATTGTTTAGACTAGGAGGGCATTTTGTGAAAGGGTACAAGGGAAGAATGCAGTAGAACTAAACAGCTAAAACGTACTAACAGGGTACCTTAGGAAGCATGGGCTTTATGTAACGGCCCCTATCTTCTGAGAAGATGACATTCTTTGCTCGCCCAGCTTTTCCACGCCGTCTTTGTGCTTGCTGAGCAAAGAAAAGGAGCTTATCATCTACTAAACCACCTTCAGCATCAAATATGAACTCCTCGGGTATCTGCTGGTCTTGTTGTTCATTTTCTTCTTCATCATCCTGTCCAACAAAACAGCTATGAGCTATGAGAAAACAAATGAAAAAGGCAACCCATTTAAGTTTTTTGGGGACCATTCTCTATTTGATACTGGAATAGTAAGGGCCTCCTTCCATGATCCTGAAAATTTTAGCATCCATTATGTGACATTAAGTTTATCTTTCATGCCCTATATGACACTATGGTTAGCTTTTCTGTTTGAAGGTCATTAAATTCCATGTGCAATGACAAAATTGCCCCTCTGTTTATCTTCTGCTCCTGCATATCTTGCAACAGTGAGCTTATCTAGCTGTTAAATGGATCACTCGGCACAAACAATCTAATATCTGTATTCACTGAGATGTGGCTATAGTACGTGTTGTAGACTCACAGCTGTACTTTATACATGTGCAGTCAAAGACATCCAGATTGAGAGATGTCATCTTGCCAGGGTACATGTGCATGCATACACCCTATAATGTTTTTGCTTTCTCTCTTTGCTTAGAGCATCTCCAAGAATCTATAAAAAAGGAGCCCAATACTTGTTTTGGGGCTTGGTCCATGAAAAATGACATTCATCAGTGCCCTAAACAGCGTGGTTATTCCTGATTACTCTATTCTGCCCACAAATCACCTCATTTTTCCGCTCGGCCGCCACTCACTCTATCCTGGCCTTTGCGCTTTTCTCCTCTCTTCCAGGCCTAGATGGCATGCAACCATCACTGGCCCGCCTCCAGTCACCCAAGGCTGCTCCTAACCGCCGGCAGCCGGCCACAGTGGCTTGATGCCAACTGGTGGTGGCTGCAGGCGATTTGGACACGGTGCAACTGTAGATCGCCCAATGCTCCCCTCCTCGTACAATTTTGATCCGGTCCAAGAGGTCCCACTAGTTTGGAGCACCAAAAATAGGGCAATCTTGGAAGGACCTTTTTTCCCACCTAATATTTTGTCGCAATCCCACCAAACCATATTTTTTGGACTCCTTTTTCTGTCCATTGTTGAATATGCTCTTATGTATGTACCAAAGTATAAGCTCCTCACATGGGCGATCTAGCACCAAGTCGGCCAGGGCTCAAGCCCCCACTAACACCACCGGAAGTATGGAGCCCTTCCTAATCCTCCTCTACAAATTTGTAGTCGTCGAAGCTTAGGAGGGGCTAAATGTAGAAAATAAGGAGCCCCTCCCAGCGTATGTTTCTAGATCCGTCACTGCTGACTCACCATGCATGTTTGTGGGTGTACAAGCATAAATGCAATTGCTAGCTTCCTTTCTCTATCTTTCTTGCTTCTTAGTTTCTTACTCATTAACAGCACACATGACTAAGCCATCATCGTCCTAGGGCAGTACCTTGTCATCCCACACATGGTGTGGTTAAGCAAGATATATGGCAGCAGGGGTAACTCTGTCTTTTAACATAGGACTTAACGTCCTTTGGATGGAAAAGCTAACAGGAGTGTCATTATAAGGCATTGAAGATAAACTCGGTGTCAAAAATGTGAGGCTAAATTTCACGTGCCATAGAAGGAAGCCCTCATTATTCCAGTGTCAAATAGGGAACTCTCTTTTTTCAATACAATAAACCAACCTCTTGGTCATCGTCTTCCTCATCTTGGTCTTCTGAAGAATCTTGATTTTCTGGCGGTGGTGGCGGCGGGGGTGGGGGTGGTTGCTCTTGCTGCTGATCCTGTGGGTTATCAGATAGGATGGAGCGAGGTAGAATGACCAGCTCTACCTGCAAGGAGCCAAGTGTGTCAAATATCAAACTTGTTGATAAAACACTTCCAAGTTGTTTACTACAATGTAGTTCAATACATATTGCTAATTGCTAATTTATATTTCACTCATTTGGTATAGTCAATTAAAGATATGAACACCTTGCCAAAAAAAAAAGTAAAGCTATGAATGAAACAAATATGTATTTCTTAAATTCCTAGATGTATATTACTGTACTACAAAATGAAGAATTCATAGGCTAATAGACTTAACAGCTTTCTTGAGGTCATCCACAAATACTTTTTCACGTCCTTCCATAGCAGCAAGGCATTTTGCAACTCGAGCAGCATACAACTCAGCACGATGTCCCTGCAAATATGTGTTAGAAGGCATATGCTTTGAATTGTGATTACAAGTTTATAAACACAATAATTTTCAATATAGCATTACCTTACTAAATTGGCATATTCCAAACAAGCATGATTGTTGTAAATTTAAAAGGAAATATGATGTGCACAAATAACATGACGGACACCAGACAAGTTTAGTGGACAGCAGTGCAAGGCTATATTGACATAAGGATTTGGCAACAAACACCGCTGGGAAGACATCAAGGATTACAACAAGTACATAGTTGACTGCACAAAGTAATAACAGATCTAGGATGCGACTACAGGTAAACAACAGAAGAATGCATCAAGTCCTACAAAGTGCTTAAAGTCAGGTGATTCTGGTATGAAGCATCAAGGTCCACATGTTAACTAACCTGACAGCCACCTCGAATAGCTTCCATGACAAGATATTTGAGCTGCTCTGTGCTAACATTAACATCCTTCAGATACTCTCTTGCCAAAATTATCTGAGTGACCATGTGTTCCCCTTGTGAGATGAACAGTACATAACAAAATATTCAAATTAATCCTACAATCACAACTTTCATCTAGTCTAATGTCACAATCAAATATAAATATCTTTTAACAGCGACAAAAAATTTTAACATTATTATAGCCTACCTTATGCAGCATATCACAATACTTTCATTGGTGATCCCAGTCAGGCATAGTGGGATAGCTGACAGAACTAAAATTCTAAGGTGCTTTGCAAGCTTGCAAAGCTACACAGATTCAAATCCAGATGGAACAAACTAGTGAATTACATTTAAGTACATCCCATTACAGGAAAGCTATGTGTTTAATTATTTATGTCGAGTGCTAGGCTGCTAGCTTGTTTAGTCAATAGAGTGTGGTCAAGAGGGAAAACTACATGCAGCCATTCATAATATCAGTCCTGGGTGCCACAATCTTTTCATCTAATCCCTTTCTCTTTATTGCAACATCACAATTATGTAACATTTTCTCATGAGTGAGTAGGACACCAACAAACATGTCAGGTCTCCACAGTTTAAAGTCCTGTCATGCATTATGTGTTATATACTTCAATGCTTTCATGTAGCCATTTGCTTCTCTTTTGCAATCATGTGTGTTCGGTAGCTTCCATTCCACTAAATAATTTGCTGAATATCCAATTTCATGAAGAAAATTGTAGGAGTGTAAAAATAACAAGAGGAGACAAAAACAACCTATGTGTTGATTAAATAAAGGAGGTATATATTACAGTTACAAATCTATATTCACACTACTAGTACCTGAGTTTTTGCAGTTTCAGTTTCTTCTTCCACCATTTTGAAAACTTCTTTGCTAGACTCCTGAAACCGAGTTGCAATATCCACTGCTGCAACACGGTCATCAAAACTCATTGGAAGATCAGCACTGCACCAGCAAACAGTATGGTAATGATAAAAGTATTGGGTGTCATAGTTCAAGAATGTTGTAAAAAAATTCTTACATTAGATTGCGGCAGTTCATGATAAATAAATAGAAAAACAAAAAGTTGCAACTGATCTTTCAGAGTCTAAAGTACCTTAGATTAATTGCAATGCGATCAAGCAAGTGTTCACGTACAGATCCTTCCTCCGGGTTGTAAGTAGCAATTAGAAGTGGTTTGCAGGGATGCCGAAAGCTAATGCCCTCTCTTTCCACAATGTTAACTCCCTCCGTCAAGACATTCAGAAGTAGATTGCTTATGCCATCATCCAATAGATTTATCTCATCAACATAAAGAACACCTCTATGTGCTTCAGCAAGAAGACCAGGTTGAAACACAGTAGTCCCTGATCTCACAGACGCTTCAACGTCAACTGATCCAATGAGCCTATCCTCTGTCACACCAAGTGGAATCTGTCACGAGGAACCAGCAGCATTGATAAGCTGTCAACGTTATGGAGAAATGGCATAAGAATAAGTCAGTGTGATATACCTGCACAAAAGGTGTTTTCACAATCTCGGTTTTGACATTGCCCTCAGAGTCATACTGTTTTTGATCAGCTAAACCATCCTCCCATCTGCCATAATGAAACCTCAATGAAATGAGCTGGCACATCCCAGGGACAAAAATGAACAAGCCTAAGATTTTTGTTATTCGACTAAAAAAGCTAAGAATTGGAGCCAAAATTAATAATTTGAACAGTAACAAGAAGTAACCCTTGCAGCGTTATTATCATATAAAGTGTTAAAGGGCATTACTCATCTGGGGAGCTAGGATCAGCATTTGCAATGGAGCCAACAACCACTTCAATGGGTGGAAGCATAGCATGCAAGCCACGAGCCATCACCGTCTTTGCCGTTCCACGCTTTCCTGAGATGGCAATGCCTCCAATCTCACGATCAATCGCCCCAAGCAGCAGAGCCGTTTTGATAGCATCCTGGACAACAATGTGGAACCAAGGGTTACAACAAGACACGGTCTGAAACAGTTGGTAGTTGGTACCATGACAGTTCATACCAAGACGATGAAGGAAACCATGGGCAGAAAACTATGGTGCTTTGAAATTACTTTTACTTTTCTATTCGCAGAGCATCGCTGTAGATTCAATCGTGATATGTGCTTAATGTTACCATATACACATACAGACGATTTAAATGCTGTGCATGTGTTTGGCTGGCGAAGTTTGATCTTAAACCTTTGCTGGCTACAGCCACAAGGTAAACCAAAACAAGGCCAGTCAATACCAGACCGGAATGCAGCCCAGTTCATTATGGGGAACACCAGGAACACTTGATTCGCTCCACGAAATGCCTCTACCAAAATCGGGAAACAATGCCACTAGTCCACTGCCGACTGCCGCTAATCCCAACACGCAATCAGCAATCCAGCCAAAAAAAAACTCGGAGAGAGCACGAAGCGGGGGAGAGCGGCGCCCGAGTTCCTCACCTGCCCGACGACGGCAGCCAGGGGGAAGTACTCCCTCCCGTACCCACGCCCCGCGCCGCCCTTGACCGCGGTGGGGATGGCGCCGTTGGTGGACTCGAGGACCTCGGAGGCCGCGGGCGCCGCGGCCACGAGGCGGGATTCCCGCAGCCGGGCGGCGCGGGAGTGGACGGGGAGGGAGACGGCGGCGGCGGCGGCGGAGGGGAATGAGGTGGCGCGGCGGGGCGGGAGGTGCGGGAGTGAGGTGGAGAGCGCGGTGGGCGTCGCCATGGCGGTGGCCGCTCTAGTGCGTCAGCGGGCGCGCCCGTGTGTGTGGGCGTGCGCTATCGTCTCTTATCCTGGTTTCGAAACGGAAAATCTCCGCCGTCCGTTTGGCGCAGTGGTTTGATCGGAAGGGTATCCGAGGCCTGTTTGGATTGATGCGAGTACATGCAGAAAAGAACGGTGACAGTGATTATGTGTTCATATATGGACAAATGATCTTTTTTTTATAAGACTAGGGCCTTGTTTAGATGTCACTAAAATTGCAAATTCTTTCACTCTCTCCATCACATTAATCTTTGGACGCATACATGAAATATTAAATGTAGGTAAAAAATAACTAATTACACAGTTTGGTTATAAATCATGAGACGAATCTTTTGAGCCTAATTAGTCCGTAATTAGACAATATTTGTCAAATACAAACGAAAGTGTTACGATAACAAAGTTAAAAAATTTTCACAATAAAAACAAGGCTTAGTATAATGTCCGTGCTAACGCTGCGATTTTATTTTGGAAATGCATATGAAACAACCAACGTTTTTCCCATAGTTCAACTTTTTATACAATTATATTTGAGCATGCATACAATACGGGAAACACTTTTGCATAACGCCACAGGACACATTCAAGTTCAAAGTTAATTAAGATTCACATCTCTTATTCTCAAGGATGCTTAGCAAAATGGATCTTTCCCCACCGTAAAAACTTAGCATTAGAATTCTTATGACAACACACCAGCCATTGTAAAAATTCATCGTTAGTTGAGTGTTCTTGATGTCACATTTTGCAAAATTTAGCATAAAGCTGGCTGAAACATTGGAGTGGCTAAAAACAAACATATCTTCAGAAAGGGGAGATGCCCTTGATGCTAGATTTTTGCAAAATGCAACATAAAGCTTGCTAAGTGTTGCAAGGTATTTGATTTGTCATTTGCTTGCACTTGAACATGAGAGGGATGCACACTCATGTATTCATGATCAAGAAATAATTTGCATTCACTCCTCAGGTGTTCCTCAGCTCCACGCTGCGACAATTTACAATCACCTCTACATCAGTTTTGCCACTCTAGTATATTGCCCGTGCTAACGCTATGTGACTCTAGAAAAAATAAATCTGATGAAAGAAACACAAATGTGTAATCCGTGCTTCAAAATTTAACAAACCAAAATAACAACAATTAAGTTGTGAAGAGTGAGAACGGAATTCAACCCTTACTGCAATTTGCAAACCGAGTCTGTAGCCGAGAATGTATCCCCAAGTGCTTATACTTTGGGTGCCAAGATAGTCACCACCAAGCTTAAGTACACCAATGTTAAGTCTTGATAGTCCTGCAGCGCCTATTCCCTGAACCATCATACCAAATTATAAGATAATTATCCCGAAGCATACCTTTATTTCTGTTCCCCTGAACCTCATCAATCTTATGTGCAACTCCTGCAGCCAAGCCAAGCAACAGGATGTCAAGTCAGCTTCGGTTAAATCGTTGTAACATGCCTGCATAACTAGTGTCTGAATTCACTACATAGCTAGTGTCTGAATTCAATCTGTAGAGCCACAGCAGCAAATTCAATCAGTTTTGCAGGCTCAGTTTTAAAATGCTTGCAAGTAGCCTCAGTTATAAGATGAGACCAGAAAATTCAGTAAAAGGAAATTTACATGAAAGTCAGGGTTAAGCATACACACAAGAAGAATCGCAATCCAAGCAAGGAAAAGGTAAAAGTGGAGCCTTGCAGGAACCGGCGTAGTGCTGAGCACCCACGCGGCCCTCGCAGCCTCCAAGGCGCCCGCGGCACAGGATGGGCACACGAACCGGAACAGCGAGACGGCCTCCTCTGGCCCGGCCCTGGGGGGGGGGGGGGGGGCCAGCAGAGCGGCCGCACAGGGCCCTTGAGACCAGGGGGCCTAGTCCCAAATATGTTAGGTATTAGTATATAGTATATTTAGTCAATCTCAAATCTATATATATATATATAGTATATTCAGTCAAGAAAGAAGCAGGCCATCATACGGCTATATACGTATACGAGTCCAGGTGACCGCGTCCAGTGCATTCACAGGCAACTAGCCTTTCGCAGTTCCACGGCATCGGCGACGTCTCTGCGTCCTTACGCAACGCGGTCGCAATTTCCTGGTTCCTGTGTGAGGTTGCGAGCGATCGGCTGTACATCAGCGACCCGTGAAAGTTCGAGGCCGCCGGCCTGCACCTATTCTGTCGTCGATCACGCAGCTGCTAACTTGCATCTGTTCGGATGTCTTTATATACATAGGTACAAAATTGCTCTTGTCCCCAATCTTTATTCTCCACCATAGGTTTGGGATTTAGGAGCCACATATGATACAGCGATCATGTTAAATTTAGTATGCCAAATTTAGTATGGCATAATGTGAGTGAATAATGTGAGTGATCATGAGCCAATATTTAATTCTCCTACGACGGAATTAACATCCTTGAAGGTGGTATTGATCTAAAACATCATTAGATTAAATTTATAAGAACTTGTTTTATAAGATATTTTATACATTACACTTATTATAATTGACATTATATTATTAGAATTATATTAAAGGCAGGGCCCATCGCTTACAGCTTCGCTCCGGATCGACGGTTTGACAGGGCCGGGCCTGGGCCTCCTCGGCGTCGAGCCCGGCGCGGTTAGACTTGGCCACCACCTCCCCAGGCGCCTCGAGGATCACAGCCACCGTGAGCACCTCACCACCAGGGAACCGCAGCAGCGCCTCGCCGCCGTCAGCGATGTCCGAGACGCCGCCGCGGCCCCGTGGCCAGCGCGTTCTTGCGACTGCACGGCCCGAGTCGCCTGCATCACGCATCTGCGTGGCCAACTCCAGCCGCCCACGCACGCCCTGCTGCGGCCACCCACGTCGGCGAATCCTGCACCGCTACCATGGCCCAGTAGGTGGGGGGGGTGGGGTGGGGGGGGCCTTAGGGTCTCAAAATATATCATGTCGCTAAGTATATAGTTTGTACTTTGTTATAGGATATACACAGGCCACGGCTTAACTTGTGCCAAAAACATAGATACCATCTACAGATCGAATCACAATAATTCTTCAAAGGACTCCGTCATGTACTTTTTGTGTTCTCATGCAATATAAATTTCCAGTAGGGGTGCAAACCCCTCCTGATTTCTAAACAAAACATAAATCTTCAAAGGGCAATAAAATGCCACCATACACTTGACGTACGACACATTGCGTAACTAGTAGTAAAAAGTAAATCTATATTTGCTGTACTGCATCAACTAACAGTAGTCATACTAGTAGGGGTAAAAAACGACACACCAGATCTATGATATTTTTTTTTGAGGGAACTCGGGGGATCAAATCAATCCCCATCTACTTTTCATTTCACGTTTGCTCGGCAAGCCGAGCGACGGAAGGACGTAAGCGTCAATCTTCGTATAAATTTCGAGAGGTACAAAGTGGGGGAGAGAGACAAAGTACAACAACTTACAACAACATTTGTCAATCTTGCTTTCACACTGCCTCATGTCTCTTCGGGTGCATTTTGCCTTTGCCACCTTCTGTGTTTATGTCTACTAAGTTTGTTATGGATTATTAGAAGCAAATCCATTGGATTTCTTGTTAACATTATTATACACATTGTTGAATGTTGATTAGTCTCTTGGGAAGAGTCGATTCATCAACCAGGGCCCTTTTTAAATCTCATATTTTTTTTAGTTCCCAAGTAAGACCGACAATGTTCCTCCCACCTAGCTGAAAATGACTTCGTGAAGCCACGTGTTAGTTAAACAATATAAACATGAACGCGCGTTTTTTCCTTTTAACTCAAAGCTTCTCTCGTGGACGATGACGAGGCTGTGCCTGTGCCTCGTGTGCTCCATCGAGGAAAAGATGCCCTGCATCGCAACGATCGCCACTGGTTGCCTCGCAATTCGCATTGTTCATTTGTTCTTTCCTATAAACAGTTTTCGTTTCACAAGCAAAGGAAAAAAAAAAATACAGTGCTAGGGATGACTAGGCAGTTGGTACTTGACTGGATGAGTGTCCGTACACACAAACGGCTCCCACCTCTCGCCCTTTTGCGACGACTTGTTCTCACAAAAGCTAGACCAGGAAGCAAGCAACAACAAAATCCTCCCTCTGGTTTCATGATTCTTCTTCATCCTCTTCGTCCTCTACTAGAACTGGAAAAGGCGATCCTCTTCTCGCACTCGTTTCGCGCCACCATTATTGCCCGCCCAATCTGCCGCCGCCGCCGTATCCTCGCCCCGCCATTATTTTATTTTTAGATTTATCATTGCGTCCACGCCTGCTCCACTCCTCGCCTGCCCATCCCCACTTCGCTTCCACGCAAAGGATTTTTCCTTTTTTAAATACTACATGGTCTCTGATCGATTGATCCGGCCAAGATTTTCGGAAGCTTGTGCTTAGTTACTGCCTCTTTCCTTTTCCCCCCTTTCACAATTTTGGGGGCTTTATCTATTTCTCTCCCCCCACGCGCTGCATCTTCTTGATGCGTTGCGTGCCGAGTCGAGGCAGACATCGGAGTCGCGTGGCTGATTTGGTTTAGTTTAGCTCGCGATTTCTTGGTCCGGTACCCTGCGCTGCTCAAATCCGATTCTTTTAGTTCAGATTTTGAGTAGCAGCAGGGCTTCGGCGGCGATCACTTTATTGATTGGCTTCCATCAATTTTTGCCCCCACTGGTTCGAATTGGGGATTTCTTACTGTCCCCTCTTTTGGTATCGGTGCTGAAGAGCTCAGCTCGAGATCAAACCAATTTGGGTTTTTTCTTCTTCTTCTTCCACTACTGACCAAGCTCACAAACACCGCTAGCTCCGCCAATGGACGAGTCCGGGGAAGCGAGCGTCGGCTCCTTCAGGATCGGGCCGTCGACGCTGTTGGGCCGCGGGGCGGCGCTCCGCGTGCTCATCTTCAGCTCGTTGTGGCGCCTGCGGGCGCGCGCGTACGCCGCCATCTCGCGCGCGCACGGCGCGGCGCTGCCGGTGGTGGCGTCCTGGCTGCACCTCAGGAACACCCACGGCGTCCTCCTCGCGGTCGTCCTCTTCGCCCTCTTCCTGAGGAAGCTCTCCGGCGCGCGGTCGCGGGCGGCGCTCGCGCGCCGGCGCAGGCAGTACGAGAAGGCCATGCTCCATGCCGGGACCTACGAGGTCTGGGCGCGCGCCGCCAAGGTGCTCGACAAGATGTCTGATCATCAGGTTCATGAGGCGGATTTCTATGACGAGGAGCTCATCAGGAACAGGCTTGAGGAGCTCCGGAGACGGAGGGAGGACGGGTCGCTCCGGGACGTGGTGTTCTGTATGCGCGGCGATCTTGTTAGGAACTTGGGGAACATGTGCAATCCTGAACTCCACAAGGGCAGGCTAGAGGTAATTGACTTTGTAGCTTATTAGTTCACTCCGCTTATTCTTTATGTTTTGTAAATGTTGATAGTCTTGCAAATACAAAACCACTTCTTACTTACAGCAAGAAATTCAGCATTTCCAAAAGATGGCAGAAACTTCAAAATATATGCCATCATTACAGTAACACGGTTGATCTGTTGTGATGCAGGTTCCTAAGTAACACGATTGATCTGTTGTGATGCAGGTTCCTAAGCTTATAAAGGAATACATTGAAGAGGTTTCTACTCAACTAAGAATGGTGTGCGAATCTGACACTGATGAGTTGCTATTGGAAGAGAAGCTTGCCTTTGTCCAGGAGACAAGGCATGCCTTTGGGAGGACAGCCCTACTCTTAAGTGGGGGTGCTTCACTGGGGTCTTTCCATGTAGGTGTAGTGAAAACATTGGTTGAGCATAAGCTTCTGCCTCGGATTATAGCAGGATCAAGTGTTGGTTCTATTATATGCTCGATTGTTGCTACCCGGACATGGCCTGAGATTGAGAGCTTCTTCACAGACTCATTACAGACCTTGCAGTTCTTTGATAGGATAGGTGGAATTTTTGCAGTGATGAGGCGTGTCACCACTTATGGTGCACTGCATGACATTAGCCAGATGCAAAGGCTTCTGAGGGATCTCACAAGTAACTTAACATTTCAAGAGGCTTATGACATGACTGGCCGTGTCCTTGGGATCACAGTTTGCTCTCCTAGAAAAAATGAGCCACCCCGCTGCCTCAACTACCTGACGTCACCGCACGTTGTTATCTGGAGTGCAGTAACTGCCTCTTGTGCATTTCCTGGGCTCTTTGAAGCTCAGGAACTGATGGCAAAGGATAGATTCGGCAACATAGTCCCCTTCCATGCACCCTTTGCCACAGATCCTGAACTAGGCGCTGGAGCATCGAAGCGCCGGTGGAGAGACGGGAGCTTGGAAATGGATCTGCCCATGATGAGACTCAAGGAGTTGTTTAATGTAAATCATTTCATTGTGAGCCAAACTAATCCTCACATTTCTCCACTCCTTAGAATGAAAGAGCTTGTTAGAGCCTATGGAGGCCGCTTTGCTGGAAAGGTATGTCTGTGACCATATTGAGTAGGGACCGACCTTTACCTATGTTACTCTCATAGCATATGATTGTGGTTTATGTTAGAATGCAGTCCTGTCGTTCATGTTGCAGATACTTATTTTATTTTCTCTAATATAATAGTTAATCTTCAACAACTCCGCAAATGCTGCTAGACTATTCATGGTTATCATGTCCTGCATATATAGGTAGTATACGGTGGGATGGAAGAGTTTATTCAGTGCTATGATAGACTTAATGAAAATATTTAATGGTGGATATCCAGCCAATATTCCATATTTCTATTGAAAACACTTGTGCATTTTGTTTAACCCTACTGGTTTTGTATATTTCTTGAACACTATGTTAGAGTTCTCTCTTTCAAAATCCAATTGCTATATGTGCTTTTACCAGGCATAACATTGATCTGATCTGTGTAGCTTGCTCGTCTTGCTGAGATGGAGGTTAAGTATCGATGTAACCAAATCCTAGAGATTGGTCTTCCAATGGGAGGACTTGCAAAATTGTTTGCTCAGGACTGGGAGGGTGATGTCACCATGGTTATGCCAGCAACAGTAACTCAGGTATTACTCTAAGTTCTGGGTAGGTTATTTAGGTGACATACAGACACTTTGAGTTGAAGAATTTTCCCTCACATCTCTCCAACTTTCAGTATTTGAAGATTATTCAGAATCCAACATATGCGGAACTTCAAATGGCTGCCAACCAAGGCCGCAGGTGTACATGGGAGAAGCTCTCTGCAATCAGAGCAAACTGTGCCATTGAGCTTGCATTGGATGAATCTATAGCAGTGTTAAACCACAAACGGAGGCTAAAAAGAATCATTGAAAGGACAGCAGCTGCTTCCCAGGGTCATTCTAACTATATTCGACTCAGAACTCCAAGGAGGGTACCATCATGGAGCTGCATCAGCCGAGAGAATTCTTCAGAATCTCTATCCGAAGAAATTTTTGCAGTTGCTACTTCATCCACGCAGCAAGGTGCCACTCTTGTCGGCACACCAACTCTTCTTAACCTTGTTCGGCACAATTCTCATGACGGAAGTGAGAGCGAATCAGAAACCATTGATCTTAATTCCTGGACCAGGAGTGGTGGGCCTCTGATGAGGACAGCATCAGCTGACAAGTTCATCAGTTTTATCCATAACCTTGAGATTGACACGGAATTAACTAGGCCCTATACTGTAGATGGTGATACTGCAGGTATTTGGTCAGAATCTACCTTCCAAAATGATCCACGACCGAACAATAGCTCAAGTGTTACTACTCCAGATAGATGCACAGAAAATTCTGAGACCCAGTCATGCAACACTGTCAACACCATAGCTAATCAAGCTTCTACTCCCACAAGCATTGGTGTTTGTGAAGGAGATTTGCTGCAGCCTGAAAGCACTACTAACGGTATCCTGCTTAACATTGTGAATAGAGATGCCCTGCAGGCTCAAAATGACACTGTTACTGAATTGACTGAAAGCTCCTGCGCCGAAGCATATGTGGCAACTTGTGACCCTGTCTCAGGGTCTAACTATGCTGAAGATAACAAGGATGCTGATGGCTCGAGCAATCACTCACTTGATAACAAGGATTCTTCTTGATTTTGAAAGCTCATTATATAGCATGCTCACTACAGCTACGCTGTACAGGAAAATTGAACTTGCTCTGTCCAAAGAGCATGAGTAGCATTAGCATATATTATGTACGGATGCAAATCGGCATATAGGCCACGGGCTTAGGGATACCCGTACATTATTAGTGTTAATATTTGCATTCGTTGTGAAATTGTTGGTTGATGCATGAGTGAAGATGTACCGAAATGATTTTGCCAAGTGTGTGGCAAATTTTATCTTTCTTTGCGTGGTGCACGGTGAAAGTTGCTCTGATCACTGCCTGGCTGTTTAGGCACTGCTGAAAATTCATTTGTTAGCAGATTTAGCAACCATATATACGCGAATTCGGCAGTCACTTAGAATGTCCAATCATCTCAGAGTAGCAGCAGCATGAGGTTTATTAGTCTTACAGACACTTGTTACTACATCTCGGAGTAGCAGCAGAACAAGAGTGATAATAATGCTGCTAACAAGGCACAAGCTGAGCTAATCATCGAACGGCCTGAGGTTATGGTTGACCGCTGTGAAGCCGCCGTCCACCATGAGGTTGAGCGCGCTGACGTACCTGGCCTCGTCGCTGGCCAGGTATAGCACCGCCTGGGCGACGTCCTTGGGCATGGCGTCGACGCCCTTGAGGTTGGCCTCGCCGCCGACGAAGGCGAGGAAGTCCCTGAGCGCGTCGTCGGCGCGCGCGCCCTGGGGCAGGTGCGGCATGGACAGCGCCGTGGGCACGGCGTAGGGGGACACGCAGTTGACGCGCACCCCGTGGCGGCCGAGCTCCGCGGCGACGCTCTTGGTGAGCCCGACCACGGCGTGCTTGGACGCGGTGTACGCGTGCGGGCCCAACCCGCCGATGGCGCTGGCCACGCTAGCCAGCGACACGATGGAGCCCCGCTTCTGCGGGATCATGACGCGCGCCGCGTGCTTCATCCCGAGGAATACGCCGTTCACGTTGATGTCGAGCACCCTGCGCACCTCGGCGAAGTCCACGGCGCGGATGTCCGTGACCTTGGCGCCCGTCACGCCGGCGTTGTTCACCATCACGTCCAGCGCGCCGAACCACTCCGCCACCGCGTCCACGGCGCGGCTCACATCCTCCTCCGATGTCACGTCGCAGTGGACGAACATGACGCCCTGCGCGTCGCCACCCAGTGCGTCGCGCAGCTGCTGCCCGGCCTCGTCCTGGATGTCCGCGATGCAGACCTTGGCGCCGTGCTCCACGAAGAGGCGAACGATGGCTTCGCCGATGCCGGTGGCGCCACCGGTGACGAGGGCCACCTTCCGTTCCAACCTGTGCTTCGGGAAGAAAACGGGCGATCAAATTTGAACAACGAAAACACAGCTGCCGGATGAAACAGCTCCGTACACTAATATATGAGATTGCAACTGGATTCAGTCTCAGATTCATGAAAGATTTCTACTGAATCCTAAACCTCATGACTGTATGCCGATTGCCGATGTATACGTCTGGAACAGTAGAATGGTTAAGGATACACTTGGCAGTTGGCACACCATTTTCTCCAAAGAAGAAGAATAAAAAAAGAAGACTTTGTTCACTACTAGTAGTACTAGAAGACAAGCACAGTTGCATCACATTCCAGTATTCCACCAGAGAGAGCACCAGTGCTTTGGCTGGGTGGATCCTTCCATCCATCGCATTTCCAAGCGAAAAACATGGAAACTTTGATCAAGATCTTGCATAATCGACCTTCCTTTTGGAGTAACGAGCAGGCTTTCAACTGAGACAGCAACCGAGCTGTGGAGTGGAGCAGAGAGAAGGTAGGCCATGGATGGGGGAGTGGAGGCGCAGGGAACCCACGCACGAGCCATGGGGGGTGAAGGGAAGAGCAGGGCACGCACCGCTTGCTTGAGGAGGACGACGGCGAGGATCCCGCGGCGGCCATCGTCTCTGAATCGGCGCCTGCCTCCTCCGAGCTCCGGCGGTCTGGGTCGCCGAATCCAAGTGCGCTCGGTCGCTGCGGGGTGGAAACTGAGAGCAAGCTGGCAAAGGCGTTGTCAGAATCTGGGTGGAGCTGTGGCACATGGGCCAGTGAAGCCGCCCGCCGCCCGCCGCACCGGTTGTTTCGTGTGCGCCAGTCACGGCCGTCCACGTATCCAGCACCACTCAAGCGCGCGTCTTGGCGTCCCAGTTCTATCTGCTCGTGACCGCGACGGCGGCGAAATCCACGTCGATTCCCACGTGGCCATGTTGGATTCGGCCGATTGGACGGTGCAGCGCGTTGACCGTACGAACGAGTGTGTTTGGTTGTGTCCTAATTGACCGTACGTCCCTATGGGATGTGTCGTTCAAATTTTACCAATTTTGACTAAATTTATAGAAAATATTGTATAATATTTATACTTTCAAATAAATTTATTAAAAAACTAGATTTAAAAATCTTTTCGATGATACTAATTACTTAACATAAATATTTATATATTTTAATATATAATTATTGGTATTTTAAAAATGTTGACTTTTCGGGAAGCGAGAATGACATCTATTTTAACACGAAGAGAGTATATATTTTGCTTTCTGCTTTACTACATTAATCTGGTGAAATTCGCGCGCCCCGTCAAGAAAATCCATACCACAAGGACGAGCTAAATCGGCTCTACCCATTGGGGGGGAGGGGGGCTGAGGGGCTGCAGGCCCCTCCCCCCCGGGCTGGAAATTTTTTTTAATAAATTTTCTATTTATTATCTAAATCCCAACCCAAAACAAGTTTAAGGCCAGGTGAGCAGGCCAGCAGCCGCATCTTTTATTCACAGTCACGTACGTCGCCACTCTTGCGATCCCCGCCGCCACCCGCTCGACTCCTCGTGGCACGCGTGTCGCATCGACCTCACCCGCGCCTGCTCGTGCATCGCCAGTTCGCCATCGCCTGCTCCGGCCTCCGTCCTCCGGTGAACGACGGCGCCACCCCTCCTGCCCTCTGCTCCAGCCTCCGCCCTCTGGAGTCCGGTGAAGTTGTGAACTGTGAACGGAGTCGACGACGCCACGCCAGGTCGCCAGCCCCAACCGGGCAGCCCCTCTTTCATTCCTCTTTTAGTTTTCTCTTTTCGTTATTAGTATCGGAAATTCAGTCAATGATCCGACTTCGATTGGTTATATTTTGTAGAATGGAAAAATATTATGCTAAGAAAGATGCCGCTACTTCTATTCAAGAGAGTCGATTTGATCAAAAAAGACCCCGCATTGAGCTTGATATGAATGATATAGTTGTTGATCCAGGTCTTAGAAATCCAATTGATGAATTCCATCATGATATTAGGGATGATGCTAGGAAAACATATCTACAGATGGGTCCATATCAACCAAATTGTGAGTATGAAAGAACAGCGGGTAAATCTCAAACTAGAGGTTTTGTTAGATCATGGTTTACTCAATTTGATTGGTTAGAGTATAGTCCTGCCAAGAATGCAGTCTA
Organism: Bothriochloa decipiens; assembly: GCA_023333625.1. Classification (NCBI taxonomy): domain Eukaryota; kingdom Viridiplantae; phylum Streptophyta; class Magnoliopsida; order Poales; family Poaceae; genus Bothriochloa; species Bothriochloa decipiens. Next base: position 5,310,383 of record CM041628.1, on the reverse strand, counting down.
TTGCTTTTATTGCTACCTCTTTAAGCCACCAGCAACAAGCGAGTTTGATAATAATGCATTCACCAGAGTAGGGTTTAGAAATTGGAAAAAGGGAAAGGGCTCTTTGCTCAAACATGCTCAATCAATTGATGGCTATCATAATGCAACAAGAAAACGATCAATTGATTTCAAAAATCAAAGGCAAAGTGTAGAACATGTGTGGGCAGTAACAACTGCAGCAGAAGAGGAGGCATATAAAGCTCGTTTAACTATAATGTTAGGCATTGCTAGATTTCTCCTTTTACAAGCTCTAGCATTTCGTGGGCATGATGAGTCAAAAATATCTAAAAATAAAGGAAACTTTTTGGAGATGCTTGATTGGTATAGAAAGAAGGATCCTAAGGATGCACTTGTGACCGGTGAGAATGCTCTAGGGAATAATCAAATGAGTTGTCCAAAAATTCAAAAAGATTTGGTTAGGGCTTGTGCAGAGGAGACAAGTGAATTAATTAAGAGTGAAATTGGAGATCGTTGGTTTGCGATACTTGTTGATGAGGCTCGTGATGCATCAATTAAAGAACAAATGGCTGTGGTTGTGAGGTATATATCATTTACTTGTGTATTTTATTTGTTTTGTTTTGATGTTTCTAATTAACAATTTGCTATTTTTTGTTTAATAGGTTTGTCAATGATAAAGGAAGTGTGATTTAGCGGTTCCTTGGCTTGCAACATGTTTTTGACACCACGTCATTTTCATTGAAGGAAGCATTAGCTTCTATGCTTGCAAGATACGGGTTGTCTATAGCCAAAGTTAGAGGACAATGATATGATAGAGCTTCAAACATGAGAGGGCAGTTTCATAGGTTGCAAAGGCTGGTATTGAATGAAAACCCCTTTGCTTTTTACATCCACTGTTTTGCTCATCAGTTGCAGCTTGTGGTAGTTGCTGTAGCCAGATGTTGTGCTTCAACTGATGATTTCTTCAATATCACTTCAATTGTCAATACTATTAGTGCTTCTTGCAAGCGAAAAGAGCAACTTTTGCAAAAACATCATGATAGCCTTGTTGAGCAATTAGATAGTGGTGAAATATCTCCTGGTAGAGGGAAAAACCAAGAAATAAGTCTTGCTAGGCCTGGTGATACACGATGGGGTACACATCACAAAACATTAGTACGTCTTCTGCTCATGTGGGAATCTGTGCTTGAGGTGTTAGAGAATATTAGTGATGATGGAACTGATGGGGAAAAGAAAACTATAGCATCTGGATTGATTAAAAAAATGGAGTTATTTCAATTTGTGTTCATATTGCATCTTATGATTAGAGTATTGGGGATAACTCAAGACCTATCACAATGTTTGCAAATAAAAAATCAAAAGATTGTTCGTGCAATAGGATTGATTAGTTCTGTCTAGATAAATATAAATGCCATGAGGGAAAATAGTTGGAAAAATCTTTTTGAGGAGGTTAAAGCCTTTGCTGTAAAAAATAATATAGACATTCCTAATATGGAAGATATGATACCAGTCAGAGGTCGTTCAAAATGTCGTAGAGCCAAATTAGTGACCTACTACCATCATTTTAATCATGGAATTTTCATTGTTGTCCTTGATCAAGTAATTTGTGAGTTGAACAATCGGTTTCCAGAAAGATCAACTCAACTATTAAGATGTGTTGCTTGTCTTGATCCGACAAATGAATTTGCCAACTTTGAGATAGAGAAATTAGTTGAGCTTGCAAAGATTTATTATGCTGACTTTAGTGATTATGAATGTGTAAAGCTAAGAACTGAGTTTGAAAATTTTATTGATGAAGTCAAACATGATGAGGCATTTTGCATTTGTGTTGATCTTGGTAGCCTTGCCGAGAAGATGGTTCAAACTGATAGACATACATATTTCCCTTTGGTGTATTGCCTCATAGAGCTTGCATTGATATTGCCAGTGGCAACGACAACAATTGAAAGAGCCTTCTCTGCTATGAATATTATCAAGACTGACAGGAGGAATAAAATGAATGATGATTGCTTGAATAATAGCATGCTATGCTATATTGAGCGGGATTTTTTTACATCCATCGAAGATAATAAAATTTTGATGCGCTTTTAAGGCTTAAGAAACGGTAAGATGAACTTGCCACGCAAGGTCCCAAGGTGAGTATTGTTTTAGTACTTTTATTTTTGCTTGTTATCTTGATTATTGAAGAAGTGTATGACATTTAAAAATCATGTAACATTGGGCGTGGCGGTTCAAGTGGCATTGGTTCAAGTGGTGTGAGTTCTTGAAGATAGAAGACTACATGTATTTGGTATTTTTCTATCCTTATTATCATAATTCTCTGTATCTTTGACTATGATCACTATGAATCAATATAAAATTATCAATCTTAGCTATATCTATTAGTGTACTAGGTCGAGCGAGAAAAAATTTTTAGCCTATGTTATTTAGCCCCCATGTCCGGTTCGTGGGTCCGCCACTGGCTCTACCACACACTGACACACGCATGCACATTGCACTGTATTCCTTATGCTATTTCTTGTGTTGCTAGTGTATATAAAATTAGAATGCTAGTATGGTCAATGTTTTGGAAAATGACTTGGGATAAACTTTTTTTTGACACAGCTTAGGATAAACTTATATTGACTTATATTTACCACCGTCAGAAGAATTTCATGGGTCCTAGCGAAATTTAAATAGATATTTCTTAAGGTTATGATATATTCATGTCTATACTCTCGTCCAATCATCATGAAGTTTTCATATGGCTCTTGAATTTTGCAGCCATCAAAAGACTCATATAATTTCCCGTCGAAACACCGGAAGAAGACCATACAAGACTCATATAATTTCAAGCTAGGTACCATAGGATAGATCATGATTTTGAATTTGTTTTCATATTTTTCGAAGCCAAAATAAAGTAATACAAATGTTATAAGACTAAATAGAATTTGAGATTTTCATTTGCATATGTTTAAAAGTATCTAGATATTTTTTAAGAAAATCTATATATATTTTGTAAATCCTATTTCACCACCTTAAACTAGCAACTCCAACGGTAGTCATATTTATCTATCTCAACATGATGCTTCATGGGGCAAATTCGCATGTCAAAATCGTCAAAGTGAGCAAAATCAGAGAGTTTCAAAAGCTGGATAAGAAAATAAATAAATCAAATTTTAGCCAATAAGATTTTTTTGACAAAAGAAGAATTATATTATATGATAGCCATGTATATCAAGATATTTTGAGCACTCCAGATTACAAGAAACTACTCACTCTGTGAAAACACACAACTTAAAACCTAACATGTTAGATGCTTTGCAGTATGGATGACTGTACAGACAAACACTCCGCAATGAAAGACAACCTAAGAACAGATGTCCAATGAACAATGACCAACATTCATCTAGTCGAAATCGAGGATCTTCTTCTTTTTTCTGCTGTCTTCTTTCTTTTTCTTCTTGCTGTCATCAAAGAATAAGAAAGACTGATCTGAAAATTATTCTCTATATTCTTTCATTGTGGTCAAATCTAACTAAATCAGACAAGAGACCAAAGAAATTTATTTCACGACGGTGACATCGTCTGTGTCTTGATACCGCCGTCAAAAATAAAAGTCCCCATGCGTCATGTCTTTTTAATTTCGAACTACATTTACTACAAGTTTAAACAGCACATGTATTTCAATAGAAACCGCACTATCTTTTTGAAGTGGTGGTCCATCAAGGGCTGGCATTGGGCTTGTGCAGTAGCCAAGTTTTTCTCACTCGGCCTGGCCGCGCGCGTGCCGCACTGCCGCTGCGCCTAGATACAGCTCACCACGACCTTCTGGTTCAGGGTCACCAACGCCTTCCAGACCACTAGGCAACAACGAGCCCAAATCCTGCGTCCTTTTTTTCTTTTTTCCCCTGTTGTTTTCCTTTTCTTCCACTCCAAGCCGAAGCAAAGCAACAGACGCGTCCCAATAAGACAGGACCAGCAGCCCCCCCCCTCCCCGTCCCCACCCGCTGACATACAGCACCGGCGCCGCGCACACAGCTGCACCGGCGCCGCGCACACACCCAAATCCCGCAAAACCCTAAGCCGAACGGGGGAGAGAGAAGACGCGAGGAGAGAGAGCGAGCGAGCGAGAGGAGGCGCGCGGCATGGCGGGTGCGACGTCCCCGGCGGCGGCCGCGAATCTGGCGGGCAAGTCGGGCGTGCGGGTCGTCGTGATCGGCGACCCCGGCACCGGCAAGTCCAGCCTCATCGTCGCCCTCGCCACCGAGCAGTTCCCCGAGAACGTGCCCCGCGTCATGCCCCCAACCCGCCTCCCCGCCGACTACTTCCCCGACCGCGTCCCCATCACCATCATCGACACGTCGTCCAGGTACTCCCCCGCGCCCCCCTCCGCCCTCCCGCGCATCTCGGATTCGTTAGATCTTGACTGGAAGGATGGATGGATGGATACCTGGCGTTGAGTTGATTTTGCGCGTCCCTGTCATTGCAGCCCGGAGCAGAAGCCGAAGTTGATCGCGGAATGCCAGGCCGCCGATGCGGTCGTGCTCACCTACGCCTGCGACCGGCCCGCCACGCTGGAGCGGCTCAGTTCGTTCTGGCTTCCGGAGCTCCGGCGATTCCAGGTAATGGCGCGATTCTCGATACAGCGTGGCGAGGCTTCGTGGTGTAGGTCTAGATCGCTTGCGTTCAATTGTTTCTCGTGTTGCCCCATTGTGATTTGTCTTGTCTGATTTATGTGATGCAGTTGAAGGCTCCAGTTATTGTGGTGGGGTGCAAGCTGGACCTGAGGGACGAACAGCAGGTTAGCCTTGAGCAGGTTATGGCGCCCATCATGCAGTCCTTCCGCGAGATTGAGACCTGCATTGAGTGCTCCGCTCTTCGGCAGATCCAGGTTAACCCGCATCTTATTATACTTGATTTGGTTTTTATACCCCTACTTACCTTAGTGATATCTGAACTTTTGTCAGACACATTAGAATAAGGCTTGCAACATCCAGACATGAACAGTGTGTGTGTCTAGTGTATTAAAATTCTTGGCATTTATAAGTTCTTCTGATTAATAATTATGGATGTTGATTTTATTTTTTGGCAGGTGCCTGAGGTCTTCTACTATGCCCAGAAGGCAGTACTTCACCCGACTGCCCCGCTCTTTGATCAAGAGTTACAATCTCTGAAGCCTCGATGTGTGAGAGCGTTGAAGCGGATATTTATTATATGTGATAATGACAAGGATGGTGCTCTCAGTGACGTGGAGCTCAATGAATTCCAGGTTTGTGTTCATGAAGCCTACCCCTGCTTTCCATGTAGCAGCATACAACATAACTACTTAATCATATTACTCTGTACTCTTTTGTTTCTAATGATGCTGAGGTTCTTTTTCTTAGGTTCGATGCTTTAGTGCTCCTCTGCAGCCAACTGAAATTTCAGGAGTTAAGAGAGTTGTTCAGGAGAAGATGCCTGAGGGAGTAAATGAAAGCGGACTTACCTTGACTGGGTTCCTTTTTCTGCATGCCCTCTTTATTGAAAAAGGTCGTTTGGAAACTACATGGACTGTATTGAGGAAATTTGGCTATGACAATGACATCAAGCTTAGGGATGAACTCATTGCAACGCCAATTAAAAGAGCTCCTGATCAAGTATGTTTGTTTTGTTTTATGATTGATACAAATCTTTCAATGTCAATATTATATATTTATCTGTCTTTGTCCTGTTCCAATCTATCCATTTTGATATCCATCATTGTTCTTCCAGTGAATTCAGGGATTGTAAACACTAAACTAGTGTATCAGTGTGTTTTTATGTTAAAACTGACTTTGTTCTACTTTTGGTGCTTGTTAAAGCTGTTTATGACCAGTAGTTTTAGCTGATTTTGCTGTTGTGTTATTATTATATATGTAGTTCGCAGCCTTGCACGCTTATGTCATTAGCACCAATACTTTTATTATTGTTTCAGTAGTGTTCTGGGAACTTCTTTTAGTTACTTCATGCAGGAATATAGTATATTGATGGAACATATACATCGGTGAAGTAATAAAGCCACCTTTTTTCTGCAGACTCTGGAAATGACAAGCGAAGTGGTCGATTTCTTGAGTGGGATATTCAACATGTTTGACATTGATAACGTAAGAAGAATTTACAAATTCGTTTTTGATAAAACTAATCTTACCCTGATATGCAAGTGGTATTCAAATGATAGTGAATCACTATTATGCAGTTTAATTATAAACACATATTCATTTGAAGTTATCCGATTAAGGGACCGATTAGGGGAACAGTCGACTTGTACAAGTCGTCTGATTGATCACGATTAATCGTGAACAATCGTCCTAGTCAGTCCCGTGGTGACTAGGTTCGACTAGACGAATTGTAAACATTGGTTATACTGTCTTAGGATATCGTATTTGATTGATCGCTCAACACTTTTTATATGTATCCAGGATGGAGCTTTACTACCTACTGAGCTGGAGGACCTTTTCTCAACAGCGCCTGAAAAGTAAGATGTTAGATGAATCAATCATTCTGCATATATATTGGAAATGTACTTGTGGTACATTTGAATATTTGATAATGCTCGTCTATATGGCAACTATTGGAAAGTCCCGTGTTAATTCCCGTAATCTATTGATAGTACATGTTTTTTTATTCAGTCTTTGTACCATATTGTTCTCTATTGTTATTTTCCTTTGCATCACCTTTTCTTTTTGTGTTGTATGTTTCAGCCCATGGTCTTCCGATCCATACAAAGACTGCGCTGAAAAGAATGTGTTAGGTGGACTGTCACTTGAAGGGTTTCTCTCAAAGGTATTTTGTCTCATCCTTAGCATATGATGCACAACTAATAAACTAGGGGTTAAATGGGGATCTTATCTGTGAACAAACATATTTGTTGTGGATCTGAAACAACCTACTTCTATTATGTTTGTTTAGTACTCAGCTGCCTTTGTTGCTTTGAGAAGGACCAGACAAATGTTGTGTCTATGTGGTGAATAACTTGACATGTTGAATATGCAAGCTGCTGATGTAATTAAAATATTTGCTAAACATTTCAGAAAAATATGTAAGATAAAGCATAATCATTCAAATTATAATTTGAAGTGGTGTGCTCTGTTAATGGTGATATTTCTTGAAAGACTAAAGTATGAAAATCTATACATGTTCTACAGAATGCCGGCAGCATGGCAATGCCGTTTTCTAATATATTATTTTTATATCGTGCTATATTGCAATATATTTTGCTCTTGCTGAATAAGGATTTTGCGATGTAGTGGGCTCTAATGACACTTCTAGATCCAACAAATAGTTTTGCCAACCTTGTATATGTTGGCTATCCTGGCGAGTTCAGTTCTGCATTTACTGTCACAAGGAAAAGACGAGTGGATCGTAAAAAGCAGCAGACACAGAGAAATGTTTTCCAGTGTTATGTTTTCGGCGCCAGAGGCTCTGGAAAGACGTCGTTGCTACAATCATTCATTGGAAGGTATGCCATACGTTTCCTGATATCTTACTGCACACTTTTTTTTTTTCATTTGGTCGTCTTTAATTCACTTGGGGTCCTTGTAACAGGCAACCTTCTGACGCTCTGCCATCTAACAGCGAACACTTTGCAACAAATTCTGTCGAAATGTCTGATGTAAGTATTATGCTCTTTTTTTTTTGCACTATGGATGTGTTGTATGTTGATGCTCTATGCTATTTCTGTTTTCAACAACTTGAATCCCATTGTAATTGTGAATATAATCCCTCCGGTCGAATGTATAAGGCAGCCTGACATGGCATGGTCTCCTAAATTACACTTTGACCATTCATTTATTTTATATTATTGTTTATGATTATTGGATTGCACATTTGATTACAAGTCTAATAGTATCAAATTTGTATTGAAATAGTTAAAATTATTGGCCTACCAAACAGTTAGTTTGATTCTTGATATCCATGAAATGCCCTTTTAAACTGGATTGGGGGAAGTATCAGTGAAGAAAAAAAATCTTATACCATCCATATTCCTGTTGATACAAAAAAAACAGCAGCATGTCTTTATGAAATGTTGAATGCATGTTCTTATTGTAGTAGTATTGTCAACTATATTATCTCCTTGATATAATCTATATCATTTTAACGGATTATTTATCTGTGTAGTCTAATTCTGTTCTCTTTGTAGACTATTACTGTTCTATCTGCCTTCTCATTTTCCACAAGCACTATCGATCTTTTCTAGTCGAGTCATTGAGTGGGTTGTTAGGCATAGCCTGTTTATCTTAGTCTGATTCAATTTTGTTTTGAAGGGAACTAGAAAGACGCTAATACTGCGAGAGATTCCTGAAGGTGATGTGAGATCCTTACTTTCTGACAAGGAATCATTGGCGCCGTTTGATGTAGCAGTATTTGTTTATGATAGGTACACACTCCTCTAGACTACTCTTTTTATTTATTGATTATCTGCAAGTATCAAATCTCAAAATAAAGGTTATAGTGACTGATTGTTCTCCCTATTTGTGCATCAGTTAATTGAATTGACAAAACCTTCATCATAAGTTAATCACAAATATTTCTTCCAATTTTGTGTTTGTGCTAACCTGATATAAACCATTTGTGTTAACATGGCTAATGAGTATTATAATAGAAGTTTGGGTTTAACATAATGCGCTAAACAATGTTTAGTATCGTTCAGTGCCTGCTTCTGCACCTTTTCTGTCTGGTGGCTTATTTCACGGTACTGGGCTGAGATTGTGTGTTTCATGACCCACCTTGGCAAGAAAACTAAAGTTTCCTTTCAGTTTGTCATTATCTCGACCAAGTTACTTGACTTAGGCACTTAAGCAATATCTTTGTACCCGTACCAATTTATTGTTTCAAGTGGATTCTCAGTCGAACTGACCTTTTTATGACCCCTAGTTATAGTTAAATCCCTGGTTATGTGAGCCACACTTCCGACAGTAGGTGATGGAGATCGCAATTGACAATTATTGAAACTTCTTTCACAGTATTCGTAACTATTGTCACTCTTGTAGTCTATTGTAGAATGAAACACAAAACCTGGAAGAGCTTCTAGGAGGTCGACAAGTAAATCTTGTTTATACTGTCATATCTTCTTTTGAAGCCTGTGATCTGGATCGACATAAATGTACGCACTATGCATGTATCACAAAATAGCCTCTGAACCTGTTTTGTTGGCAGCTGTGATGAATATTCCTGGCAAAGGGCTAGAGACTTGCTTGTGCAAGTGGCTACACATGGAGAAAATACTGGCTACGAAGTTCCTTGCTTGATAGTTGCTGCAAAAGATGATCTTGACCAATCTTCGCAAGCTCTACAAGAATCAACTAGAGTAAGTTATTAGCATTTAATTGTGTAGGCATAGTGGAACCAAGATAAGATATCAGGATGAGTTTTCATTCAAATTTATTCATACGTTGTTGCTGCATACCTCAAAACTGCCCCAGGTTTTGTGGCTCAAAGTGTTCTCATAGGTTTTGTCTTGCCAAAAAGATCGTCATATGAATCGTAGAAAAACGAAACAAAATGAAAGCTAAAATTGGATAAGGTATGTGCTAGTTCAATCCTGCAGCTGCCATTGGGTAGTATGGTGAAGAGAAGTGCATAACAGCTTATTGGTTGAAATATTTCGCTAATAGTATTTGTATTTGTTGAATTATTTCTTCAGTAAGGTTGCTTTCTGTCGTTTATAAAAGCTAGTTTATGAAGGGATACGGGTTGGTCAATGAGTTTGCATATAGTCCATCATAAGCACAGGTTTGTATGCATCCCACTTAGAATGCGGGTTTGTGGACCAACCCTCTTAAAATGGCTTATATCTGAATACATATACATGAACCAACCTACTGGCATCCCTAAATTAATCTCTTACTACAATAGTTCAAATAGGCGCTTCCTTTTCTGTTGTCCATGCTTCTCTGTAGTATTGGCAGAAGACCTACTTAACTTACTAATTCGTTGACATCATGCATTATTGTGACCGTATAATGAAAGTCATTTATTTGCCAGAAGAAGTAACTGTGACAACATCTACTTTCCAGGTGAGCCAAGACATGGGAATTGAAACACCAATTCCGATCAGCGTGAAGCTTAGAGATCTGAACAACATTTTCTGCAGAATAGTACATACTGCACAGCAGCCGCATTTGAGCATTCCTGAGACTGAAGCTGGAAAAACACGCCGGCAATATCGGCAACTTCTAAATCGTTCACTAATGGTTGTCTCTGGTGAGTTGCATGCACCCATTGTGTTTGTGAATGGTTGAACGTCATACTTGTCTGCTGATGCTAATATATAGTTTCCTAAATATTCAGTCAATGTGAAAGTTGTATGAGGTCTGACTTATGCTGATACTGCACTAATAATTTGCAGTTGGAGCTGCTGTTGCAGTTGTTGGATTAGCTGCTTACCGGGTTTATGCAGCTCGGAAGAACCCGTCCTCTTGAAGCCCTCCTGGACAAGTGGGGAATAAGGTGCTTCCTTCCTGCAGATCACTTCGCAACATCAGCTGGATCCATGCTGGTTGAGGTTCACCGCTTGGGCTTTTACCCGGCAGGAAACCGACGTTTTTGTACAGACATGTCATCAGCTATAAATTGCTCACCTATTGGGGTTTCAGGTTCTATATAATTGACAGACATCACCTGGCTCCATAAAATGCCGTATCTGATAATCTGTTGTGGCTAAATTAGCTCGGCTAAATATTGTTACTACTACCCGAAATTTTTGCTTCTTGTGGTACTTGCACTAGTCTTGTGGTATGCGTTTATGTATATGCAATCACATATGCTTGTATTTTTATGGATATACGATATTCTTGGTACGCGTTTATGGATATGCAATCACATGCAGCTTTGCAAGTAGAATATAAAACTATTCATCCTAACAAATTTATGTTTATTTATTTATATTATATAAATGGTTACGTAACAAATTTGCTCCTAATTTATTTGTAATATAAAAATAAAAGCATTTGTAAAATAGGCGGAGTAGCTGTAAGATCACTTGTCATTGAGGAAGTAGGTTGCGATTACGACGAATAGGTGAACAAATGGGCGCAGATCGATTTTGGTGTTGATTCCGGTAGCATTTCACAAAATGAATATATAGAGCATCTCTAATAGTTTAGCAAATTTTCTTTTCCAAATCTCGTTTATCAACTCCTAAAAAATATGGGGATAGAAAAAAAAGATCTCGTCTCAAATTTTGTTTCCAAAACCTTACAAAACCCTCTTAACAAAATGAAAAGACCCGCTAAACGAACGAAGAGCTCCGTTAAGTGAACACAAAAAGCCCCGCTAATCACGAGCAAACTATTATGTGTGGCCGGTGTATACGCACAATCGACCCGAAATTTACTAACTTACCAAAGATATAAAACCCAGATGCCAAATTATTAGAGAAATATTTTTCTCATTTTATCAAAAATTTTAGGATGCTAAACACATATACCAAACTTTTGAAGATACTCGTAGTAGTAGTAGTAGTAATAATAATAATAATAATAATAATAATAATAATAATAATAATAATAATAATAATAATAATAATAATAATAATAATCATAATAATAATAATAATCATAATCATAATCATAATCATAATCATAATCATAACACGACTTTACATCGGTGGGAATTGGGAAGAGATGGATATGGCCAAACGACACGATCTGAGCATG
>CM041628.1:5282807-5293729 GCA_023333625.1 Bothriochloa decipiens | reverse complement strand
ATGTTTATGATTAGATACATCTATGTGCTTTGTAACATAAGAAAAAATTATCAAGATAGTATATTATATCTGATACAAATTTAATAGCGCATTGTATACTAATACTATTCTTTTATTATGGATGTCATTTTTTCATAAATATTTAGTAGTTCTTTTCTCCCGTTGTAACACACGGACATATTTGCTAGTAAGTAATAAAATTTTGTTTTGATGCCAAATAAATAAGTTTAAAAAAAATTAAATCAAATAAATAACTGAACATTTTTCAGAGCCAAATAAACAATTCTCCCGTCTATATACATCACCTAAGCCCCCCTAAATGCACTAAGATTGTTTGAATTCCCAATACGACCGTGGTGATGCCTAAGAAGACTCATTGCTAACGACGTAACAAATTACATAGCCATTAGAATGACAAATGTAGCTTGTGTCTCATTACAATTTTCAAAAGAACCAAGTGCATTCCGATGACTTCAAGTCCTCAACCAGCGGCGGTGGCAACGGGAGCAACGACCGTCCGACGGCAGCAACGCAGGCACGCAACGTATCCGCCGTGTGCAGAGGCACATTCCCCGATATCCGCCGTGTGCCGCCCACGCATAGCGCAGACCCGCCACCCGCGAACTGCCACGCGGCGGCCCGCGTCCCGCCACGCGCGACGCGCAGGCGCTGCATCTGTCGCCGGTCGCGGAATTCCGGTGCGGGATGCCGCCGCTTCCCCCACCGACATCCCCGCCGTTGGATTGCGTCGCGTGCCGCTTCCCACCGCGAGGACGCATCGCCGCCCCCGCTGACTCCTGGGCCATGGCAGCGGACCCGACCCTCTCTAGGTCCACGCGTCATTGACCCACCCATGTGGGCGGTGGATGCCGGCTGGACGCCTTTCCACCGAAAACTAGCCCGGCCGCCCGGCGGTGAGGAATCCGGAACTCCCCCTCCTCACGCACGCTCCTCCTCGCCATCTTTAGCCTAGGCCCCACCTCCCGTGCCGTGGCCATTAATTAAAAGCGGGACCGACCGGGCGCTCCCTGCCTCCTCCTCGTTCCATTCCACCGACCAGATCCACCCCGCTCGCCCAGCCATGCCGGCGCCGCCGCCGCAGCCTCCGCCTCCGTCGCCGCTGCTGCCGCAGGCGGGGGAGCCGTTCCGCGTGTTCGTGGGGTACGACCCGCGGGAGCACGAGGCGTACGAGGTGTGCCGCCGCAGCCTGCTGCGGCGGTCGTCGATCCCGCTGGACGTGCGCCCGATCCGGCAGGCGGAGCTCCGCGCCGCGGGGCTCTACACCCGGGCGCGCGGGCCCACGGAGAGCACCGAGTTCTCCTTCACGCGCTTCCTCACCCCGTACCTCGCGGGCTACACCGGCTGGGCGCTCTTCGTCGACTGCGACTTCCTCTACCTCGCCGACCTCGCCAAGCTCCTCGCCGCCGCCGTCCCGCCTTCTGGCGACGCCGACCGCATCGCCGTCGCCTGCGTCAAGCACGAGTACAAGCCCGCCGAGGCCACCAAGATGGACGGCGCCATCCAGACGGTGTACCCGCGCAAGAACTGGTCCTCCATGGTGCTCTACAACTGCGCCCACCCCAAGAACGTCGCCGCGCTCACCCCGGACGCCGTCAGCACCCAGACCGGCGCCTTCCTCCACCGCTTCGCTTGGCTCGACGACGACGAGATCGGGGAGCTGCCGTTCGCCTGGAACTTCCTCGTCGGCCACAACCGCGTCGACCCCGCCGACCCGGCCACGCGCCCCCGGGCCATCCACTACACCTCCGGCGGGCCGTGGTTCGAGCGCTACAGGGACTGCGAGTTCGCCGACCTCTGGCTCAAGGAGGCAGAGGAGCTCAGGGCCGAGAAGGACAAGCTCAAGCTCCTCAAGGACAAGGACGACGCCGACGTCAAGCAAGAGGAGGTGACGGCGGCGCTGGAAAAGGGGAAGTGATGATTCATCGATCGATCGGTGATACTGCATTGGATGGATTGGTTCGTTATGTGAGAGATTTCACGTCTGACGCACCAATGTAGTATTCCATAGATCTGTTAATGCTGATGTCTGAGAGATTAGATTGATATGGTGGTAGTCTTGTATGGATAAGCTGGATTAATAATATGTAAAATAGAAATTTGGTAGTTGCAATGTCTGTGGTGTATTCTGAATGCTCATCGTTTAAGGAAATACCAACCGTTTGCGTATGTTCTTCAGCATTGCGCCGGTGAGGTTTGTTTTTTTTGAAGTGAACCGGTAAGGTTTCTCGCCACATCGCCCCTTCCTTACCCTGAAATAGTCACCGAGGTGGCGTCTCTGCAATCCAGCGGTGCAGAGAATGCGACTTGTTCCTGCCTCCGGTCCTGCATTGCCGGAACAACGACCATGTGCTGTCCCATTTTTTGCTAGACATTGTGGTCTTTTCACTCAGGCCTCTGGAGATGGCCAGATGGGCGTTGAACAGGTCATGTGCTGCACATTACTGTATTCGGTAACATGGGAACGTTGCCTGAACATAGAGCTGTGTACATCAATCTGCATTGGTAACCTCGTTGTAACACCCTAAATTTTTTTCAAGAATTTAAAATAGTAAAATTAAGTTAATTTATCATTTTTGGTGGACATTTAACATAGGCAAAATAATTATTTTTATAAAATTAAAATCAAACCTAGGTCAAGAAACATGTTTGTGTATTCATGCTGGTGCATATTTTATTCTATGATGCTAGATTTTTGTTGAATTCAAATTAGAATTTCAAAATATTTTAAATATGGACTTGTAAAAGGTTTCAAATAAAAGGAAAAGGCTTTATTTTCCCTCCCTCACTCTTCTCTCCATTTCGGCCCGAACAGTCCACTCGGCCTGCCTCTCTTCTTCTCTCCTTTGGCCCGCTGGCCTTTTTCCCGCGGCCCGTTTTCCTCTGGCCTGCTTCGCCCTGCGCGCGCGTCCGCGCAGTGGGCCGGCCCAACAGCGCAGCGCAGTGCCGCGTCCGCGCCTTGCGTCACCGACAGGTGGGCCCCGCCGTCCGGCCCCACCCGTTCGCCGCATCGCATCGCACGGAGCGCTGCGCCGCCGCTTGATCCCGTTCGGTCGCTCGACCCGAGGTTCGCCGCCAGCTATAAAAGGCTCGCCCCGTGCGCCGCGCCCTCCCTCGCTACCCTAGCAAAGCCGCGCCGCCACCCGAACCCGAGCCGAACCCTAACCCTAGCTTCCCGTGCTGCGCCGCCATAGCCGCCGCCCCGAGCTCGCGACTCGGCCGTCGATTCGCCGTCGCCGTAGCGTCCCGCCTGCAAGACCGTCGCCACGAGCTTCGGGGGAAGGAGTGGAAGCCGTTGGTTCCCTCCCCGTTCTCCCTCTCGCTCTCCTTCGCGGGAGTAACCTGACCGAGGTAGCGCCACCACCACCGTCGCTCCGCTCCGCCCGCGTCTAGCCGTCTCCGGTCATCCGCCGCCGCCATGAATCCCACCATCATCTTCGCGGTGAGCTTCTCTCTCTCTTGCGCCCTTCCCCGACGTCTTCCATGGCTCGTAGGCCGTTTCCCGCACACGCCGACAAGGACCTCGCCGCCGATCATGGCGCCACCGTGCGTACCATCGTCTTCCGTCGTCATTAACCCTGCGGCCGAGTCCGCGGAGCCCCGCTCGTCACTCCAGTATTCCCCACGCCATCAGCCGTGCCCCGGAGCGCCGTTCCGGCCGACGAAGCAGTGTTTTCTTCTTCAGTTCCGGCTTTACCAGTGAAGCTAAAGTTGTGTTTGAAAAAAGTTTGGTAAAACTTTTCAAGTAAGCCATGATGCAATTTTTCATCATTTGCTGGATAGACAAGCATTTGACCATTCGTTTATAGACCCTGCTTCTGTATATTTATTTACCTACTCATTCCATTGAGATCTCTTCCCTCATCTCATGGATTTTTTAGTCACGTGCGCACCTTGACATGATGATACTAGAGGTGTTTAGATCCACTCACCTAACAGTTCAGTATCTCAACCCAGCTAATAGTAACTGCTAGTAGATTGAAAGAAAAATTATCCTTTTACTTATCTCTATCTGCATGCCATTTAATAAAAGATTTAAAAGAAATAACACTATAGACAAAACCACGAATGCATGCATATTTTTACTGCTGATCCAAAAAGCACCCATCCATACCAACTATTAGCTACTTGTGTATCCAAACAAACTGACCATGATCTAAAAAGGGTCATACTAAAAGGCTTCAACTCATACAAGGTTAAGTAGAGTGCCTCAGTTCACATCGCCTTCATCAGGA
Organism: Bothriochloa decipiens; assembly: GCA_023333625.1. Lineage (NCBI taxonomy): Eukaryota > Viridiplantae > Streptophyta > Magnoliopsida > Poales > Poaceae > Bothriochloa > Bothriochloa decipiens. Next base: position 5,289,476 of record CM041628.1, on the reverse strand, counting down.
GTTCAGGACATGCAACACGACAAACAGAAAACCTATCACGTAGCCCAGGGTCAAGTGTTGCATAATGAGGCACACCATTCATCATCCCATTTCCATTTCATTTCCATTTGTAATGGCACAATACAGTGTTTTTTCACTGAAATAGATCAGGGGAAAGGTTTGGGGAGCATTTCAGCCAGGGATGATCCTACTTATCCTAGATCTAATCTAGCTGTGACTGATTCAGGATAAACAGTTCAACAAGCAAAAGACCACTGGGTCTACTACACCACCAGTATTCACTCCTTAATTTCATCATATATTACATATAGTGGACGGGAACATAACAAAATGATGGCATCCATACACTCCAGAGCTACACCATGGTCATCCTCAGGTAGCTAGGTTCTTCGCCACAGCCTAGATTTCTCCTACTAGACTCTTGGAACTCAATATCTAGATGAAGGATGCCGATCATCAAAATAAGGAAGTCCTCCATGTAGAGCTGAGCTGATTCATAAATCATAATAGAAAAGTCAACAATGAGTCTACTAGCTCATAGTTTGATCAATGCTAGCTAGGCTATGCAGCAAACAGAGAAGAAGATTAATACAGTTATCCAAATCATCAGTCCATAACAATTCTGACAGAGTAATAGAACCTTACACCGATAGATGTTTACATGCTCCAGATATATGTAAATTGTTATGACTTCTATCTCATTTACATATACAAGCACTAGGCAACTAAATTACAAGCGACAGAATTCTACAGGGCTAAGTCTAGAGTGAGGGGTTTCATGACTACCGTTTTGTGTCTGTGAACCAAGATTGGAGTGAGGTGTTTTATGAACTAAGACTTGCCATAATGTACATAGTCTAGGTTTCTCTTTGCGAATATATTTTGACAAACGACATATGTCAGAAAATGTGTGGCCAGCCATTTTCTTATATTTTTGTTTCTATGCTTCATTTTTAGGAAGTATAATACACACCAGCAAGTTCTTGTACAAAAATAGGAATCACACATTTTTCTAACATTGAGGTGCCAAACAGTATCAAGTAGTTTTTCTCATAGCCGAGAGATGAAAGCGTGTGGAGGACAGAGATGATCTGAAAGTTGAGTACGCCCATGTTGCAGCACTCTTTGATATCAAGCTATATACCCCTGCGTGCAACAATCTCACTGGCGCAAAACATCGCGTACAGCTCCATACCGATTACCGAAGACGAAGTGCTGCAACACTGGCATACTCAACTTTCAGATCATTTCTCTTCTTCCACAGCTGCTTCACTTGATCAAGCTCTTTCCAGAATGCTGCTGGAAAGTTGCAAGGACCATGTGTCAGTTCAAAGATACAATTGAATAATATTCAAAGGTTCAGCTTGTGATATATAAATAGACAGATATGAAACCATCTAGTTACATAACATAAGTGCGATGGATCAGTCTTTTCTCCTAACTGTTTCATTTGTAGGGATGAAACCAAATAATTTTATAGGTTCAGAGCACAAAATATCTATATCTAAGGGTTTATAAACCTCCACAAATAGTATGGACAAGTCTTTTTTTTTTTTTTTTGAACTGAAGTATGGACAATTCTTTTATCACATATCATAGTTCAATGATAAAAACTATCGTCAAACTACTATTGTCGTCCATATATAGCTAATATCAAGACAACATAGAGAAACAGAAATTTCCTTTGCTGTATAAATCGTAAGCAAAACTCAAATTAAAATTAGAATGAAAAATACAGATAAGTACTTCTCCTTGAGCTTGGCTTGTGAAAAGCGGATCAGCCAAAATAACTCTATGTTTGTGACAACAAGGCTTTATGATAAGCTGCTCAGATATTTAACAACTCCTTTTTACCCAAATCTAGTCAACTTGTAAGCAAAACTCAAATTATAATCAGAATTAGCAGAAATAAAGAAGATAGATAAAAGCATGATGGATAGTCAGTCAGAAAGTAAGATGATCGGCCAAAACAACTCCATGTTTTTGACAAGAAGGCTTTACAATAAGTTGCTCACATATTTAACACCTCTCTTTTTTTTTTTTCCCCAAATCTAGTCAAACACTGAACCTCAAGTACCAGATTGTCAATTATGGGATAAGGCTTTACGATAAATTGTTCACATATTTAACAACTCTCTTTTTTCCCAAATCTAGTCAAATACTGAACCTCAAGTACCAGATTGTCAATTACGGGATATGTGAACCTTATAGGCTAAAACCACATCACTAAATAGACTCATTGCTTACATCTTCAAAGAGAACAATGGAAAACTTCCTTTTACAAAGCTCAGTATCCTATACTGTCACATTTCCTAGCATGTTGGGGTAAAGTAATTTCTCATAACTAAAAGATGGATCACAGTTCACACTTCTAATAATTTTCAGCAGGCAGATGATAAACCACATATGTACTCTATGACAGTAATCAGAGCTAAATATAAAAATCAGAATACTCTAGAAAACATAAACACACTAAAAATGAATAAACATAAGATACATGATCACAAATGACTTACTGGTTCATGATCTGATCACAGCAATGAGGCGTCCAGGTCCGGGAACAGGAAGAGCACTATGTCCTTCTTTGCATCATGCACCACATCCACCGTCACCTCCTCTGCATCATGCTTCACGCGGGCAATGTCGACCTCGTGCTCCTCCATGAGCCAGGCGAAGGCAGTATCATGCTCCTGCTTGAGCCTGTCAACCTCAGCAGCGTCCTTCTCCTGGAGCTTAGCAATTTCGGCTGTGCGCTCTGCCTTCATCTTCTCGGCACATGCGGTGCTTGCCTTTTGATGCTCGTCCTGAAGCTTGGCGACCTCAACGGCGTGCTCCTGATTGAGCTTGGCGATCTCAGAGGCATACTTCTCCTTAAGCTGTGCATTCTCTGCTCTGGCCACAACCAAGTCATCCTTGAGAAGTGCATTCTCCGCTCTGGCCACAACCAAGTCATCCATGAAATTGGCATTCGCGGCGTTGGCCTGTTGCAGCTGGCCTTGAAGGTGGGCGATTTCCTGGGCTGCCTTGGCATGTATCGCCTGCTCCTTATCTTGCAATCAGGCCTTTTCAGCATCAATTGCCACCATAGCATCATAGATAGAGAGGGCGTCACTTGGCCAAATCCCTGAGCCTGATGGCATGGAGATCTCTCTGTTGCCCCAGGCTCCATCAAACGATGTCTCAAATACAAATGGTGTCATTCCCATTCCCTGTGGCTGCGACGCTGCCGAAATGGCAAAGGTTTGATGAGGAGGCATTGGAGGTGTCACGGTCACGGACGCCGAGCCCGAACCCGGACACCTGCGCTTCCGCCGCGTCGAGTCGTCACCCTCACCGGCGGCGTCGGCGGCGCTGGGTGCTCTTGCCCCCGCTACCAATGTCGCGTGCAGCGAGGTAAGATTGAGTGCTTGGGCGCTGGCCACCGCGGATTCTGGTTTCACCATGGGCACGGTCATGGAGTGCAGCTGCAGCAGGCTGAGAGCGCCGACGGGCGGGGCTTGGAGGCTCAAGAAATGCTTCAAATCAATGCATGGCGTCTGCTTCAGCTTGTTTATCGCCGCATCCGTGAGCTCCACTGTGCGGGCGTCCTCCCTCCTGGGCTTGCCCCACGCCACTGGGCACTTCCACGGCATCCCCTTCGGGGACTTAACGAAGAAAAACCTTGATTTCCAGCCGGGCTTGCTGGGCAGAGTGCCGGTGAAGAGGCGGCGGTCGGCGCTGCAGGGCTGGAAATAGTGCCACCCCAATGGCTTGTCCTGGTGCTTGTGAGTGTACACGGAGAAGAAGTATCTGAAAGCAGATACCAGCGGTTCGACGCCGGCATCCTTGCAGCGAGCACGAACGCCGCCATGTACTTCCACGCATTTGGGCCCAACTGGCTCGGCGCCAGACGGTAGTGCCGGAGGAGCTTCAGGTAGAAGTCATGGAGCGGGAACCGTAGACCGGCCTCGAGCGCGTCGGAGTAGATGCACAGGGCGTTTGAGCCCTCGGGCGGCGTCTCGCACACCCCGCACCTCAAAGTGTCGGCGCACACCGGCCTCAACTCGCTGGGCACCACGTATCTGCGGCACAGGGCAACCAGCGATTCTTGGTTGGTCAGCACGGACGAGATGCTCGCAGCCACCGGCCAAGACAAGTCACCGCCGCCGCCGCAGGCGCTGAAGAAGGGCTTTGAGGATGCATCGTCGCGGGTCGCTGCCAAAGCGAGGTCGACAACCTCGCAGAAGCTGGAGGGAGACGACGCCATTGTAGGCGAGGACTAAATCTTGCTGCGGTGGGTTCCAAGTCTCTCACGGTACCCGCGGCTTAGCGCGTGCGGGAGGGCGACGGCCGGGCGGTAGAGGACGCCATGGACCTGGACGTGGTGCTGCTGCGGCCGTAGGGGAAGAAGAGGAGGAGCGCCGAGGAAGGTCACTCTGTACAGGGCTCTGGCGTTTGGTGCCCGCGCAGCAGCGCTACTAGCTGCTGGCCAAATTTGCGACGCGCAGTATAGAAGCTGGTATCATCAGTTCAGGTGTAAATAGACTGCAATTTTACCAAATTTTCATTTTTTATCTCTTCCTTCTGATGTAATACAAGTAGTTTGAAGTTGAATCAAGAAACAAAAGAGAGAAAAAAATTAGGAATGCTATTTAGTACTGAATATGAGCAGTGTTTATATTTCTTTTTTTTCTGGGTACTGCTGCAATCTGAACAATATATCTTTCTTTGCTATTGCTGCAAAATGTTACTCGTAAATAGAATCATAGCTGTTGTCTCTGAACCAATATGTAGAAATCAATGTATTTGGGAGGACTGACTTTTTATTTATATAAATGTTAAAAGTTTATATATAGATAAAAGTTGTTGCCTGTAAACAGTGTTGAGCATTTTTTTTTTGGTTCAGCACAGTGGGACAACACAAACCGGAACTTTTCTGCGGACATGATTCAGCACGTACTCTTATGTCATCAGTCAGCAGGCGCCGTGTTCGACCCATGCTGCGCTGACCGGCTGACCTCATCGCCACAGTTGACACTTGACACTTTGACAGTCGTGCCGGCCCTTTTTTTAGTTCTCAGCTAGCTTTAGAGGAGCAAAGTTAAAAAAATATTACTATAGCATTTCATCTGTATTTTATAAAAATTATTCATTGACTAATTAGATTTAAAATATTCGTCTCGCAAAGTATAATAAAATTGTATAATTAGTTTTTGATTTTATCTATATTTTATACTCCATATATGTGCCGGTATTTTGATGTGATGAGATTTTTTTTGCATAATGTCAAATTCTGGATTATGGAGGAAACTAAGTAAATAATTTTCCTTTGCCATCTCAGGCCTCGTTTAGATGTCCGAATTGGACTCCCAATTTTAGCATTGGCACTATGCAAAAAGAAGATTTTCCGTCACATCAAAATACCGGCATATACATGAAGTACTAAATGTAGATGAAATCAAAATTTAATTTTACAGTTTGATTGTACTTTATGAGACAAATATTTTAAACCTAATTAATCAAAATTTAAATAATTTTTATCAAATACAAACCAAAATACTACAGAAATTCTGACCTCTATGTTTAGAGAACTAAACAAACAAGGCCTCATCTTCCTTTCATGCGAAGGAACCTGGGGATTCTTTTTTATGGTCTACTACTACTCCGTACGTACGTGGGTTGATTTTAATCTTCGTTTTTAGCTTTTTTTTTTTAATGGAATGATATGCACACGAAACAATAGTCAATGCCTCTCTGTTCAGCTGGTCTATAAACACAGACATACCCATGCGATTTTTCTAAAGCTCCACATCTGTGACTGCCAGTATATTCTTTGTTTGCTAAGTAGCATAGTTTCGATTTTCTAGGATCCAAAGAAAAAGGAAAGTGGATCTGCAACAAGTGTTAGTTCTGATATGTACTGGTTAAGTGCCCATGCGTTATAATCCCATGACATACAACCATATGGGCTAATAAACATATGTAAAATCTCGTTACATACGATAAATGGTGGAATTGGTCCAATATTAAGCACTTTGAGGGAAGCCATTTGACACACTTTATTGATCTCCATCATTCACCAAAGTTTCTACAATAAAACCAGGGGGTTCGACCCAAATATGAGATGACTTTGATCTAATTGCTACCCTAGCTATTTCATTTTTTAGCTCTTATAATCTGCAATCTAATAAGCATGTAGATTTTAGTTAAATTTACTAACTCCCACAAATAGTAGAACATATTGTTGATGGAAAACAATACAGGATGTCTTGCATAACAATAGCAAAGATATAAGGTTTTCTACATGCTACATCACAAAAATAAGCACTACATATATATTAGTAAAGGTGTCATGCAATAACTTGATAACTTATTTAGTGAAGACGTGGACAACAATCAATAGCAACACAAGCAAGGGCAAGTCCTGGATTATTTCATCCCTTCATATTAGTAGAGATGGCAATAGGGTATACATCAACCATCAATTTCTTTACTGGGATGTGCAGATAAGGCACTCTATTTACAGCAACCTTTTATCTCGCTTTTCTCAATGAATTTGGGCACTTACTAAATTCTATTGTCTTTTTTCATTTTCTCATGAACAGTTACCAATCATCATAGAAGCTACTATTTCAGGAATTGGGTAGTGGCTGAATCTCAGCTTGCTGCTGTTATCACAAGGATAATGAC
>CM041628.1:5202961-5282797 GCA_023333625.1 Bothriochloa decipiens | reverse complement strand
GTTAGATTTGTTAGCATGTTCTGAACATAGCATTGTTCATTCAATGATCTCTTTCTCAACCCATCTTGTGCTTCCTCTTAGAACGGCAATGCACAATTAAAATGCACCTAATTCAAGCATTTGTTTGAATTGAAGATGTCTTAGGTAGTTAGGTACTAAAATTGAATTACTCTTTCAGAGATTGTAAGGATGCAAGTAAGTGACAAAAAACTAAGCCACCATTAGAACCAAGATTGCTACTATATATGTACGTCAAAGAAACAAGAACAGAGCACATCGGCGCTCCTGCGTGCGCCACCTCTCTGCCTCCGCGGTGGCCTCTGAAGCTATTGACTAATGCTATTTGCTGCAGAAAAATGGATCAATTAGTACTGCTATTTGGCAGTGAATGTGAACAATGTTTAGATAAAGCTCTTTGCCTTTTCTAGAAAAGCAATGAAGAAAAAATGAAAATGTGACATCAGTAAGCTCACACAAATGACCTATGATTTATTATATACATAAACTGTCCCTGATAACTGAAACCCAAGGCTAGGATGAAAAAACAACTAACAACTCAACCTCCGTATGTGCTTTTCTAAATTGCATGTTTAGACAATACTTGCATCATTAAAAGTCATCTAAATTCACATCCTGCAATTCATAGAGCTTATTGCGAGGAAATAATTCATAGCTCTGCGCTAAATCAAATAAATTTCCTCGCTATAAACTATGAGAATTGAGCAAATAACAACATATACACTACTATCGTTAATGCAATCAAATAAAAAATGTATAAATAGATCCGTTTTGATCCATTCAACCATACACTACTATCGTTAATGCAATCAAATAAAATATGTATAAATAGATCCATTTTAATCCATTCAACCATCATACTCCCTTGAAATAATTAACATAGAAGGGGTGGGGATACCTGTTGCCTGACGACGATATGATAAAGGGCCGACGAAGACAGCGGCGGCGGCCACAGAGACCTCAGAGCCTGCCGTGACGAAGCAGTGGGGGCAGTCCGGCGGTTCCTGCGGTGTGCCATCCGGCATCGTCGACGAGCGCATGGCGTACGGCGGCGGTGGCGGAGACCCCGTCTGGCGTCACGGAGCAGGAGCGGTCTGGCAGCGTGGAGGCAGGCGTCGGGCACCAGCCATCGATGGACGGAGGGCTCCGTGGCGGAGTCCAAGTGCGCCAGATCGAGGATTCGAGGATTTAATGGAGCAGGGTTCGGAGGGAGTTTGAGGCTGATGAGCACGGGTGTGAGGGAGTTCCGGGGTTTGGCAACGGTTGGAGGCAGGTCGTGGGCGGGACCTCGTGCGCGGACGGGGTATCAGCGCGAGACGGGGCTATTAGCGCCGGGATAATATATGATATGTTAATACAATATTGTGATTACTTCTGCGGACGAAGAGACCACGCTCACTTGTATTTCATTAAATACTGGCCTAATCACCTACATCAGCCGAAATGAGCCGGTGTAAGGACAAGCTGAACAGAGCCACTGTAGCATCCTATCACTCACTGTGCCATCCCGTTTGGTGTCTCGTTCCGAGACTATCCGTACTCGTCGTACTTTTCTACACTTATTATATTCTAAATTTATTATCTAAAAAAAATATTTTTATTATGGTTATTCCTTTATTATTTTCTTTCGTACTCATTAATTCTCTATGTCATCCTCTATCGCTAGTGGGACACACCTCCTCCTCTTTTTTACGTCCCTCCCCTCTCTCTTTCTCCCGGTTGACTTTGTCCCCGGCGCCCTCCCTTCCCTCCCCACTATATCTCTCCCTGGCAGCGGTGCGGAGGTCCACTCGGCAGCGTGCGGCGGCGAGCACTGAGGAGCAGCGCGCCCTCCTCCCTCTCCCTCCTCCGCCGGTGGGACTCGAGGAGCGGCGGTGGGCGACCTCCAATCGCGGAGCATGGGCGGCCACTAGGGCGCGGAGCAGAATCTCAGCGACGCGCTGCCCCCTCCCTCTCCCTCATCCGCCGGCGCGTTGCCTCCTCCATTCCCCTCCTCCGTCGGCGTGTCCGTCCGCCCTCTCCCTCTCTCGCGGGCGGTGATGCGTCGGTCCTCTGCTTCGGGTTAGCAGTGAGCCCTGCCTCTCTCCTGGTGGCCTGCCGCGACGGCGGCGGATGTCAGACCGCCCCCTCCCTGCTCCCTCAGCCTGGGCCCCACGCCATGACGCGGTTAGCGAACATCCTCTGCTCCACTATCTATAGTGGATCCGTGGCGGTAGCGGACGGGATAACGGACGCCGCTGTAGCTCTCCCGTCCGCTGTCTAGTAGGCTATATGCGTCTACCGGGTCGTTTATAGGTCCAGTACAGCTAGTCTAAGCTAATCCTGAGTTTTATCTTCACTATTCGGTCGCCAACGAGCCTCTCCCGCCCGTGCTCCACCTAAACCGGTCCACTACCACTGCCGGTGGTGCTCTACGGCCTCTCCTACACACACCGGACCGCAACTATAGGTGCGTGTTAGATAAAGGAGTTCAGCTGTTAGACAAGATATCTATTAAATAATATTTTTTTAGAAGTAAACGAGAGTGACCATTTGTATTTCTCCACTTGGTACTCCCTTATTTAATTTAATGAAAAGTTCTTATTATGGGATCTCCCCCGTCTTTTGCGTCAAAAAAAGAAATAGGAGTGACCATTATGCCTTGACTATTATAGTCGAATGAAAATAAAATTGATAAAAGTTATAGAGCTCAATGAGGTCTACTTTGCTGAGTTTTATTTAAAATTATTTGAGTGACACTTTTAAATTCTTAAATTTTTTAATTTAAAATTTAGAATTTGCAGACGATCTTAGTTGTTGAAATTGTTATTCTTCAAAAAATTATATATTTCAAATTTCAGTATTTGATAATGTAAAAAAGGAACATTAGCACTAAAAATTTCAATTCACTGATTAAAAATACAAGCAAATTACTTGATTGAGTACATCCACCAAACAAAGAAAATGCGGATTATCAATGCTACCAGATCACAATGCCATGGAAACCTTCCGTCATCGGCACTGTGACAACTGGGTTGCTAGCTACTAAGCCTGCCAAGGCAATGTCGTGTCATGTCAACGTTGCTAGTACTCCTATGGGCGTCCCCAGTGGTTGACAGAAAGCTACTCCTCGGCCATTGTTTAGATGTTTTAAAGTTCTAAGTTTTTTACTCTATCTACATGATATTAATCTTTAGCTATTTACATAGAGTATTAAATATAAGTAAAAATTATAACTAATTATACAGTTTAGTTATAAATCATGAGACAAATCTTTTAAGTCTAGTTAGTTTATAATTAGACAATAATTATCAAATATAAACGAAAATGCTACGGTGTTTAGGATTATAAAAAATTACAATCTATGGGCTTGTTTGGCATGACTCCAGAACTGAACTCCACCCTAGAGTCAAGTGAAGCTAGCTAAACACCTCAACTCCAAAAAATATTGGAGTAGCCCAATTCCATAGAGTTATTGGAGCTCTAGTGTAAATTCTCGGAGTACCTCTTCCCCTGCTCCAGAACTGACCAAAATAGACCAACACATGGAGTTAGGATGAAATTACCCGCAATTGCCACTGGTTACACAAGCGAAACATTATTTTCTTCTATTCTCGACTCCCACCTCACGCACGCGCCAGGCCACGACTCCTTCCCAGGCCGCGACTCACGCACACGCCCCCTCCCGACTCGACACCCCTGCGCGCTCTTCGACGAGAGCTCACGACTTCCTCGCCGACGGCCCCTTCCAGGCGACGAGGAGGCTGGGCGGCGCTGCTCCCCTCCCTCCGCATCTCCTTCCCGCTCCCTCCCTCCATCCCTCACCGTTTCCCTAGAAGAGAAGGTCTCCTGCATCCCTAACCCTAACCCTAGAGGAGACGGGGAAGAAGGGCGCCTCCACCCATCGGCCGCCGGCGAAGGAGAAGAGGGCGACGCGAAGGAACCCCAGACGCCCCATCAAGCTCTCCCAACCTTGCAAGGTATTCCATCCCTATCTCATTGCTGTGTTATTTTGAAGAACAGTGAGTTGGTTTAGAGAAAATGCTGTGTAATTGTCTTGTGCTAGTGGAATTTTGGGATGAATTTGTAGCTCTATATTTCATGTTCTAAATTGTTGTGTTGAGTTGGTATAGATGCCGGAAATTGATTGGAACGTAGAGAACACTCAGATCCTTTGTGGTTTGATGGCTGAGCAAGTTGAGAAAGGAAATCGGTCAAATACATTCTTGAATTCAGTGGGTTATGCTGAGGTTGATAAAGGATTCAAAGATCATACGGGTATTGTAGTGACCAAGAACCAAATCAAGAACAAGTAGGACAAATTGAAGGAAGATTTCAAGGCATGGAAAAAGCTAACGACGATGCAAACAGGAACCAGTTGGAATAATGGCACTATTAATATGGATGATGAATGGTGGAAGAACGCTAGAGCTGTAAATGTCTATTTTATGAGTATCACCTTCTTTTCAAGTTAACTGCTATTTTATATGTCCTAATATATGTTCTTATCTTGCATTATTTCCAGGATATTCCGGGATGTGGGAAGTTTAGGAAGCAACCACTTAAAAATGAAGATGAGTTAGCAATTTGTTTTCAAGGCATTGTGAATATTGGTTGTGATCATTGGACCCCTTGTGGTAACACTTCTACAATGGTTGTGGATGATGTTGTTCCTTTGGATGATGAAGTTGCTGCACTAGGTGCGACATAAGAAGAGGATGTAGATGAGGTTACCCCTTCCCCTAGAGGTGGCAAGAGAACGACAAGGCCTTTCCATGGTACAAGCAAGAAGCCTAAGACAGCCAATGCAATCCTTATTCAAGAAGCATGCACTAGTATGGCTAGTTCAACCAGTGCATATGCTGCCAAGAAAGAAGGAAAATTCAGTATTAAAGAAGTGATGAAGGCAGTAATTGAATGTGGTGTTGAGTATGGATCCAATGAACACTACATTGCCACTTCATTGTTTGTCAAGAGGGAGCAAAGGGAGATGTTCATGACCTTACCTACTAAGGAAGTTAAGAAGAATTGGCTTACTAGAAAATATAATGATAGGCATGCAAAGTAGGAGTGCTTGTATCCTATGCTACCTTGATGTGTCATTTGCTACATTGTTTTTTTAAGACTTGTAATAATTTAGATTATTCCATGTTTGATCCGATGAATACTATGTTGTCCTATGACTGAACTCAGATTGTATTATTCTATTTTTTCCTTGTTTGACAATTGTTTGTCCATCAGCTTGTATCATGGTTGACCTTATTTTTTATATAATTTTCTCTATGGTTCATAGATGTCCTCAAGTGAAAGTGGTGACAGTGGTGATGATGATGAAGAATTTTTTCTCTCATTCAAGGTGGTGCTAAACTTGCTGAAGCTTATGTGTGCCTTTATATGGACAAGGCACCACTAAGGACCTCACAGCTGAGTGGAATGAGATGGTTAACTGAGACCCTAAACACTCCAGGAAAATGCCACAGAATGCTTCGGATGAATGAGCACATCTTTCTGGACCTTCATGATAAGTTGACTGATCGGTATGGTTTGGAACCATCCAAATTCATAAGTACTTATGAATCACTAGCAATATTTTTATTTATATGTGGTGGTTGTGAGTCAAATAGAAAAGGGCAAAATAGGTTCAAGCATTCTGGTGAAACCATTAGTAGGAAATTTCATGAAGTTCTTGATTGTGTGGTTGCAATGGCTAAAGATTATATAAGGCCAATTGATCCCAATTTTCGGTCAGTTCACAAAAGAATTAGAAATAACAAAAGAGCATATCCACATCTGAAGGATTGCATAGGAGCACTAGATGGAACTCATATTCTAGTGTCTCTTTCATCTGAAGAACAAGTTAGATACATTGGAAAGTCAAGAGTTCCTACTCAAAATGTGCTTGCCATTTATGATTTTGATATGCATTTCACATATGTGTCTGCGGGGCAACCGAGGGCTTATCATGACATAAATGTACTGTACCATGTAATGGAAGTGGATAAGCAAGCCTTCCCGCATCCTCCAGAAGGTAAAAAAAATAACAAACATTTTGCATGGTCAATTATAACTCGAATTCTTATGCTATTTTTTCATATCCGCAGGCAAATACTATGTTGTCGATGTGGGCTATCCTAATCATCCAGGTTACTTATCTCCATACAAAGGTGAAAGATACCATTTACCAGAGTGGCATCGAGGTATGGAACCAAATACTCCAACAGAAAGTTCAATCGGATTCACTCATCTATTCGTAATGTGATTGAACGTTCATTTGGACTATTGAAGATGAAATGGCCAATTCTTTATAAGATGCCCCATTTTTCCATGCTAATACAAAAGAAGGTTGTAGCTGCATGCATGGTCGTCCATAATTTCATACGTGAGCATTCTAGTGGGGATGTGGACTTTGCTAGATTTGATCGAGATCCGAACTTTGTGCCAACGGAAAGGTACAACAAGTAGTGTCTCGCCATGCCTCTGATATGTCTACTAATGAAGTAAGCTTTGTGACTATGGACACATTTCGTGATAGTTTGGCTACATCCATCGCATTATCTTGGAATTAATGTAATCATGTTCTTAAACTATGTACTTTGTATCTTGGATCATTTGGTTGGACTTATATGTCGGATTATTTGATTTCATGGATTATTCGGATTATCTAAGAATTATTATTTTGGATTATCTTGTACGTTATTGAATTTTATTTTATATGCATCAAACATGTTTTCACCCATAATTACGTTTCCACGTACTCATTTTTCTAAGAATGCACCGTACATGCATGGTTCAATTTCAAAGCAAACAGCTAAACAGTAACAGGTGCATATGTAATTGAAGGCAAGGGTAAAGTAGGCAAAACACACTGGCAAAGCACAACTATAGAGCTCAGAGTACCATTCTAGCCAAACACCTCTACCAGACAGCTTCAACTCCACTTAGAGCTAGCTCCGGCTGGATTTCTAAAGTAGAGCTGTTCTGTGTGAAGTTGGAGCCATGCCAAACAAGGCCTTAAACAATGCCTAATTTCTTAAATTCGGGTCTAAATTTACTATAAAAAAAGATTCTTCGTGATATCAAAATGTCACATATGTATAGAGTTCTAGATATAGATCAAGTTAAAATTTATTATATAGTTTAGTTGTACTTTGTCTGACGAACATTTTAAATCTAATTAATTAATGTTTAAACAATTTTTATCAATACAACTAAGCGAGGTCCTAGCTACTCCTACGAGGAACAGCTGATCAATCACGTGGTGAGAGAACGAAAGAAATCTCGTCGCTGATGACGAGTTCGGCGCTGAACGCAGTTTCTTTTTTATTCTCTCTGTGCCGGTGATTTGAGCTGATTGTTGAGGACGCCCGGCCTGCCAAGGTTGCTAGCTCTAGCTAGCAGCCGGCTAGCTACGGCCTGCCAATGTTGCTAGCTAGCAGCCTAGCCATTCCCATGCCATTACGCCAACGCCCCTCTCGATTCCCGAAGTCCAAGTAGCATCTCGTTCCTGTTCATCTTCTTCACCCAGCCAGACAGCCAGTGCCCTCCAGCCTTTGCCGGCTCCAATGGCCGCATCCTCCTCCGTGGTGGAGCTCGGCACATTGGCGAACGCGAAACTCGACGCCGCCACCTTGGCGAAGTTCTTCCACGACGACGACGGAGCCGGAGCCGGAGCCGGAGCCATCAGCAGCAGCATCTCTTGGCCGGGGGCCGAGAGGACTACGTCGAGGCTCACCTGCCAGACCGCGCTCCAAGCACTCTGCAAAAAGTACCAGGTCCCGGCTCACTACACTCTTGTCGGTCTCGACAGCGACTGGCCGGCCTGCCGTCCGCCGCCGGAGGGCTCGAACGCCATCTGCGTCTACGCTGGCGCGCTCGAGGCCGGCATGAGGATCCCGCTCCACGAGTTCTATGTGGCGGTTCTTGGGCACTACGGCCTCGCGCCGAGCCAGCTCGAGCCCGACGCATGGCGCTACATGGCCGCCTTTGTGCTGCTCTGCAAGGACCTCGGCGTCGAGCCCACGCTCCGGGCTTTCCGCTTGTTCTTCTCCATTTGCACTTACAAGGGTGACTACGTGGGGTGGTACCACTTCAGCTGCAGGCCCTACTTCGAGTCGCGCTCCGGCGTCACGACCGGCCTCTTCACTGGCAACACGATGCCAAGATCCGATGGGTGGAAGTTCAGGTTCTTCCACCTCCAGGCCCCATCGACGATGCCTTGGCCATGCGCGGTGAAATGGGGGAAGCCAAGCAGAGCAGCTGTCCGCTTGCCGGAGGTGGCATGGGACGACACGGTCGTGAAAAAGCTGTTGGAGAGGGCGGGGGGCTCAGCCATTGATGTCGTAGAGTTTCTGTCCCGGCGCAGTCCGCCCGTCGTCGCCCCGCCGAGAGACAGAGTTCGAATCACCTTAACCCCGCAGCCGAAGCATAAGCTGGTGAAAGTGGGAGCCGCCGGCGCCGCCGCAGGGCCGCAGTCGGCGCCGCCGCCGCAGCAGCAGCAGGAACTGACAAGGAAGCGCAAATCCTTCTCCGACAGGCACAGGCGGAGATTGGTCGATTGCGTGGCGGAGGCGTCAGAGTTGGCGATGAACGCCATGACAGAGCTTGATGAAAAGGAAATGGAGCTGCAGGCGATAAGAGGGAAGGTCGCCCACCTCAAGGAGCAGGCGCGCGCTGCGAGAGACAAGCACGCGGGCGACGTCGCCCAGCTCAAGGAGGCGTTGCGCGTTGCAAATGTTCAGCACGCGGCCGAGGTCCGCCGGCTCGCGGATGAGCATGGCAAGGCACGCACCGCGCATGGCGAGGAGGTGAAGGCAGGGTGCGCGTCTGTGATCGCTAAGCTCCAGGAGGAGCACGCAGCTGCAGTCACACAACTCACAGAGCACCTCAACAAGGAGCACGCTGCTGCTGTCGCTCGGCTCAAGGAGGAGCACGCGGATGGAGTCACTCGGCTCAAGGACAAGCACGCGGCCGAGGTGGCTAAGCTCCAGGACGATGTCGCTCGGCTCAAGGAGGAGCACGCGGCCGACGTCGCCCGCGTGAAGGACGCCGCGGACAAGGAGGTGCAGAATGCCAAGAAGAACATTGTGCTCCGCCTCTTCCCGAGACTGGACGTCTCACTGCTCGAACGACCAAAGCTCAAGGGAGATCCTGATGAAACTGCAGATTGATCAGTGACATCATGAACCAGTAAGTTGTTTGTGATCTTGCAGTTCATGTACTACCTGTTTCTGTTTGTAGAGTTTTTTCCCCTTTTATATTTTCCCCCATATGGTTCATCATCTGCATACTGAAAATTACTATTAGATGTGTGATTCATCTCTTTGTTATGAGAAACTAGGTAATAGTTTGGCACCAAGATATTACTAAGGACTAAATGGTGACTTAGTATATGTGGACTATCAACCTTTGGATGACAATTAACAATTGTGGTACTTAGTAATACAGTATCATGATTCATGTATGTCATTGCCTCATATAGGATCTTTCAAATGTGTATTATATATAGTGATTAAGCATAATGGTATAAGAAATAATAGGAGAGAAATGGTTTACCACATCCATTTTAAGGAAACAAATGTTAGATTCGCAAATTTATTTCAATGTCAATGTAATATCATATCATCTGAGATGACACGATTAGCAGTTATAAAGAGCGTACAAACTATGTACCATTGCTCACATTCTATTAGCAATTAGCAATATATTGATTTGCATTGGTGTCTCAGATGCAAAATTGCTAATCATGAATCCTCTGACAGCGCAGAACTGTCACATATAATTGAAGTGCCTAGTATTTGTATTTCTAATCTAAACACAAAATAGAACACACACATATATACATGTGTATCCAGTATTAAGCAGGCAGATCTCTCTCGAATCAAAGTTTATTTACTCTGTCTCTGAGCTGTTATGGAGTATGGACTGCTGTTGTGGATTATTGTCACAATTTTCTTAGTTTATTGCAAAAGCCTGGCATTCATCAAACTGTGAGCTACAGATTAGTAGACTGACATTTTATTCCATTATGAATCAGCTCTACATGGCAGTTCCATATTTTGTTGATGGCGTTCCCTTCTTCGTCAAGAGGTTGAGTTCCTTAAGGCTAGTAGGAGAAATGAAGCATGTTCTGAAGAAGTACATGGTGACTGAATCCAGCGTGGCCATGGTGTGGTTCCTTTAGGAGTACCTGGTGAAGATGATTTTTGGCGTGGCCATGGTGTGGTTACTTTTGGGAGTACATGTCATCAGTTTGACATGCTCTTCTCTAGTAGTATGTATATATAGGACGAGATTGACTCGGTAGTCTTTTGCTTGCTTAGTTTCAAACTGTTTCTGGCTGAATCAGGCAGGCAGGGTAACTCTGTACTTTGCCGTTATTTGGTGACAACGGGAATGGGATGATGGGTGGGTGCCTGATGTTGCAACACCTGACCTACTCTGGGCAGCGTGATGCATGGGCGCTCGACTGAAACCTGTATCAAATTAAACCTCTTATGTCCTGATGTCGAATGGTATTAGATGTTTAAGAAAGATTGAACGATACCTACCCTTTTAAGCATCTGCTGGTTTTGCTTGTACCAGGTGAAACACAATACAAGCAGCTGCTGGTTTTGCTTGTCTAGTCCTTACATAACTTCGGTTCTCAAGTCATTGGTGCTATGGTACTGGATGAATGGATACTTAACTATGGTGCTATGTCTTTTGAACTTATGTCTTCGACCTGTAACTTTGGTTTCGCTTGACTCACATGCAATTCCAGCCAGACTTTTTTTTGATGAAAATTCCAGCCAGACTTGATCTACTAAAGGCCAAAATCAGCAAAGGATGTTCTTATACTCGAAGTATTACGCAGGAAGTAGAGGTGTTAAAAGAGGGTGTGATTTGGAGATTTGGGAATGGGGACGGTGTGGATATATGGGATAACAGTGGCTGCCGAGAGGCCCAATTACACCAAGAGGCATACTGTTATTAGCAGAGTGGACGATATCATTGATCCAGGCACTGAGCAGTGGGATTCTGAATCATCGGTGTTCTGTGAGGAGGATGCCCAACTGATACGTTCCATGTCCAGTACATATGGATATGCCGGATGTCATTGGGTGGCACTTTGATAGCAAAGGCCAGTTTTCAGTTCGATCGTCATACAGAGCTTACAAGTCACAGGGCAGCGCTAGCAAGGCAACAACAAAGAGCCAGCCTGTGGAGCCTAGACTGCCCTGTGAGTGGTTTTCAGTTCGAAGTGTCACCCAAAGACTAGAAAGGCAATAAAGAGCAGAGGCAAGGACGATTTTTGGCGTAAACTCTGGAGCCTAGACTGCCCGCCCAAAGGCCAAAGTCAAGCACTTCCTGTGGAGACTCAGCCACAATACACTGGCAGTGCGAAGGATGTTACAAAGACGTGGAATGCGTGGAATGAAAATTGAGACGAGCTGCTGTATGTGCCAGAGACTAGATGGGGACAGTGGCCATCAATTTCTGAAATGCAAAGAAGTGAAAGGTGTATGGAGAGATCTGAACTTGGAGCATGTTAGATGCAAACTGATGGAAGCAAACTCGGCCAAAGAATTGATGGAAAAAAAATCTGAAACTGGAAGAGATGACTCGGCTAATGACAATTATAGAGAGGAAGGCAGAAGGAAGACAGCTACTGAAGTGGCATGTGTCACAGCTGCGATGGCTGACAGGTTTCAGGCAAACAAGACAGCTGCTCGATGGCCGGATTCCCGTCAGATACACAAATGGAGGAGACCGGAACTGAGAGTGTTCAAGATTTATTCCGATGGTGTTTTTGATAGCAAAACAGGCACTGGTCTCTGGTGGCTGGGGATTCATCATACGAAATGACGAAGGGCTATGGTGAGAGCCGGCGCACGAAGAGAGACGGCCCCGCAGAGCGCGTTCCATGCGGAGCTCCTGGGTTGTCATGCTGGGCTGCCAGCGCAGCTAGCTTGGGCATCTCCCAAATTGTTCTAGGGACTGATGCAGCGCTTGTCAAGGCAGCAGTAGAAGGGACTGAATATCGCCTTTCGGCACTTGGTGGTGCTATAGCTGTGATTCAGAGTTTGATGCTTTCAGAGTTCATAAACTGTGAAGTGTTTGTATGTCCACGTTTCTGTAATAGTGTAGCCGATGCTCTTGCAGCGTTTGGGTCGAGTCTGTCTAGTGGTATGCAGCCCAATTGGGATGATGTACCTTAGTTCATTGAGGCTTTGATGACCAGCGATTTAGCTGAGTCCGCTCAGTAATGAAATCTGCATTGTCAACAAAAAAAAAAAAAGTCCATCCAGACTTGCATTGTCTGCGATCTGGCCACTGATAAGATATATGTCTTTTTTTTGACAGAAAATTAAGTGACGCAATACCAGCACAAGTCTTAAATAAACGTAGCCACTTATATATGCTCGAGAGAAAATCAAAGTAACAGCACTGCGCTGTAACACTGCGTAAGACAGAATACTAAATGCGTAAACGAAATCAGAGCAACTTCATCCGCTCCTTGTATTGTCGTCCATTTGACGATCACTCTCCATCAGCCTTCAGTAGCTCAGATATCAAAGGAGGCTAACATTCGAAGTGATCCTTGTCCTTGGCAACTGTTAAGCTAAGCTTGGTCTCGTTTCCCCCATTCACCATCATCTTCTTCTGTACCTTATTTTTCCTCTTCTCCTCCATCTTCCTCTTCCTCTTCCTCTTCTTCTAGCTTCTTCTTTCTCTTCTTCTCCTCATCAGCAGTTTCCTGAGCCAACTCTTCCTCAAGCTTGGTCAAAAGTGCCGATCTGCGGATCTGATCAGAAATGTAGTACTTCTCAGAGACAAGAGGGTCTTCAGATATCAAGTACTGATGAAATAACTTGGCCTCGACTGCCAAACCCCACATGGCGCCAGCGACGGCAACAGCAGATTTGGAACCTTTGTAGAGCATAAGGTTTGAGGCAGACCGTTGGATCCGATTGCCAAAGCCGATCATTTCTGTGTTGTTATAGTCAGAGAGAGAGCCGTCAACAGCTCAAAGATGAGTCCAGCCTCCTTGGCGATGCACACAATGCCCGCAGCTGCAACACAAGATGATTCACCCTCTGATCCCATCAGATGCTACTTTGCGTGATTCTTGATATCTTCAGGAGTGAGGTAATATCGGCAGTGCCTGAGAAGCTTTGTCTCAAGCCTGATACACAGGTTGGCTGCAGCATGCAGATCACTAAGGCCTTCTCCGACTGTAGGCTTGTGTTTGTGGCAAAGCAAAATCGCATGTGTGCGCGTCCGGTAGGGCTATCCTGCCCGTCCATCAATGGGCAACGCCAAGATTGGTGCCGGTGGGAGTCGATGCAGGTGCCGGTACTCTACTGTGCAAGACGGGGGCATTTTCGGCAGCCGGAAATGTCTCCTCAGAGAGAGAGAGTAGAGCAGGCAGAAGGAGCCCCAATGATTGAGCCACTTTCCGCTCTCAGATTCTGTTTCCTCGGCGGCGGCGGCGAGCTCCTTACCCCTAGGTCCACCCTTGCCGCGGCCGCCGCCAGTTCCTCCTCCAGTTTCACCGTCGCCGCTGCTGTCACCGGTGGCTACCAGCTCCAGCTGCGTCACTGTCCGGGCTCAGGACTTTCACCGTCATAGCCGCGGTTGCTCGCACCAGTTTGGCCGTCGCAGCCGTGGTTGCTCGCGCCATCTCAGCTCCATCTGCCACGCGAAGCCCAGCCCGTGAAGTGCGCTTCTTATGGAGCCGATTGAAAGAGGTCCAGAAGTGGAGGTATGCGTATTCTGGGCTCGAAGAACATTTCTCTGTGGTTTTGTCCTCCTTTACTTCGCTGAACTACTCAATGTTTTGTGTATAACTTGCTCCCTATGGCTAAAACTTGAGTTTAGTTGTTGTAGTCCCCTTTGGGTCATAAGATGTACAATGTAAAAACCTATGTTGATTAGTTGATGTGCAATGCTTCTGATTTTGTGGATCGCCTCAATGCTTCAGAGCAATTGATGTTTGTATGGTTTCATGGTTGATGCCGATCCAGGCAGATTTAAGATCATTATTCATTGTCGCTGTGTATTGTAACTGATTTATTAGGCACATCTTGCTAGATATAGTGCGCTTAAATAAACCTAGCTTCAGTACTGAGCATCAGGTTCATTAGAATAATTATTGGACCTCAACAAGGAGACACCATGGAAAAGAGGTGCATCTTCTCTACTGACTAGGGTTAATGAACCATTGGTGAATCCAAGAAGCAAGTGTTCCAATCTTTGGCAATGCCCAGTATCTGCAAATCAATCCAAGTTTTCAGACTAGGGATATTTCTTTTAGATGAAGAGGTCAACTGGAGTCACATCCCCTCACATTTCAGCAAACCAACATTCTCCAGTATGCCTACTTGTTGATTCACCAATATTTCCTACATTTTAGCCAATAATCGTATTGTTGACCCAGGTGTTGTGGTCAGGGTCTACTACATTGACAAATCTGAAACACAATTACATAATGTCTCGGCAAAAATGTTTCTCGGCATCATGTTTCTCGGCAAAATTGAGGTGTATGCAGTTTCGCTATGTATCCTTGCTAATAGTCACTTTAAATTTCTTGAAAATAATGTCTGGCCAAGGCTCATGTTGCTGGCGATGACCTTGTCATTTGTGGGTGACATAATGCGTTTGTACTGCTCGTAGGTTGCTGATGCAATGAGTGGTTTGGTTGCTTCTATGTTACTTGTGGCCAATGAGGCTGGATCACCCGTCACGCCTGTTATGCTTGCAAGCCAAAGTCAGTATCCCCACATAGTCGCGAGCATGAGGAAGATGGTCGCTAAACACAACGGGGTAAGTGCAAGTTTCCCTGGATGCTCTGGATCATCATAGTATCGTCGATTTAGAATGTTCACTTCACCTTTCGCGATGTACACCAACACTCATTTGTGACATTTTTTTGTCCTAACTAGTATCATCACTTATGTTTACTTTTCAGACCCAGAAGCATCAATTCCAAACCCCACTCAAGTTGCTGTTCAACAAGGCCCTTAGCTCAGTTGGCATTGTAAACCCTCTGTTCAGCGTTATGCGAAGCAATGGTTCTTTCAGGGTTAGGATATGCATGGTGGTTGGTGACAGAAACACCACGATACATGGAGACCTTAGTCATACCTCTGAACTTGCTGAAACAAGTGCTATCAACAAAGCTATTGTGCATCTAAGGCAATCTGAAAGGGTCATTGTAGTGGACATTAGTGCCCAGAAAGCAAAAGCCTTGACAGCTAGAGTGAGACCCCTCCACGATAAAGTGACCTCTGCAAGCAGGCTAATGGAATCAATCTTGTGGAAGTGGAGAAGCTGTCTTGACAACATTTTACATCTCAATTGTCATATCATACTATTAAGATTCTATTATATACGATTCATTGTCCTACCATTTTGACCTGCTCATCCATATATACTATCACGCTCCCCATCCACCAAACAATTTGGACAACACTCTCCCTCTTCCAATAGACCATTCACGATCAGCTCTGGCAAAGCAGCTCTTCCTCTCTCATTTTATCTCCTTCACCCCATCATTGGAGCCTTCAATTATTCTTTGCTTGGTACATGTGAAGTTCTTTCGGCTGGCATTGCTGTGTCAACACTTTCGTGGAGGAAATGTATATCCTTCTCCACTGCTTTTTTTGTTTTGATCTGTGATCTCGTTTCCTTTGCTCACTGCAAATGTTGTTGCTTGCAGAAACAAGACCCAGTGGTATAGAGTAGAGCCCTGTTGCTATGTCGAGGCTGAGTTTGGCTCCAGACAGAGTGCAATGCTCAGATGTAGCTGTCCCTGAAGTGCAGCTTGTTTGTTTCTGGAACAGCTACATCTGAGCACTGCGCTCTTTCTGGAGCCAAACTCAGCCTCGACATAGCAACAGGGCTCTACTCTGTACCACTGGGTCTCGTTTCTGCAAGCAACAACATTTGCAGTGAGCAAAGAAAACGAGATCACCGATCAAAACAGTGGAGAAGGATATACATTTCCTCCACAAAAGTGTTAGACACAACAATGCCAGCCGGAAGAACTTCACATGTACCAAGCAACGAATAATTAAAGGCTACAATGGTGGGGTGAAGGAGATAAAATGAGAGAGGAAGAGCTGCTTTGCCAGAGCTGATCATGAATGATCTATTGGAAGAGGAAGAGTGTTGTCCAGATTGTTTGGTGGATGGGGAGCGTGGTAGTATATATGGATGAGCAGGTCAAAATGGCAGGACAATGAATAGTATATAATCCAATCCCAATAGTATGATATGACAATGGAGATGTAACAGATAAAAAAATATTCCGTTTGTACATGTTCCTTCTAGATTGCCATTTTTTTTCCTGATCGTTGAAGTATACGTACGTATATCTGACTAAAAAAAACTTATAGATTCGATTCGTATGGGCCGTTTGGGCCTGTTTGAATCTAACCGAGTCGGGCGATGGGCTGGTGATTCCAGTGCGGCCCGTGCTCCACTACCGGCCCAAGATCAACTGGTTTAGATTCGATTCGTGCAGGCCTGTGGTGGGCCGCAGTCTCGCCCGATCGGAACCACGGCCAATACATTTCTAAAAAAGAGGTCGAGGGGTGTTGCTCGACGGGGAGGACTAGACTGCTGATTATAGGAACTATCTTCACTTGTTGAATAGGGCCGCAACAAGGCTTGTGAACAGCTTTGGAGTTGACCTGCTGGCTGTTTCATGGACTCGTGGTCTAATTTACATTGGAAAAACTAGGACTTCTGCCATAGCTAAACTTGTTTGTAGCATCATTTTAGTATTTCAACCTAATGTTTGTACTACTATGCCATCACTATCGCTTGCCAAGTTGGGTTTGTGTATTTATCAAAAAAAAAAAGTTGGGTTTGTCATTTGTGTATACTGGTATGTTCTGTTATCCTATTAGTATATTTTAAAATACTGGTACTCACTCCATTTTAATTTATAAATGGTTTTATTTTTTCTAGATTCATAGATTTTTATACACATAGAAACAAATTATGTCTAGATACATAATAAAACTATGAATCTAAAACCCAAAACAACTTACAATTTAGAACAGAGAAAATACATCCTAACCTTAAATGCTTTGACAGATTTTTCACATGGGATCCTAAATGTATTATTTTTCTCTTGGTTATATCTTTTTATCCATCAGTTTTTAGGGATTTTATCGACCAGTTTTAGTATTAATGCATGTGTAACATCACCCGGACAACCTCTACTCTAGATGAAAACACCAACTCAATGGAGACGCCAAGACGACCTTGAGTGACAAAAAAAAAGAAAAAGAAAAGCGAGCAAGTGAACCGCCATGAAACAAAGATTGAAATAAATAAGAAAAAAAATGAAAATACAAGGGGCCACAATCAATTTTGCACTTAACCACGATGCAACAAACATTGAAATAAATAAGAAAAATAATGAAAATACAAGGGGCCTCAATCGATTTTGCACCTAACCACGACGCAACACATCTAACCTAAGAAAACTAAGGGCCTATTTGGTAAGCTGCTTATGACTAAAAAAAGTTGAAACCAATAGTCAAATGGTATGCTTTTTTTTTTTGCAACATATTTGATTGCGCTTATTCCCACCACTCTCATCTGTAATAATGCTTCATTCTAGATAATCTATACGAAACACAGCCTAAACCCAAAAGGAATTCATGCAACTTCAATAGACATGCACACAAACCACACATAAAAAGTTCTATAACCAAAATAAGCAAATTCATCCTCAATATGGCATGCCACATATGTCACATGGAAGCTTTTTGCCAATGGAAGATGCTTTATGATAAGAATGGAAAGAAATAAAAAGAAAATCCTAACAAATGATAACTCCTGGTGAAGTAAAACAAAAAATATAAAGAAATTTGTTCTCTTTTTGAAAATTAGATAGTCGAACACGTCATGTTGTGTCTCGGCCCACTATATCCTCGAAAGCGCATAACCCGACCAACCACTTTGAGGTGTTTCAAGTGGTAAAACATGAGACAAGCCATCAAGCTAGCACGGAACAACAATCGAAGCAGTTCATGCCACCTCACTTTGAGGTGTCACATTGACCACACATTAAGCTTTCTAAACTTGAAAACGAATAAATACACCTCAACATGCAAAGAAAACTTTCGGCAAATACGCCCAATTTTTGTGAGAGAAGTGAAGAAATGAAAGAAGAAATCCCGACAAATAAAAATTCTAGACGAAGCATTCGATAATCATTATCACTCCACAAACCAAAAACAGAAGTAGAAAGAAGCAAAACGAGGAGTCCTTTATCCGACGTGCCACTCGAACGTGGTGGAACAAATCCAAATCGAAAAAAGCCCCAAAAGAGACTCATGCTACCTCACTCTGACGTGCCACACAGATCGCATGTTACACTTTCCAAACCGAAAACTGACAAATGCATCATCATCCTCGACATGAGGTGCACATCTATCACAAGGAAAAACTTTCAAAGACCCACCTCTATCCACAAGAAAAACTTGAAGCAAAGGCAAACAAATTTTATTTATGATGAAATAATGAAAAAAATCAAAGAGAGAATCCCAGTAAAAGACAATTCTACTCGAAAATATTATTACGCCACGTCTCGCACCATGCCTCTAGTCTATCCATGACGAAGAGGGGCCGAAGCCATTTGAGAGGCCGTGACAACTCGGAAAAAAGGAGGACAAGTCATCAAGCGTTCACGGAAAAAGAAAGAAGGAAAAAAAAAGGAAAGGAAAAAACAGGGCGCCCTCACGGCGAACTCCCACCTCGTATCGCCTCCCCTCTCTCTATCTAGCCGCCCGCACAAATCTCTCCTCCCCCTTTCGCCCTCGCCGCATTGCCCGCCGACGACCCCCGCCGGATAGAGAGGAGGAGGAGCGGCGCAGCTGCGGGAGGAGCGGGGCGGCGGCGGCGGCGGAGCGGGCGGCATGTGCGACCTGGTGGCCCGCACGGGCCGGCATCAGCAGCGGTACGAGGATGGCCGTCGGCTAGTGGCCGGGTACGCGCTTGGCTGCCTCTCTCACTGACTGACTGATTGATTCCCTTGCCAATTATTGCTCCTAGTGCTTCAAGCTCCCTTCCCGATTGGATTCGATTGGGTTGGGGCCGATGGCTACGTGCGTGCGTGCGTGCTCATTGCCCTCTTGACCTAAATGCGGCGCCGGCGCGGTGCGGTGCGCGTCGTATTCTTCAACACCGTACGGCGCGCTAGCATTAGGTCCTGGCGAGTGGATCGCTGCGGCGTGGTGGTGTGCCACCGGGCCTTCGATTGTTTTGTTTGTTGCGGCGATTTGCTGGCGTCTAGATATGCTCTCTCCTTTTTTTTTTCCTTGTTATTTTGTTATTATTTAAAAAACTCGCTAACAGTCTGGTAATCATCGCGAATCGTTGTATACACACACACACTGAGCAGGGAGGTCCTAATCAATGCACAGTACCTAGCTTGTAACACCTGGCGATAGCGACAGTATGGAGATCACTGTTTGTTTATTTCACTTAGATTAGATGGTGTGTTAATATATGTTAGGAAGTGTGGTGGGATGCTTCTACCCCGGAGCGAGAGGTAAAATCAGTTCTGCTTGCTTGTTTGCATTGATATTAGGGCATGGTGGAAATGAATTGTCGTCTAGTTTGTTTCCCACCACAAGAAGTGGCTCTTCAGATCACTTCAAATCAGTATTGATAGGTTTGGATTAGTTCATATCACTGGGTATTCTTATCATCGTCGGTGATAGCAAAAGGCCACGAATCAGTGATCATAATTCAGGTGTTTGTTCATGATTGGGGCCATATTTTGCCCACATGTTTTCTTCAAGGGGCTTATATAGCTTCTGCTTTTCCTTAGCTAGGACATATTTTGCTGTACCTTGTGTCCAGTTTGCGCCTTCCCTTCAGCTTATAGGAGTATAGTACCTGTCATGAGACATGTAGGAATAATAGCACTACCAGGATATGTAAAGCTTCTCAGGATATTCATATATCAGCATGTAGCTACACCATAAAATGGATCCTGGTATAAAGTGGGCACCAAAATGACCCATGTTTGATTAGGAAATAATACTACCTGGAAGGGTCAATTGAGAGTAGCCGAAAAGGTAAACTATCTATCTTTGTGGGTTATCATTATGTCTCCATAATCACCAGCGTTTAATGTGTTTAAAGTGCTTCAGAAAATGATCTTCTTTGTGTTTCCTTGTTCTCCTGTTTTCATTTTGTCTGTTACTGATCTAAGATGCTAGATGTGTGTCCGGTGCTAGTTCTACCAAGCTTGCCACTGATATATTACTTACTACTTTATAGTTCCTATTTGGAGTCTGAATATGATTTTAACACCACAGAGATTTGTTCTATTCTACAACAACCTTTGTCTTTATGGATCTAAGAAACACTGACACTTTTCATAGTGGCATATCAATGTATTTCTGAATAATTTCATTTTTTTTTCTGCAGATGCATACCATTTAGGTATAGAGTTAATAATGATGAAACCTCTGGTGACAAACCTAAGAAACTCGTGGAAATTCTCATGATAAATTCCCAAAGCGGACCTGGTCTTCTGTTTCCAAAGGTATTGTACTGTAAACATCTCCATCTGAAATACGCATGCAACAATTAGAAAGTGGAGCTAGTATTTTGTTTCCAAAGGTATTACTGTTAAAATCTTCATTTAAAATCCATTTCCAGTTGTTTACACAGATGACAACTTTTATTGCAAACTTATTCTGTTTCTGTGTTTTCACAAAACTACAATGGAACACCTATACCCTATAGCAGTGCATGTTATTATTTCAGTTAGATCCCAAGTAGCTGGAATTTCTGAGTTGCCTATCCATTCCTTGGGCTGTTTATGAGCTTGTTTGCAAGCTTAGGTCTCCTGTATTATTTTTATTTGGTTTGTTCATATGTTGGTCACTCTGACTAGTTTTCAGATATAGTGTTAATTTTTTTTCATGTTATATCCATGTTATTTTCATAAACCTGTAGTAAATGTCACTGGGCTGCCATGTAGAGATTTTGTTATGTTTGTTTTCTTGTTGCAGGGAGGATGGGAGAACGATGAAACTGTTGAAGAGGCAGCAGCTCGAGAAGCTATAGAAGAAGCTGGAGTTCGAGGTGATATAGTGGTAATATGTCTATAAAGATGGTGTTTTTCTAAACTACTTTTCATCTTGCCCATCTTCATTTGAAATTTGTTCAATAGTTAATGTATCCCATGTGCTGACACATGTTTTCCTGTGCTTCCATATTCATCAAACTGGTATTCTTAGATGATACGAAAACTCATTATTCACCGTATTAGAAGTTAGAACTATTCTGTTCCGTACTGTGCTTGGTTGACATGCCACATTCTTTTAGACTTGACTGTACTAAGCTACTAATGCAATTTTGTCACTGTTGCTGTTGTCCCACTTGATCTTATGTTGCTGTTGTTGTTGTATGCCCCAAATTGGAGATACTGACATACAGTTATAACTACTCCCTTGAAAACCTAAAACTATGTTAGCAAGGTGGAATAATATAGTTTCATATCCATTATCCCGGAATCCATCATATTTCTTGCTGTTATTGAGTCAAGTCAAAAGCCTTACATTTATAATCTTATCACTGTCCTTTGTCCTGCTGTCTTCCTCACAAAGTCCTGTACCCACAAGTTGTATGAGACATGCCTCATATTGATTAATATCCTGTAGTCAAATGGGTTTAATGATGTGCAACCTGTACAACTAAGGACATTTGCTGCTGGTAAAGAAATTATACTTGACTGGTGTGCACTTCTGTAAGATCTGTCATTAAAGCTTATCTAGAGCCAGGCTTCTTAGTGTGAGAAACATGAGATGCACATTGTGTAGTGTTCAATGGTTCATGAGATGCTCATTGTGCAGTGTTCTCAGTGGTTCATGAAACTGATGTTGATCTAGTTACTTCGATTGGATTTATTTTTTGTTGCTTAGTCTGGCGTGTCCTTCAACTGCCACAAGTGGGAACTCTTTTGGCCAATCTTAAGGTTGTAATTGACATTATAGTCTGAATGTTGGATAGCACAATTGAGATTGACATTTGTTCCTGCTTGTTGCTCCTGTAACACTTTTGTATTTGCAGCGTGCAAAATTTTTACATAGTGGAAGATCCATGAAATCAATGATTATCTCTTCTAGAAGAGTCTTATATCTCGATGAACACATGTGGTGGCCATGAAGATAGCCTTATCCTTTTTTTCTCTCTCTTTGTCTTTGGTGTTGCATCATGATTGAAACAGTGTCCAATGCTTGACCTTGATGACAATAGATTCTTATAGCCTTTATCTGTCATCCAATTTCGTAAAGTGCCTATTGCAACACTACTTACTTGATCCAGCAATCAGAGTATTTTGCCATCATTCTTGCTTATATAATGTCATTTGCTTTTCTGAATCAGCATTTTCTGGGGTTCTACGACTTCAAAAGCAAGACACACCAAGATGCATGCTGCCCTGAGGGTATGTGCAGAGCTGCAGTGTTTGCGCTGCATGTAAAGGAAGAGCTGGTCTCATGGCCTGAGCAGAGCACCCGTCAGAGGACCTGGCTCACGGTTCCTGAAGCTGCATCAAGGTGCCGGTACCAGTGGATGCAAGAGGCCTTGCTCACAGGCTTCTCTGACTGGCACGACAAGTGGAGCAGAGGCGGCGGCGGCACAAACTGTGACCCGGCCTAACTGCTGAACCCATATGCAGTCGTCCAATTTGTTCATCCCCTCTTTCCCTAGGCTCTCCAACCTTGCAGAATGCAATAATACAGTGTACTTCTCTTGATATGCTGGGTTGGTCATTGACCCTTGATGTCAACATGTCAGGATGGTTATCTAGTTATAGTGGGACGAGGTATATCTCATCAAGACGAGAATTCTCACAAGTTTTAAGTGTCGATTCTCGGGCCCTATTATTTCTCGGTTTCAGCTGCTGTCGTCGCCAGTGCTGCAGTCACACACCGCGCTCATTTTGTAACCTCCGCTCCTGATTCTGGAGATGCATATGCTATGTATGAACTGGTATAACTTGAAATCAAAAGTTGCCACCATTGACTGGAGTCGCCATGCGGTGCGTCCAGAACCTTGCAATCTGTCTTGAGGCTGGCTGGGGAGTGAGCCCGGTAGCCGACATCAAGGGTTCGGATAGTGAGACGCTGAGCAAACCCATTTTATTCTCGGTAATCAGATGTTTCGGTTTGTTATATTATATGAAGTAGATAGTTAGTATACTAATGTAGGGAAAGTGAAAGTATCATCAGAAATCGAAAGGAAAAAGAGATCTAATCATGGACTGGAAGGGGGGAAAAAAAAGGGAAAGAGCTCATATGTGCTAAGAGCTAATCATAAGATCAGTCACTGTGACGGACCCAACCAGTCATAGCACAGGGCTTAATCATTGCTCCTTCAGCGTGGGGGGTGAGAGAGGCTCGAACTCTCGACCTCAGGATCACTCGCTTTCTGCTCTGAGAGTATGAGACCTACGCGCTAGCCAACTGCGCCACCGTCCCTTTTTTGCTGGGATCTTCAATAACCCATTTCTATACCATCAATGATGGGCTGTTAAACTTGTTTCGCGAGGCATTGATTCCCAGGCGTCCGGTTTCAGACGTTCAGGACCATGATTGCCAAGAAGGCCCAACACTCACGACGAACTGGTTATAATGTCTATATAAGGAAAATCCAAAGATACACGAATGCTTAGCCAGAAAAGACCTTTTTTTCCCTTCTTTTATAGGATGCTAGTTCTTTCTATTCGGTATACTTTTTTTGAGTCCATTCTAATTCTTTTGTGCACAAAAGGCAAGAACTCAACAAAATCATTTTGGTGCATGGTTCTAGATAGCATGGTAACTTTTCAAAGACACACCGATGCAATTGTTGCACTATAGCCGCTATTGGACATTTTAACTCCACTAAACACCGCCATTTGGCTTAAATGTGATTTTTTAGCGCCGCTTTATCTGATGGAGGAAAAATTTCATATTTTATTTAGATGATGACTATGATCTATAACTTGTAGTTGTGCTTTTTGCTTAATGAATGATGTAATGAACAATTGAAAAACTTTTGAGTTATTCATTTTGAATGTTGTATGAATGAGTGTTGATTCTACTTGTGAGTATATAAATTTTGTTGAATGATTGAAATAACAAACATGTAGACATATTCTTCTACAGCCCTTGACGTTTATTTTCAGTATCTATATTCATGAAATTTTACTTTGTCATTCCATATTTTTCTAAACAATTGATGGTCAACGTTTTCTATTAAACTGCTAAATGAAATAAACTCCATTATACCTCGTTATAGCTCCTGCAAAAAGGCATAAGCTTAGCCCGCTATGTAAAACCTTAACTTGACTCAGAGTGGTAAGCAAGCGCCGCTCCTAGAGTCATTATTCTCTTTTCTACATTCAAAAGTTCATTGACATATCATATCATGGTCCTTTTATATGTTTAAGGCTCATTCCTGGCCTGAGATTCAGCCATAGAATTAGGCCGCAAAGTAGAATGATTATTCCTGCTCCATTCCCACATCTCAGTCGTCCATGCGGTTCTTCCGGCCGGTTCCATTCTACTATACGATACCCAAAAGGAGCTGCATGCGTGCATAAGAGAATTGGATCAGAAGCAAAAATTTCCATGACTTTGCCATCGAATTGCACCGAAAGATGGTGTTTTTTTTTCCAAACTGACTATATGCTCCGAGATCCGATCCCTGCTGGCTACTGTTCTTGAATTCTGCAAAGATATTTCTCTGTCGTCGTCGTAGAATAGAAGAATAGAATCCTACTGGAAGCAACTTGATTGATGCACTCATAGATGGAAGCAACTAGTTAGATATGTAGCGCATGAACGCATCCATCGACTGTGTTACCAATGCAATAATCCGGTCACTTCCATATTACCGTCGATCAACATCAGCTAGGTAATTAGCTAGGTTGAGTGAGTGCTAGCTATATACATGTGGATCCATCTCCTGCCCCCCAAAAAAGCAGGGATCACGCCATGCATATGCATTTCGTCTTGGATGTTCTCTCGGTAGAGATGTTTTCAGCTTCATACGCATTTATGAAAATAGGATAAATTGGAGATGAATTAGGATCATATTACAAATATATGCCAGCTGATAATACCAATCTTTTAATTTGTTTTGGTATTCTGAATAAAAATGAGATGTGTCTCTGGATCTCATTCTTATAACGGCTAGTCTTCGCATAGTGAAAATCTGATCCAAATAACAAAATTTGTGGTAGATAATTAGATTCTACTACTCCCTCCGTCTTAAATTGTAAGTCGTTCTAAAAATCTTGAAAAGTCAAAGCACTTAAGTTTGACCAATATGATAAAATAATAACATTTAAGATATCAATTAAATATCATTAAATTTTTTGTTAATTATATTTTTATAGTATACATATTTGAGTTTCATAAATCTTTATATTTTTCTCAATAATTTAGATCAAATTTAAAAGACCTAGACTCTCCAAAATTTTTAAAATAATTTATAATTTTAAACGGAGGGAGTAAAAATAAAATTCTTAAATGTCATTATTTATTTCATTCTTTTTTTTTCTTAATTGGAGATCCACGAACACCTACCTGAAATCTAGGCACGCCTTATATATAGGTGGAGCCTGCCCGCCTGCCTAGTGCCTAGCTTCTTTTTTTTTTTTCCTAAAAAATATTGTTTCCGTGTTGGGCGTAGATTCGATCATGCTTGACATGACGCCATTTCATTTCACGTTAGGACAAGTGACTGTTCTCTTCTGATCCTTTTCGCGAGAGACCGTGCATGCAGAAAGCAATTGGTAGGTGCATATATAAGCTACATATGGAGAGAATAAAGGAAGATTTCGTTTTTACAAGATTATGATCTTGAGCCATTCTCGAAAAGAATCGAGGAATGAACTATATAACAACATAGCACATACTCTATACATATGTTTTTTTTTTTTTGCAACTCATGACATGAGTATTTACCTAGCTAGTATATAAGTATGCATGAGAAAGTTTCTGTGCAGCAAGAAACGATAGTTAAATACCTAGCCTTTTATCCCACGTTTAGCTCCTTAAACTCCTTTCGAGTTTTATATATCCTAGTTCCGTCACTTTCAAATTATACACTAGGCTTTCTAAGCTTTTTCGTAGTTCTCATTAACATCACCATATTTGTAAATTCATGCATGATATGTCTCTCTAAACTTGTATTATTATACCATTTCGGTGCACATGTCCTCCCACATCGCGCCGTCCTCACCCAGTCATGGCACACACATGCCTAGTCAGTGCTATGCTACACCGCTGTCGCCCCATCCGACCCATGCTACCATGACCTCGCCAAGCTCCTGTCTCGTGGTCCTCGCTCTTGCTCCGTCTCACCACAACACCAGCACCAACCCATGTCTTGCGACAATCACATTCGACTCTAATGCCACCACACTCCTCCCTTTCCTTAGTAATGGAAGGTTCTCATGCTAACTATATGTCCTCGCACCCACTTACCCCCACTTATCTGTCCTTCCTTGCCTCCTGGCTGAGCTTACCACAGATGAACATGTGTGCCTACAACGTCGTGGGTGGGATAAGAACAACACGGTGCGGGAGAGGGGGTTGGACCAGGATGGTATAACAATGTTGTTTTATGGAGCTAATTGTGCAATTTACGTGCATATACCAAATCTCATCAAAGTAACAAAATTGTATAGTTGTACTTGAAGAAAAACCAAAAGAAAATTAACCTTTAGGTCAAGTTTATGGAGTGAGTGTACAATTTGCAATTACTTGAACCAGAATGAGGCCTCAGGCTAAGTCGAGGGAGCCAAACATGCAATTTTGCAAGTACGGAGACCAAAATGAGCTGAAATAATTAATGACAAGTAGGAATATGCTCTTAGACTAGCCACAGTGTAGGAAATATCGGTGCCCAAACAAGAGAAAAAGAGAGAGTGTTTGATCATTGGATCATCACATTGCAGGACCCATGCCAACTTTAAAATTTTCAGGCATCACGGCAAGTAGAAGCATTGATGCCTGCCAATTAAAGAATGATTTTTCAACCGACTCAATCACGGGTAGGAATGACCGGTGGTTCTCTAACGAGCTCAACCCACATGTACATGCCCTCGACGCTGAACATCGTGCGGCATGTAGAGTTTCAAGCACCGGGGTCGACCAGTAGCATGCGCATTTAATTTTTTAGCATTGATAACATTGTGTGCAGTCATAGTCTTCAACTTGGTGGTACCTTTCTGTTGAGAAATCGGTGCCTCTAACCTTGACGTCGACTTTCTAGAGGTGATACCAAACTGGAGTGATACCACTTCTTCTGTGGACCCTTAAACCCACACTACTATGAGGTGACCTTCACACCGACACTAACACGGGAGACCGACTCTCTACAAGGGAACTCAAACCTTTATTCACTTGCTCACAACTTGATATAAGACTCCCTACACTTTATGTGGCTATCCTAGACACCTCCACACTATCATGGCAACCTCTCCATCTCCTACCTTATGCCTATGCCATGGTATGTCCTTTTGATGGTAGTATATTGGGAGGGAGGGGAGCACCTCTATTTATAGATGCTCATGGCCCTTGTGGTGTTGCCATGTGGCAACTTCCACACTCTTCCTTATAAATATCTATCTCTAGAATTTTCCTACCATACAAAATATCCAAGCTTCTAGAGTATTCCTAAGTTGTCATGAAGCATGGCAACTCTATGCTCTCCACATCTCCAAAGTCTTCTAGAAGCTTCTCATCTTGCCATGATATTATCCTTATATATGGAAAAGTCTCTTATTATTTCTAAAACCTTCTAGAACCTTCTAAGTATGCATTGCATATTTCAACACTCCCCCTCAATGCATACTTGTCTTGGGCGGTCGAACCAATACGTGTCGCTTCGCTTGAATCTTCTGCGCTCTACCGTTACGAGACTTCTTCTTCTCTTGTCCTTGTGCCTTTTCTTCCTTCAACTCATGTGTCTGTGTCGTGAGCTTCCTTTCAGACTTGATGGATCCATGCATCTCTTTTTTCTTCTTCATCCTTCTAGTTGTCTGTCCTCTAGATGCTTCCTTGTACGAAGGCAAAATAACTTTAGCTGGTGAAGTATTGTCATACCTGAGATCTTCACCACTGCATCCTCTTGAAATTTTCTTTGCCTTCTCATGCTCCTTCAAATCTTCATGGATCACCAATGCTCCATACTTTTCTTCACTATGCTGTTGTGGCTCCTCATGTTCATGAAGACTAGGTTCTATCTTCATATTTTTAATATCTTCCTCCTCACCGTTTAGAGCCTCCCAATCTTCATCACTGTCATATCCAAATACTATGAATCCACTAGAAGCATATGAATCTCTCACCTTCATGGAGAAGCCACCTTCTGCATCCCACTCTTCTTCTTCATCTTCGGTTGATGGAGTTTCACCCTCTGTCAAGTCTTCCACGAAGTAAGCGCCATCATCTTCAATTTTGGTTGCCGCCACAGCATCCCACTCTTCTTCACTTGGGCATGTACTCAAGACAACTTCTTTTGTTGTTGCCACATTTCCTTAAGCACCTAGGGCATCAACAGACGGAAACACTACAGAGGGACTCCATTCTCAATGCAAATTACCCGTGTCGATAAGAAAAGCCACCCTTATCTTTTTCATTCTTTTTTCTTTTTGAAAACCTACTAATTAAGCAGGGCTAAGCATTACTATGCATTTTTCCATTTAACAGGTAACAAGGAATATGGAAGTAAGACAGGTAATGCAGTTGGTAGGTTTTCACTCAACTCCTATTACTTAATGCAACATCTCATAGCTGAAGCGATAAAACCTTTATAAAATAGAATAGGGTTTGAATGCATCCGGGGCTTGCCTTGGTATTCAAGGTAGACGGTCTCGAGCTCTGGATCAACTCCCGATTCCTAAATCTGCTCTTCCTTGGAATCTGGTGCGACAATGTTAAACTCTCCGTCAACGAAAACTATACGATGAAATGATATGCTTCAACATGATAGAATAGTAAACATGATGCTCGATGGATGCATGACCAGATTAAGGGCTTGAGTATAACTTTCCTTCACAATAAAGTTGCAAGCCAACCAAACTTACTTACTAAGTTTATTAGGGTTAACCACGTCATTAAAGAAGTTCATTAAACACATAAAATGACGTTAATTAAACCTTAATGACATTATCCAGGTAAGCATAAACAATTAATTAAAGTGCCAAGGGTCATTAAGGTTATGACCCAAGGTTATCAATCAATCCTAAAGTCAAACAAATCCTATAATGTTAAACATGATTAAAGGGATTAATTAATTACTTAAAAGCATAAAATAAAGGCATAAAAATTAAAGTTGTCTAATTGAGCTCAAAATTTTATTTTGAAAAGCTCTTGGCCTAATTAGATGGCAAAATAAATTTCATAATTAAAAGCCAATTATTTTATTTATTAAAAATCATAGAATATGCATTTTTCAATTAAAAGGACTAATTTTAACTTATGCAAAAATTACGCAAATTTGACATTTCATATTTTTTTTCTAGGTAGAGGACATCATAGAGAACATACACAAAAAAATTTAGAATTTTTGGAGCTACACATGAATTACTATGATTTTTCAAAGAAAATAGCATTTAAATCATTTTCTGGAAATAGAAGAAAAAGAAAAATCGGCTCCCGACGTTGACCGCGGCGGCGGCGATTTTGACCGGACAAACCTCGCAGACGGTGAGTTTTCCAGCAATGGGATTTGGCCCTATAGGTTCATCTCGGCGCGGGGAGCAACTTGGGCTGGCTGATGGAGTGGCGGGGTGACGGCGGCGCACTAGCCGGCGGCCATGGCGGCGCGGCGGAGCTCAGGCGCGGCGGCAAGGGCTCACCGAAGCTTCTCCGACGACGGCGAGCGCACGGTTACGATCTATACATCCACGCGAGTCTAACGGACAACAAGATGAGGCCTAATTTGACCTCCAGCCGCAACGGCTACGTGAGCGGCGGCGCTGGCAAGGTCACGCCGGCGGCGACGCACGTCGGCCGGACCCTACGGCGTAGGAGGGGTGAAATTGAGGGCATGGAGGGATGCAGGAGCTCACCACTGTTCTAGTGCGCTTGAAGATGAAGGCTCGGAGTGGCTGAATCGAGCTGCGGACGGCGGCGCTAATGGCGGCGGCGGCGTTCCAGCGGCAAGAACGGCGTCACGGCGTGTCCTGCGCATCAGAGAGCGAACCACGGTGCGCATGAGGAGCAGGAGAAGATGGAGGACAGGATAGAGAGGTAAATGGAAATATGTTTTCAACCTGGGCGGCGGTGAACGGTGAGAAAGCTCACGGCGGCTCAGCGACCGACCGCGAGGAAGATAAAGACGTGCGGGTGCTACGGGCGACGAAGGTAGGCACTAACTAGCTCAGAAGAAGCGCAAGGTCGAGGCGGAGCTTCTGGCAAGAACAAGAAGGCAGAGATGGAGCAATGGTGGCGAATTTGAGCGGCGGAGCGAGGTCGTCGTCGGCGGCGGCAGAGGGAGAAGAAGGAAAACGACAGTGGCCGGCCGTATTTATAGGCCAACGACGGTGCATGGATGATTGACACGATGATGGCAAAGTTTCACGCGTTTGGGTGAGCTGGCGGTCGCGGCAGGTGCGGCGATGGACGGCGGCGCGGCTTGAGAAGCCGGCCATGGCGGCCACCCATAGGTTTCGATGCTGTTCAAGCTAATTACAGAAATACCACTCATTTAAAATAACAAATTACTCCAAACTTTATATAGGAACTTGACAATCCCCAAAAATAACTTTTTAAGAGCTACACTTTTCATTTAATAAACATTTTGAAATTATGCTTAGTTTTTGAAATATGAAATCAAATTCAAAAGGGGAATAAAACCCTAGAAATAAACATTTGAAATTACTTTTAATTTTTCAATAAAACTTGAAAATCTTCAAAACTATGAAATGTTTAAATTTGCAAACCAAACATGTTTCATATATAAAGTTTTCCCAAATTATGCATAAATTTTAAAATATGAATTTAAAATCAAAAAGGGGCAAATACTAAAAAACTATATTTTCAAATTCATTTGAAATTCTTTTTAGAAACTTGAAAAACTTTGAATACCAACTTTGTATCTCTTTCCAAGATCTACAAACTATATTTTGAGAGTATATCAAAATTCCTTATAGATTTTGAAATATAGAAAGAGGGGTAAAATAGGGTTTTGAAATTAGGGTTTTCGAAAGCGAATTCAAACTCAATTTGGTTTCTAAATTAATTGGTTGGTCATTAGTGATCGCAAACATCAGGCAAGGATATTTTTAGGTCAATGACCCAATAGTACCCTTGGTTGACCAAGTTGACTTTTAAAAAACATTTTTAATATTGCCCTTTTTGAATTTAAACTTGAATTACCCAACTTAAAGCAAGTTTTGGGAACCCAATTCCAAACTCAAACTTGGAGCCCAATTTTTAATTGTTGTTCTTAAATTTATCCCCTAGACATGACTCAAGAGTAAAGCATGACTTTACACCTTAATCCATATAGGGCATAAATCAAGGATTGAAAGTGACATTAAAAATTAGGGTTTTATGAGTTCATGCGACACAACAGTTTAGAAACACAAGCAACATATGAAATGTAAACTTATTTTAGTTGATACATATCAAGGTTGACCTAACATAAACATCAAGCAAAGCACAAGATAACAAGATGGATTTTAGGTTGTTTTATAAACTTGTAGAAATACATAAAATGACAAGAAACTTTACATAAACAGAAAGCATCATCATTTTATGTATAAAACTAAGCATCACATAAAAGATATCATTAAAACATGAATGCATTTATGCCATAATGCTCAATGATTATGCTTTAACAATACACTTAATCAAGTTTTAGTTGTCATTAACATCTAGGATGTTATATTTTCCTACCATACAAAATATTCAAGCTTCTAGAGTATTCTTAAGTTGCCATGAAGCATGACAACTCTATGCTCTCCACATCTCTAAAGTCTTCTAGACGCTTCTCATCTTACCATGATATTATCCTTATATATGGAAAAGTCTCTTGTTATTTCTAAAACCTACTAGAA
Source organism: Bothriochloa decipiens (assembly GCA_023333625.1). Taxonomy (NCBI): domain Eukaryota; kingdom Viridiplantae; phylum Streptophyta; class Magnoliopsida; order Poales; family Poaceae; genus Bothriochloa; species Bothriochloa decipiens. Next base: position 5,250,717 of record CM041628.1, on the reverse strand, counting down.
CCTTCTAAGTATGCATTGCATATTTCAACACTTTCTAATGATCCTAAAGAAGTTCAAAATGGAAAAATATGCTAGCTTTATGTATGAATTTTTCAACTCTAGTATACTTTGCAGCAAAAAGAAAACCAAATTAAAGATGAGGACAAAAATCCAAGCATCAAGTACACGACCTTCAAGGGCCAGAGAATTCCATGCCCCGACCACCACCCTCCAAACATGTTCCGATCCTTGGAGTAAAGAACTTCTGCTTTGTCTGCCTTCTCACTGATGACCAACTGTCCATGCAAAGATTGTTAAACTTACAAAGAAATACTATTGCGGTGAGAAGATACGGAGTACATGCAGTGTATTTTGACATTAGTAGTGCACGCATATGATCCCCATGCACCGAAAGAAACGATAAGGCAACAAAAAAATATGCATGGTTCCAAGAGCTAGTTAGCTATAGCTGGTCAAAGCTAGAATCTGATGCATCGATCGGAACCCAAACAATGAGAAGGGATGGTTGCACTTTCTTTTTCTGGCTATAAATTTAACTAAAGCTCTCCAAGAATTCTCTCATTCTGAAAAGAGAAGGCTTTGATCGATACAGAGATTAGCAAAAATACTTGTATATAATGACGCTGCTTATTAGCAAGGAAATACTAGCTATACTCCAAGCAAACAAATCCAAGTTTTGTGATATGGATGCATGGACGTGCACATATAGGTTTCGAACAAGAAGACACCCAATGCAAATCTAGCCACATTTTATAACTAGAAAATACTAATGCTGTTCCTTTTGCATTCAGTGGAAGAATATGTTCCACACTCCTATTTAATTTGATTCCACACGCAAGTTATCAACTGCTCCTGTGATATATTTTGCCTGAAGCGACCATATTGTACTTAATTCTTTGAGTAGTATTATGTATATAACACGCCTCAACAAAAAGTCCATCCAAATTCAAAATGCATGGAACGCTTCGCTACTTATCAAAAATAAAAGGTCAAAAAGGAACACGGCTAGATCCATCAGAGGGAACATTTGTTCCTACCACTAGCATTATTATTACTGAAAAGAGAAAATTTTAGCTCAATACGTTTCATTATCAAAGCATATAAAATTCCATGATCGAGATCATATGGAGCTGCAAGCACTAAGTAATGTCGACGAGCCTAATAAGCTACTAGAAGAAAAGTGGAAGAATCTATGTATTCAACTTTAGTATAAAGTTACTAACTACTTTTCAAAGATATAAAGTAAAATTTATTTAACTTGAGGATCAAAGTAACGGTTAGTGGTAAATGACTTGTCATCTTTATTGTTTTCGTCGTTTATGATGCACCATGATGAACATGACCATACGACTGCTAGCGGTTGGAGCTAGAGCAATTAGAGGGATGGGGGAGAGATATATGACATTATATATAACAATATATATGTTTACCTAAAATATAAAGTGAAAATTTGAAGGTAATAGTTGTTTTTTGGTAAGGTCTGGGTGTGGCCACACTCCTAGCACACAACATGGATCCTCCTGTCCCATCCAGTTAGCTTCTACTAGGTACTTGGGTTTACTGTTGAATTTCATAAACTTCACTACACTTTACTATGGTTAACATGCCCTAAGAACAGGCTGTGGTAACAAATAAATAAACCTCGAAAAAAGAAGTTACACGATATAAAAATAGAGTTCCTTTTCTATTAATGAAATATGTGCATGAGCACAGTGGAAAAAGACTATATATTCCACATTAAATTTTAACTTGTCTAGATATATAGCTAATTATGAATTTATATATTAACTATGTCTATATACATAACAAAGACAACATATTTAGAAAAGTTAAAACGTTATATAACTTAGAACAGAGTGAATATAAAATAGCATTCAAAACCCTATAGATCTGTCTGCCAGACATTCCAATTCTCCGATTCTAGAATCCAGAATTGTCTGCATGTGTGTGGTTTTCACAAATTAAATTTAAGTAGCATGATTTTTTCTGAGAGTTCAGAATTAGTTTTACTAACTAGCTATGCTACCTCACTAGCAAAGCTAGGTCCAAATAACTTTCCAAAATTCTTAAACAAAGCCTCGATATGTTCTTCCAACCTCGACCCCCTTTCCTTTTGGCCTTTACTACTAAGCATGCGTCAGTGTGACAATCACATCAAGACTTTGCATACCTGAAAATGACCGGTAACTGCAAAATTCTCTTGAAAAACATTAACATAACATTTTGATGCTCCAGGCATAACATGAAAGGGGAGGAGAATCATCTATGCTTTTTATCATCATTTGCAGCTCAATTTTCAATTTTATCATGGAATAGCATATCTCTAGACTCTAGAGCTAGAGTGTGACCAGTGGAAGAATCAGAAACTCACTTATGTCCAATTTAAGCGAAGCCACAATTATGCTTTTCCACGTTACTTGTTCCTGTAGAGAAGAAAAGAACTCCAAGTGGTGAATACTAAGAATCCATGAATTCAGTGTGGCCCAAAAAAGGTATTCCTTGGTTGCCCTATGAGAGACTTTCATATATGCAGCCTCCACGATGAGAATATATATATCATCATTTCGGAAGGAAAAAGCTCCAGCTGTAGAATCAACTACCTTTGGTTAGAAAAAACAAGCTTACACATATTTTCCGAGAAATTAAGCATTCAGCAACTTAAATAGTAGAGTGCAGGATACTCACGCAGATAACTAACAGGGATGGAGGTCACTTTGCGCTCCTTTGCTCTGCAAAAGGGAAAGTGGCCTTAAAACAGCAAAGTTATGCATGTTTTATGAGAAATCAGGGTCAACTATCCTTTTTACTTCCTCCAATAAAAAATACTAAGTCTGCCTCCTAGTTGGGATTTTTTACTCAATTGAGATCTTGTAGGGGAATATTAATTAAGTTCTTAAATTATAAATTCAAAATTTTGAATATTTCAAATGTCTTTAGATGAAGACTACTGTATTTCATGCAAAGATTGTGCTACAGGAGGCTTGCAATGTGCTAATAGGGCACTAGAATTTTATTTCTATATTTTTGGTGCAGTTTTATAATAAAAATGACTCATTTATGAAGTCAGCTGTGTCTGGACGGAGCCTAAAAATCATTTGAGTACTAGACCCGAAACTATTTATCAGAAGGTTTAACGTACATGCTTTGGGTCACATTATAGAATCAGAATTCAGGGAGATTGTCTGTCACAATGGGACGGAAGTAGCTACCTAGCCCTAGCTCGGCACCCGGCCAGGCGCATGCGTGCTCACATTTTTTCCAAGCATATCAAATTGGAATTCTCATAAGATAAAGCCAATGACAAGAAAGGCTAATGATGGTACCATCATTAGTGGCTTGTAAGGCCACATGATCAGCTCGAAATGACGCTCCACTTTGCATCTTTTTAATTATTGACCTATTTGTCGTTACGCATGCAGGTATATCTATAATAGGTTAAATTGTCGAATAGGGAACCAAATTGTTAGATAACCCCTAACTTTTCTTTTTTTTAAAAAATATTTGCACAACTTTCTATTTTTGAAAATTTTAAATTTCTAATTACAGCTTTTGTACCTAATATTTTCCGGGACAAAACTTATCATCACATTTGTTTTATCATAGCTTTGCAATATAATTTTATAGATAACTTATCTTGATAACTTGTTGAATGGAAGTAATCACGGAAACGCAGATGACAAACGCACACAACACACATATCATCAAAGCAATGGTTGAAGTGTGACATCCTTAATTCGTTTGCATTTGCACCTCTAGAGGTAGATCAGTGCGATGCCCATAGGTTCCAATTCAATATTAAAAGATACAAAACTTTTGAACGGATGTTTGCAAAAAAAAAAGCTTATCATTATTGTTTATGTATGATAAGCTGAACGGATAATAATTTTTTGACATTGTTTTTTTCGCAATAGTATTTAAGGGTTTTGGTGCATATAGAGATGCATGTTGACCAACTTTTCCAAGTGCGTAGTCCTGAACAAGTACAGAGGCAATGATGCACCTCACCTTGTTAAACAAGTTACCAACTTGGAATTAGATATGATTTTGACAGGTGCATGCTTGTACTAACTACCCTATAACCTCAAGCATTACAGGTGCACGAAGCCTCTAAACCCTCCATAAAGATGTCAATTTATATATATAGAAACACTATCTAATGATCACCACTCGCCTTGCAAGCTATTACATGCGCATAAACAAGACCAAAAGGAAGAGACAAATGCTAGTGTCACCCTCAATAGAATACCAAAAAGTTCAGTATATATAAGGTACAAGGGATTTCTTTTTCTTTTGACCATTGCCTTTAAACCAGGACAAGGGGGGCACACAGGGCTCATTCTCAGAGGCTTGCAAGAAATGGCAGGCATCCTGATTATAGTAGCTTGTAATAATGGAGAGCCATGCATGGCTTTGTATTTCAAGCCTTGGCTTAGATATATTCATCATGGAATGGCTTTCATTTCTCCTTTTTGGTAATGTGTGGCTCTCAAGTTTGAGTACACTGTCATTCTTACCTCACCAGTTCTTACATCTATCTAGTGTAGTACAAGAAAAAAGTTTAAAGCTTTTAGTTTTGAGTTGCTTGTATCGGCTTTGTTGTGGCGTTTTAGCCGCCCTCCTAACAAAAGAGCAGTAGGTAACTTACTGAATGTTCTTCTTGGATTTCCATGGGGGTGGTTCAGACTTTGTTAGGGGGTTAAAGTTCATAAGAAGCATAGCAGCCATTGTTAACGTCACCACTAAAAAGCATAGCAGCCATGGTTAACATCACTACTGAAAAGCATATAGCACACAGCAACTTACAAGTTACAACTTACAACTACCATGTATAAATGTATAATTACCACAACAAAGACATATGCAAGATGCCTTACAATACTTTTTCTAAAGGGAGGTTTATTGATTGAATAATAAAACTGTTGTCCCTTCCAGACAGTGGCAGTAGCTAGTGGACTGGTCCAGAGTTGACGTCAGCTATTTCCATGCATGTATACAAGATTTTATTTTACTATTTTCAGAAACAAAGAGCAAAAAATTTTTGGACAACAACTCATACAAATTTTTTAAAAATGAGTGGATAAGAAGTGGATCCACACATGATTGGCTCACTGATGCATGAAAAGGAAATTTATTTTGCAATGATATGGAAACCGTTTTTTAACCAGTCACCAACAAATATCGCCATCCACTTTTCAACAAAAAGCAAAAAAAGAGAGAGAGGAGAAAGAACACCACACAAGTGGTTGCTATATGTACAAAATATTCTAGCAAATGATAATACCATGGACTGGTTTGGGTTTCTAGGTGCTATAGTTGCTTTATGGAGTCTAATCTTATAATCATTTGCATAACCTAACGGCTAATTCCATACACAATACATATGTAGTGCAAAGCACTTGGGCCCAACAGAAGTTGAACGGCTTATCTACCACTAGTTTATAGTTTTTTTGTGGTTTGCTAGAACTCAGTAGTGCACTGCAAACCATCACCCCTCCCTCCAAAAGAAACTTTGGCAGGTTCATATATATGTTGACCTTAAATGTATTATATAACGTTCTCAATGCTCAACGACGGCCCTCTTGCTATTTAGTGGTTCCTTTAATTTTAATGATTTGACCTTCTGTTGGAGCAGAGCATGCTGCAGTTTGACTTTCTTCTTTCTTCACAGAAAAGCTTTGACTTTCTTAGCGGCATCCTCAACCTCTAGAGCACATTATATTGTGCAAGTGAAGTACTATACATCGAAGCAGTTGGTCATGGCTAATGTTGACTGAAGAATCTATTCAAAGAAATAAAACAGAAAAGGTGCTTGCTCAATTGGTTCATTCATTCTGCCGATCTGTCATAAGATTCTAGTAAGGTGTGGTTTGGTTGACCTTGAGAGACAGAGGCACTATTTACAGACTATCTAGTACGTACTAGAGTTTGAAAATTTTCAAGGAGATAACACATTGGGAAATCATGCTTAGGCACTGGCCGACTAGCATATGTATGATTTGGAATTGACCTTGAGCACCAGGATGGATACAGTACAGTACCAGCAGGTGCAGTGCCCGAAGGTGTGAATGTGATGGCCGGTTTGACATTGACATTCAAAGTCCTCTGCTAACTAATCTCAAATTCCCAATCATTTGCTTGAGAATGTTTCCCACATCAAGTACTAGATAGAGTTGGAAAACGAGGACAAGGAAAGGGACAACAGATGTAATTCATATGTCAACTTCTGTTCACAGGACCTACAACAGAAACTGCCCAGAGAGCGTCACTAAGCAAATAGGTGTTTATTTTTTTACCTCAAAGACGCAGAGAAATGACACACGTCATGGTAATAGAAGAGACGCCAACGATGTTTTATAACCCGGATAAATAAAGCTTATTTACAGATATAGGGCAATTTGTGGATGTTTGGCCAAAAAAACACCATATATCTGCTACAGAGGCACCATATATATAGGCTTATACGGTACATATAGCTACAATTTCATATCACACAATGCAAACACACAGATTCGGGATATAAGAAGAAAAGACAGAAAAGAGTGTAGTCCTAGACTATTGCAAGTGCGCAACAAGTGAGATTCTTGATAACCCAACTCAATGGTGAGCGTGAAAAGTTCAGATTACGATATTGACTAGACAATATTCACATCTAATCTCATAAGAAACCATTTCTGCTCATGGAAGTACTAAGTAGTACAAATATCTCTCTCTCTAGGCTATTTTACATCAAGAGCCTTTTGTGTTACATCACCCCAAATCAGCAGTGCCGGCGTCTATTTCACATTCTTCATTCTTGGAACAGCAGTGAAACAATACTCAAAACTCGCTCTTGCGCTCGATCGCATCATCTCGTACAAAAATACAGAGAAAACGGGGGACAAAATAATTACTTTCCCCGCACCAGGGTCAACTATATGATCAGCGCTACTACTCTGCCCGGTCACCGCGCGGTTGACCGCAGCAGAGCATGCAGCCAGTCGGCCATTCCAGCTGGTGAGCTCTGCGCCTGTCGCCAATGGAGGCTGGCGTGGCGCGTTGGCCATGTGTGGAGGACTTTGGGCAGCGTTCTGGTTCCCTGAGTGTTAGAAAGCCGCGGCTGCTACGGCGGCGGCCGCCGTGGAGGCAAACATGGAGGCGGTGACCATGCTGCTGTATTCTTGGTCTTCCAGCAGGAACGACCTGACGGCGTCAATGCATGGCCCGGCGACGAGCCGCTGCCAGGCCTCGTCGGCGGCGTGGCCACGCTTGAGGAACACCTCCGTGGCGTCGACGCGGCGGACACGCCACATGCGCGCGAGCCGCTGGATCTTGCCGCGCTGGCGGAGGGCGAGACGGGAGGTGTTGGCCTTGATCTCGTCGACGGCGGCGGCGAGCATGCGCGCGCGCTGTTCGTCGCTGACGTCGCAGAGGCCGCGCGCACGGAGGTAGGCGTCGAGCTCGGGCACGCCGATGGCGCGCCAGATGCCCCTCGAGTAGTCGGTGCGGCGCGGGTCGAACGCCGCCGCCACCTCGTCGACGAGGCCGCGCCGGCACATCTCGTCTACGCGGCGGGCGACGAAGTCGTGCAGCACAGGGAGCTGCGCGTCCACCCAGAGGAAGCAGCACTCATACCGCTCCCGGAACGCGCGGCGATCCCCCTCGACGAGCTCCTCAACGTACGAGTTGGAGCCGCCCGCGATGATGGGCACCCGGCCCCTCGACGCGACGCCCGCCGCGGCGCGCGCGGCCTCGCGGCGGAAGTCGGCCGCCGTGAACTCGGCGTCCGGGTGCACGACGCCCAGCAGGTGGTGCGGCACCCCCGCGCACTCGCCCGGGCCGACCTTGTTGGTGGCCACGTCCAGGCCGGCGTACGCCTGGATCTTGTCGGAGTTGATGACCTCGCCGCCGAAGCGCAGCGCGAGGTCGATCGCCAGGCGGGACTTGCCGGTGCCCGTGGCGCCCAGCACCACGACGGCCTTGTGCTTGGCCGCCACGCGCCTGCAGCCGACCACCGGCACGGGCGCCGCGGCGTCCGGGAGCGTGATCGACGTCGGCAGCGGCAGCCTGGCCGCCATGGGGAAGCAGGACGGCGGCGCTGCCATCGCTGGGGCCGCCATGGAGAGTGGCATATATGTATGTATGCTTGAGGTCACCGCCGGTCGATCAGCTAGCAGCTAGTTGCCTTGGCTGGTCGCTTGGCTTGCCTGGGTGCGTGGTGGAGGAGCAGAGGAAAGCACGGGTATTTATAGGGCAGAGGGTTTCACTGGACGGGTCAAGTGCCGAGCTTCGGCTGAGGTCTCTTGGTGGATGGATTGGATGCGGCGAATGGATTGCCGGTAGGGACGACCAAGCTAAAGCAAACCAAGCAGACGAATGGTGTGCTTGCCTTGTTGATGCATCGTCTAAATACGGTGAAAAAACGACTCTGGTGCATTGCTATATTTGTTATTATATATATATATATATATTTACTTTTTATATTTTTATTAAAGTTTCGGCGTGGGTGTTTGGTGGGGATTGGAGAGAGCAGCAGCAGCGAACCGTTCAAACTTCTGAAGGCAACAGGGCAAAAGGGGCGCCCCCACATCCATGTTTAGTGTGGATGGGACGAAGAGAGCAGAACCCAAACGGGATCTCACGCACTGCGTTGCGTGTGACCATCTAATCCAAATGCCTGAGACGATGTTTCTGACCACGTGCGTTGGGAGCTCCAATGGCGACGCGGCCGGACCGGACGGCTAGCCGCTGTGTGGACTCCATGCCACTGCCATGCAGCTCTGGATCGCTGCTTGTTCCGACGACGTCGCCAGGACTGGAGCTAAATGCACTCGTACCACGGCCAGTCGCCGGCCACTCGGCAGGGATGCTGCCCACGCAGAAAGCTGGCCACTCGGCGCCGGGGCACAGGCAGGGGCCACGAGGAGCTGCCGGAGGAAGAGGAGGCGGGGCGCCAGGCCGCCCCGTCGTCATCCTACGATCCGCTCGATCACCGGTGGCTGAGATTCAGGGCTGAGCTGAGATGAGATCGGGATCGGACAGCTCTGGGTGACTGCATACGTCCAGGACGGAGGCCGGATGCGCGCGCGCGCCGCGGAGAGCTCGGCGCGTGCCGAGCGCGTCCGTCCAGTGCAGTCCCTGTCGCCAGGGCTTTTTTTGGCGGCGGAGGTGCAGGGCGCGCTACAGCGACCGCGGTTGACTGCACGTACCGCATGATTCGGTTTAGATAAGGTAGCGATGCAAGTACCGGCGCGGCGAGTGGCTTTTGGCCGTCACACGAGCAAGGCAGAGCAGGCAAGCCATGAGAGAGTTGACCTCCGATCCATGGATATATATATATTCTTGGTGGGAATTAATCGCACAAGAGTGTCTCGTCGCTTTCTTCCGCGCGGACTACCGGTGGTCACCGTCGTGCTCGTCGCCTTCTATTTGCTGACGTGGCGCTCCACGCTGGCATCGATTGTTTAGACATGTAACGTATCATCGGTCCATTATTTCATATATGTGGGCTGTCATTTTTGGAAGTCCACTCACTAGATGATATCTTGTGCCAAGTTTAAGAGCCTATCTTGATATTCGAAGACCGCGTGTCAATTTCATATATGGACCGACCCTCTCCCAAAATATGTAACTTGTTGGGTTGCTTGTGATTTGGCTAGCCTTGAATCGTAATACACGGCCATAGAGCCTAGTTAAGGATTGAAAAAAAAAAAAAGATCTTGTTGGCACCAGCGTGGACTGCCATGTCACAGATGCTCTATCGGAATGGAGCCAACATAAGTGGCTATAAACAACGACACGTGGAGCCTGAAAGGCAGCACGGCGCAGCTCTGTTTGTGTTTTTTGTTAGCCCGTACGGTAAGGTTGTGAGCTCCATTTTTGTTCCAGCACACAGCACACGCAGTGTTTAGCAGCGGGTGTGATGGTACCGAGGACGAGGACAGGACACCACCACGTCCACAGGCTGCCAAGGATGGAAAAGCTAGCTAAGGGCGAAAAGGCCGTCGGAAACGCATCCAAGAATCACCCACTCGCGCGCGCAAAGCAAAGCAAAGCAAAGGCGATCGATAGAACTTGCTCCAAAAAAAAAAAAAAATCGATCGAACGTACAGGACCCTACACGCTCTGGCATCGTGTGCACGCACGCACGGCCTCCGGACGGGCCATCCACAGGCACAGGGCAGGAACAGCAGCAGCGGCCGTGTGAGAGCGACTGCGCAGGTGCGCCACCGTACGACGTACGTCCCCGCCGGTGCACGACCGCCGCTACCGGCCTATTGTCCTGTCTATTGATCGGGACGGGTGGTGCGTGGTTGAGTGGAGTGGATCGAAACGACGTACGTGCGCGCAGTCATATTGGGCTACGGCGGCTACGGGCGGAGTTCGTTTCGTCACCTGGTTGGAGGACACGTACGTGACGCCCGGGGGGGCTGTGGTGCGTGCGCGCCCGCCTCCGTCCAATCCAATCTCGATCGGTTCAAGATATGGGGTCGCCAGCGACAGAGCAAGCCACGCAAATTGCACTACTTGGTGTGCAAAGCGCGTGCAACAGTTCCAAGCACCTGCCGACCTGCGTAACGTGCGTCGTCTCGAAGCGGGACGTGCACGTACGGCACACATCCACCGGCCGGATCAACGGCAGCCGCCACACAGAATACGTATGTCTCACACCAACGGCGCCTGCCGGCACTCCTCGAAGTAGCCTCAAAGGAGACTTAGCTAGCACAGCTCGTTATTACCAGGATGTCGAGCTTCCCAAAACGGGTCTTCAGGAAATCGGCCAGCCGAGCGATGCTCGGAGCGTCTGTGATGTCCAGCTGGTGGAAGATGACATTGGAGAGCCCCAGGCCTCTGAGCTTCCCGACGGTACCTGCGCCCCTCGTCTCGTCCCTGGCTGTCAAGACGACAGCGACGCCGCTGCCGGCAGACCTCCAGCCCGATGCCTTTGTTCCCGCCGGTCACCACCGCGATCCTGCCCGGCAACCGCACATGCAGACAAGAAGAGGTAAATTAATATACGGTGTACGTACTCCTACTGTGTTGCGCATGGACGCGCACTCACCTCGTGCTCGAGAGATCAGATCTGAAGCCCTCCATTATGCATCATGAGCTTAGCTTGTTGAGCCAGCTGCTAATTGCTTGGGGTTTTGGGAGATGTCTCGTACGTGCAGAGATCAATAGCTGGTCAGTACTCGGTAGCCGATCGGTTTCATCAACAAAACAAGGAGAATTGAGGCTGTCGATCATTGTCATTTTTGGTGACCACCCAATTGGTACGTATACCGGACAACCTAAATAATGTGTCCGAACCTTAATTTGTGTGGATGTTAGCCATGCCAGCAGGTCCTTAATTTGTGTGGCCTTGGTCTCTTCGATCATTTTTGTGCCGGCAGAGGTGGACGTAGACAGATGAGCTGAGGTGGACATGGATGGGGGCATTTCAATGCTCCATCGAAATCAGTGTCTCTACATTTTCAATATGAGAGTTCGACCTATTTTTGGGCCTCAAATTTGTTGTCTTCGTTCTAGGAGTCACTTGCGGATCCGGCGGGTGGTGCTCAAGCCTCGGCCTGCCTCATCAGAAGATATCTTAACTTTGTCATCGGTCCAATCGGATTCACGAGGCCATCATGTTCAAACGGATTCACGAGGGGGCCCGAGAATTGGGCTGAGCCTCAGTAGTGGGCCAAAACTTTAGGGAGCAAATCTTCAGATCCAGCCCAACCCGCACCCGCCGTGCCTCTCCCGCTCGCTTCGTCCGCCGCCCCCCGTTTGATACTCCACGGGCTGCATCGTGTCACCTCCTCTGATTTTCACCTCCCGCACCGCATCGGCGTCCCCGTTCGCCGAGACGCCGACGCCTCGCTCTCGCCACTTCCGTCGCCTGCACCAACACCGCTGCCGCCAGCCCCAGAAGAGGAGAAACCGGTACGCCCGGTCCCGCGCCAGCTCCAGCTCCAGCTCCCGCTCCCGCTCCCCGTCCCCCGACTTCTCCGCGCGCCGCGCGGCCGCGGAGGTACCCGGCTTGTCGGACCGGCGGTGCGGCGCAGGGCAACCGGAGCAGCGCCGGAGACCGCGGCCGGGGCGGGGCCCGAACAGAGTTGCATAACTGGAGCCCGCATCCGGAGTCGGACCCTCACACCGCCTGCGTGGCTCGGAACGCTAGTGGCGGCGGACATTGCGCGCTCTAGCTTTTCGACGTTTTGACGCAGAGGAGGTTCGCTTCGTTTGAACGCGCACCCGACACCTGCTCCGCGTGCATCTCACGCGAAACGCACAAGGACGGTGCCCTATACAGCTCCAGAAGGCCGGAGCCCTGGCCACATAGGGCCACCTTCCTGGCGACCGGGCGGCGGCGGCGACGGGGACGACCGCGATGTAATCCCGCCCTGCCGTCTCCTCAGCTTGCATCCTCCCTTCCTTCGGTTGTTCGTCGTGGCTGACCTGGTTCCCCCTCTCTGTTTTGCCGCCTCCCCGCAGGGGCTTCGAGCGTGTGGAGCTGCGGTGTCCCAGGGACCTGGACCCGCGCCCGAGCTGGACGCTCGGAGATGTGTTTGCCGAGCTTGACACGATGGATGCCACCCGCCGCGCTGCGCCGTCCACGCCCCTGAAGCAGCCCCCGGATTGGTAATCTCTCGCCTGCGTCTAGCTCTAGTGATTTGCTGTCATGAGGTTCAATTAGTTTTGTTTGGTCAATTTAGGGCTAATGGCAGCAGTGCGAGGGAGAAGGCCTTTGTGATGCGGGTTGACGATGACGATGAAGACGACACGGAAGATGAAGACGATGGTGCCAGTCATGGGAAGTCCCGGGCTCTCGTGGCCAAAGGAGCAAGGTTCTCGTGTAATGATCTCGAATCAAGGTGAATTTTGATCTACAACTGGGTACATGTAATTGCAGTTTTCCATGGAATTTGTGTCATGGTTTCTGGATTAACTTGCTGTAGAGGGAGGGATAATTGTAAGGAAGGCAACTTCTGTCTTAGGACAAACTATGAAGCATAAGGATCCCGTTGGACCATTAAGTATGCTCTGTAGCATGTGTTTTCCCCCTTTCCAAAACTGTAGAAGCTTATGTTCCTCCCATTTCTTTGCAGTGATTCAGAGGATGAATTAGATGGCCAAGGTGCCCCATACCTCTTAATGGAGAAAAGGGACCTAGCGAAGAGCATTCTTCTTGAGCTGGAACGCGAGCACCATCTAGAAGTTCAAGTGTGTACTGAGCATTTTATAGTGTTTTAACTGCATGCTTTTGTGCTAAACCATTGGACTTTGCTGTGTCCTCAATGAAGTTTAGGTTCATAATAAGGTTCTCTTTATGCTTAGCATTTGATAATATTATTTTATATTGATCTAAACAATGGAATACAGATTGTTGGTTTTAATTTCTCTAGGATTTGGAAAAAATATATCCTAGCTAGGCAAAACAGGTCATACTACTGTTGAAACTTGAAAATATGAAAGGGCAGGGAACTAGGTTCACTGATGACATTGTTTTTATAGGATGATTTAATACCATTGGTTATTTTTATGATATTGAATTTAAAAACATCTCACACATTACATCATTCTCTTCCACTCTTGATTTAATAACGAAGGACCATTCTTGGACCCCATTGTTTATCTATTTAAATACCTGTCTTCATAATGAATGTATGATATTTGTTCTTCAGGAAGAAGTTAGAAATAAGCTAGCTTCATTGGAGGTATGCCACCAAAATGAAATTCAGAGAACAATTTCTGCATTTGCACGACTTCAGAAATATGCAGAATCAAGAAAAGAGATAGACAGAAGACTCGATGTACACTTCCAGAGAAGAACGTATGTACCTTTCTAGATGTCTCTTCATTTCTTGAAGTATTCGATATTCATTGCAATTTCCAAGTTTCTTTTTAATACCAAAGAAACATTTACATATAGTGAGCAACGTTTAAGCTACTATTACAATGTCTATCCAAAATAAGTTTCATCGTAGCAGGTTCTCTTTTTGTTAGTACTTGTTGTTGTCAGTATTGAGCTAATCGCTTACTCCATTGTTTTAGAGTACTGATTGCCCTTTAAAGTTACTCTATTTCCATTTGTTGTATGCAAATCTGTTTCATGGTAAATGACATTCATGGCCTTACGGGTTGCAAATTCAAATTATTTCTGTTTCAAAGGGACAAGTATATGACAATGGCTGCTGGAACTTTCTTTCAGCGTACTTCTTTTCACAATCTGAAAATAAGTTGTACTTACATGCAAAATTCTTATACGTTATGTTTATTAGATTGATTGAAGGCTTAACTCTGATAAGTGATAAGATCACTCAAGTTTTGAGTTCATTGTTTTGTTGAATACTTCTATTACTCTATCCCTCGTAACCAGGTTATGTGTGTTTGTGTTATAAGAGATAAGTGCCATTTACCTTTTTTTTCAAGTGCACTATACAGTAATTATGTTTTTGTTTTTTGGAGCCGTTTTTATGAAATTATCTTTGATGTGTTATGAAACATTTGGTCATATTGATTCCTTAGCTTTGTTCACTGATGTGGAATTTGTGTCTATTGCATTGTTTAAAGTTAACCATTGATTCTTCAGATTCCTAAATTAACCTTTTAGGCTATGCTTACTATTCTTTTGAAACTTTTTTGTTGAGAGGTCATAAGATATACTCCTTCCAGTTGCAAATACTTGTGATACACTGATACTGGGCTTGTGTATGTACTAAAGGACCATAGTTCCTTCTAATTATGCATTACAAAATATGGTTCATTCATGAGAATGTACCATTCTATTAGCTACAAAAAATAACCGAAGTGGAAAAATTGACAGGAAATCTTACCATGTATATTGTCTCTAAAAGATGGGTTATAACTTGTAAAAGCAATTATATGTTGTATACCTGCAACTTTGTGGTACTTTGTTTATTGACAATTTTTTATTGACTTAGTATTATATTATCATATTGCTTTCTTGTAGTGCAGAAGTACTCGATAAACACTTATCTATGGTACAAAGGGATCATGAACAAAAATCCCAGATTGTTGAACGTCGAATTAGAGATGATGCAGCTCTTGAAGAAGCTAAAAGAAAAGAGCAAGCTGTCAAGGAAGAAAAGTTGAGGCAGGAAAGAGCCCGGCAAGAAGCAGAGGTTTGATTGCTCAGATTCGTTGTATCACATGATCTTTTTTTCTGCACATAATTACACACGATTTGGATTTGGGGGCTTAGGATCTTTGAGACTAGTTCACTGTTGTAACATTGGAGTGGGTTTGATATTAACCAGAGTAAATGTTTTGAGTTCCATCAGTTTTGATTGCACCTATTGTCTTTCCCTCAGCTATTCCTGTTGCTTTTCATTTGAAGATTTGTTACCACCAGTCTTGCTTTACTTCACTGTAGTCAACTAGTCTCTTAAAGGCCCTTGTATATCTAATAAGAAAGCTTATCAACTATGATGCAGGCTAGGCAGAAGGAACCTGCAAAACTAGCAGCTGAAGCACGGAAAACAGCATTTGAGGCTGCTAAAAAGGAAGCAGCAGAAAAGGAAGCAGCGGAAAAGGAGGCTAAATCGAGAGATGCAGCAGCTTCCCAATCTAGTTCAAATTCCCAGAATAATATTGCAGGTACTCTTTGTTTAAAGAACTGATTCAACTTAATATTTGTGGTACTGTCCTAAAGTTCTTGTACTGATTTACCTAATAGATAGAATTTATTTGTACCATATCCAATCTCGTTCATGCTGAAATCATTTGAAAGGAAATCAGTACCACTTTGTGCTTTTCATGAATAAGGTTTAGTATCTGTTGGGTTGGCACTTAGTTACAGATACTGGAGTTGCAATTGTGCAATGCCTATGATCATCTGATAGTCCATTCATCTAACTTCCAGTTATTGTCTTGAACATTTAGCTCCTATTTTAAAACTCATTTAACTTATCTTCTACAGTGTCAAGCATATCTTCAACCCCTGCATTTACCAACCTTACCCTATTTTATTTACAATTAAGATGAGTTATGTACTGGCATCAATCATTCAGTCATATTGTTTATTGTTCTAGGATCTAGCCACAAGATAAATATGCAAAATGCAAGCTTGTTCCATCAAAAGTACAATTTCCCATAATCTATGAAATCATGCTAACGATTATGCTGCACTAATGTCGAACACTCATTATGCGAGCACATAACCAGAAAGAGAACTGGAAATTCTGGTGCTATTTGCACATATATTCTCTCTACACTTATAGTACACTAACAATTCTGTATTTGTATGAAGTATTACCTGCGCGTGTTGTTATTTCCCCCAGCTACACTATTTATCTGTTGTATAATTATAATAACTTAGTATTTCATGGTAGGTATCAAAGTTTTTGCCGATAAATATGCATTAGAAGCAGAGTCACGGAGGCGTGCATTAGTACAGAATCAAGTACCGGAAAACATTCTTCTCAGCAAGGTCTTATTTTCTGCTGAAGCTTAATATTTAGTTTCTGTAATTTTGTTGATTTGACAATCCTGATGAATAATGACTGCTCCATGTACCATTTGATGTATAAATGAGTATGTTGCTAACTTGTACTCTGGCTGACATCATATCATGCAGGAATTCAGCAAATATGACCGACAAATTGCCAAATCTATAAGTAAGCTTATGCCAACTACTGACAGTGTCAGGTGAGTTCAATACTACAGCTTAACTTGAATATGGTTACATAAACTATCTTAAAGCTATGGTACTGTGATAATTGTAAACTGAGTTGATTATGGAAATTTTAAATTCATGACTTGTTTGTAGTATGATAAACAGTCAGTTTAACAATACCTTTGTAATGTAATACTTAATTTTGAATCTAAATTCAAACTTAGCGGGTGCCTCATTTTGTTCCTTCTAACCCCCATGTAGAAAAACACCGCACACCCAATAGGGGGGGTGACCTTTCATATATATAGCCTGGAAGGCTTGCAGTACATGTACAAGTTACAATGTGGTACTAATACAAGTCAGACTAGGAGTACAAGGCCAATGGGCCGTAAGCCCAATATGGGCTGTTATAATTATACTCTAACACCCTCCCTCAGTCTAAGCGGGAGTGTCACGAACACAAAGACTGGACCTAAAGTCAGTGAATAACTGTACAGGTAACCCTTTGGTCATAATGTCCGCGAACTGATGAGACGATGGAACATGAAGCACCCGAACCTGTCCCAAAGCAACCTTCTCACGGATGAAGTGAATATCTATCTCAATATGCTTCGTGCGACGATGATGAACTGGATTGGCGGTCATGTAGACAGCACTAACATTGTCGCAGTAGACGATCGTTGCCGAAGATATGGGTGCGTGGAGCTCCTGAAGTAGCTGACGAAGCCAACAAGTCTCAGCAACAGCGTGCGCAACAGCACGATACTCAGCCTCCGCACTCGAACGAGAAACCGTAGTTTGTCGTTTGGAGGACCAAGAGACTAAGTGGTCGCCGAGGAAGACACAGTAACCTGAAGTGGAGCGCCGAGAGTCCGGACAACCAGCCCAATCGGCATCAGAGTAGGCAGTCAAGCTGGTGATGCTACCTATGCCGATGTGAAGCCCGGTGGACAGGGTGCCCTTGACATACCGCAGGACACGCTTGAGCATCGCCAGATGAGGCTCTCGCGGGTCGTGCATGAAAAGGCAAACCTGCTGAACTGCATAGGCGAGATCCGGACGAGTTAGCGTGAGATACTGTAGAGCACCTGCGAGGCTGCGGTACTGAGTGACATCTGCCATCGGAGCGCCGTCCACAGCAGAGAGCTTGGCGTGAGTATCAACAGGGGTCGTCGTAGAATGACACTCAGCCATGCCGGCGCGCTGGAGCAGGTCCACAGCGTACTGGCGCTGAGACAGGAAGAGGCCATCAACAGAACGCGTGACAGAGATCCCGAGGAAGTGATGAAGGTCCCCGAGATCTGTCATGGCGAACTCGGAGTGGAGAAGCTCGGTGAGGCGACGAAGGAGCTGAGGCGACGAGACAGTCAGGACGATGTCGTCGACGTAGAGTAGCAAGTAGGCGATGTCGGCACCTTCTGTGTAAACAAAGAGGGACGTGTCGGAGGTCGAAGCAGTGAAGCCGATCCGTCAGATGAAGCCGGAGAACCGCTGGTGCCACGCCCTGGGCGCCTGCTTGAGCCCATACAAGGACTTTTGCAGGAGACAAACGTGGTCGGGAGCCGCCGGGTCGACGAAGCCAGGTGGCTGCTGACAGTAGACCGTCTCGGTCAGGTGGCCGTGAAGAAAAGCATTCTTCACGTCCAGCTGATGTATCGGCCAGGAGCGAGAAGCGGCGATGCTGAGGACGACCCGGATGGTGGCCGGCTTGACAACTGGGCTAAACGTTTCGTCGTAGTCGACGCCGTACCGCTGCGAGAACCCGCGAACGACCCATCTGGCTTTATGTCGAGCCAGAGAGCCGTCTGCGTGATACTTGTGCTTGAAGACCCACTTGCCGGTGATGACGTTGGCGCGAGGCGGTCGAGGAACGAGACGCCAGGTGCCATTGTCCATGAGCGCCTTGTATTCTTCAACCATGGCCGCGTGCCAATTTGCATCGGCGAGCGCGGCACGAGTGTTGCCTGGCAACGGAGAAGCCAGGCCGGAGGCCGCCGCGGTGAAGCCATACCGCTGCACGGGCGATGGCAGGGAACCCGTCTAGGAACGAGTCGCCCGCGCAGGAGGCTCTGGAGCCGGAGGCGGTGCTGGGGCCGGAGGCACCACTGCCTGCGGTGCTGGAGCCGCAGGTCCCTCCAGCGACGGCGGTGGAGCCGGAGTCGGCTGACGACGACTGTAGTGGATGCCGAACCGCTGCCGGACAGGGGCGACAAGGCCGGCTGGCGGAGGAGGCGCTGGAGCTTCGACCTGCCGAGGCACCTGGCGCGGAGCAGGGGCGACGGCGCCTGCTGGTGGAGGTGGTGCTGGAGCCGTAGCCTGCCGGGACGCCTGGGGCAACCGGTGGGCAGCGCCGTGCCACAGGATGGCAGGGTCGAGCCCGACGGGGTCGCCAGCATCCTCCAAGGCCCGCGTTTGCTCAACGCCCGAGGTGGACGGAGCAGGCGCGGGAAGTAAGTCCTGTAACAGAAAATTAAAAGAATCCGGTTGAGGCTTTGAAGCCGCAAACGGAAAGTGAGTCTCATCAAAAACGACGTGTCGCGAGATGATGATCTTGCGACTGGAGAGGTCAAGACACCGGTAGCCCTTCTGAGAAGGAGGGTAACCGAGGAAGACACACGCCGTGGAGCGAGGAGATAGTTTGTGGCGAGTCGTGGCACTAAGGTTGGGGTAACATAAGCAGCCAAAAACCCGAAGGATGGAGTAATCTGGCATCTTGTGGTGGAGAAGTGATAGGGTATACCGTTATTTTTGGACGAGGACGGCCGCCGGTTTGTGAGAAACACGGCGGTAGAGAGAGCTTCGACCCAATAAGATGGAGGCATGGCGGCATGAATCAGAAGCGTGCGAACAACATTGTTCAGAGTGCGGAGCATGCGCTCAGCCTTGCCATTCTGAGCAGATGTGTAGGGGCACGAGGTGCGAAGTAGGATGCCGCGGCTAGCCAAGAAGGCGGCGGTGGCATTGTTGAGGAACTCGGTGCCATTATCTGCCTGAAAACAGCGTAGAGGAAAACTGAATTGTGTGTGAGCGTAAGCAACAAATTGAACAATGTGGTCATGAACTTCAGATTTATGGCGAAGAGGGAACGTCCAGCAATAATGTGTATAATCATCAACTAACACAAGATAAAATTTATAGCCAGAAATACTCGCAACTGGAGAGGTCCAAACATCACAATGAACAAGTTCAAATGGTGCTGATGTAGTAGAGACCGAACTAGCAAACGGCAGCCTAGCATGTTTACCGAGTTGGCAAGCATGACAAATGCGGCGAGCTGCTTTATTACACTGGATAGCTGATAGTTTATTTAGAGTAGCGACGACAGCGGGTGCTGGATGACCAAGGCGGGAGTGCCACAGCTCTGGGGAGACGACGGCGACATGATAGCGAGGAGGCATGTGTTGTGGAATGGTGTAGAGGTCCCCGTTGCTATTGCACCGAAGGAGAACCGTCTTAGTCTTGAGATCCTTAACAGAAAAACCAGAGGCGTCAAACTCAATTGAACAATTATGGTCGCGAGTAAGCTGTCGAACAGATAACAGGTTACGGGTGAGTTGGGGAGCGACAAGAACATTATCAAGATGAAAAGGACGATCAGCTATTTGTAAAAGAGATGTGCCACGACTAAGAACAGGAATAGATTGCCCGTTGCCGACCGTGATGGAGGACGGTGGCGTCGGGAGACGGGAAAGGAGAATACTGTCGTTGGAGGACATGTGGGATGTCGCTCCGCTGTCCATGACCCAGGAGTTAGACCCCTGAATCGCCATCTGGTTGAGGGCGGCGATCAGGCTGGCCTGATCCCAGGATCCGTACGCCGGGGGCGCAGAGAACTGGGGTGGCGCGAAGGCAGTGTGAGCCTGATGCGGAGGCGGAGGCGGTGGGGGAGGCGCTGATGGCGCACCCCGCTGCTGCTGCTGCTGAGGAGTCCACTGGACGGCCCAAGGGTTGTAGCAAACCCAAGGGTAGGCCGACTGAGGAGCCTGACGACCGCCGGAGACACCCTGAGGGGCGCCACGCTGCTGCTGGTTGCGCCCACCGCCGCTGTTGGTGCCGTTGCCGTTGCCGTTGCCGCCCCGGCCACCTTTGCCCTTGCCCCCCTTGCCCTTGCCACCACCTCCACGATTGGAGGCCGAAGAGGAGGTGGACTGGCAGGAAGGCGAGGTGCAAGAGGAGTTGGTGGAAGCGGCGAGCGCTGATGACGAAACCTCTTTGCCCTCGCTGCCGAGACGAAGTTCCTTGACGCGGAGCATGTTGGTGGCAGACTTGAAGTCGGGAAGCGGCGATGTGTTGGCGATGATGTCGGCGGTGGTGGCGAAGCGGGGATTGATGCCGCGCAGGAGATTGAGCACGAGCTGCGAGGGGGAGATGGTATGCCCAACCTCCCGCAGTGCATCGGCGGTGTGCTTCATCTGTTGCGCGTAGGCGTCGACGGAGAGATCGCCCTGGGACATGCTGTGGAACTCCTGCCCGAGGACGATCGCCCGAGGCTCCTTGTTCGCCTGGAACAGGGCCTTGATGCAGACGTACAGAGCGCGCGCATCTTGATCGGGCTCCATAGCGAGGTCGAGGACGGTGTCGTCGCAGGAGCCGTACATCTAGCCACGGATGCAGGCGTCGGGCTGAGACCACGTGGGGTCAGCCGGGCGCGCGTCCTCCGTGCCGTCGATGTGGCCGAGCAGCCCGTACTTGCCGCAGAGGGCAGTGAAAAACGCCTTCCACTTGGAGTAGTTGGGACGCTCGAGGCTGAGGGAGATCGGAACGTGCTGCTTTACGTTGACGGCTGCATAGGCAGCGAAGAAGGCAGGGGCGACGCCGTCTCCCATGGCGCCGGATGATGACGACCCGAGGACGCCGGAGGTAGCAGAGGACTGCGACGATTCCGTCATGACGGATTGGCGCGCCGGATCGCGAGGAGCAGGGGCGCGGGTAGGCGGCGGCGCGACGAAGTCGGATGGCCGGGTGAGGCGGCGGCCTGGGCGGTGCGACGAAGTCGGGCGGCCGGGTTGGCGGCGGCCTGGGCGGCGCGACGAAGTCGAGCGGCCGGGGCGGCAGCAGGCGGGCGGCGGACCGGCGCGGCTGAGGGCGCTGGTGCGCGGCGACAGCCGGAGGGGCGCGGTGGCCGGGGAGGCGGCGGCGGCCCTGTGGTGCGATGGCGCGAGCCCTAGAGGCAGGGCGCACGGGCAGAGGAAGCGAGAATCGTGATTAGATTGATACCATGTAGAAAAACACCGCACACCCAATAGGGGGGGTGACCTTTCATATATATAGCCTGGAAGGCTTGCAGTACATGTACAAGTTATAATGTGGTACTAATACAAGTCAGACTAGGAGTACAAGGCCAATGGGCCGTAAGCCCAATATGGGCTGTTATAATTATACTCTAACACCCCATGCATCGTGCCTTGAGGATTAAGTCATTAAAGTAAACATGCTAGACAATCATGATTTTTTGTTATGTGCACTTTTTGTTTTGCAGCCCAATAGTAATGAAGCAGGTCTTTTCTTGAAACAATAAGCTAGATCGTTTTTTTGGCTACTGCCTGGACCTAGTGCCACCAGTGCATGGGCATACTTCCAAGTTTCTTTTTCTGCTTTCTTTTCACTCATCATCCTTTTTATCAACATTTGTTACACATCATGATCTGCCTGTTCTTCAGGAATTTTGATATGGATAATTTCTCTGAGTGTAATTTGATTTTTCCAATTGTATATAATTTCGGTGCAGAGCAAGGGCCAGTGAGCTTATTAAAGCTTTAGATGGACAGGACTGTCCCCGTCCAATCTCTTGTTGTCTATTCGCAAACAAGGTAGATGCTCTATATTTATTATAACATTTTTCATTAAATTAGTAGCACAGTCAGTGTTTGTGGTGTGGAATGTTGGGCAAATGTGTGAATCTATTTTTGTAGCTCGATTTTTTAGTGACTTGTGTTCATGCATGGTTAAGCCTGTCTTATTGCTTGTGGCATACAAGCACATATTATCAAGAGTGAACATTTTGAATAATGTGGGTGTAAGCGTCTGTACTGTTCTGTTCCAAAATATAAGTTGCCTTGCCCAGTCACTCTTCATGAAATTATAAGTTGTGCTACACTTTTGAAGCACTTTTCCATCTTTATTTTGGCACAGTAAATGTTCTCTTGAAGGAATGTCTCCATTTGCCATGGCTTATTGAAGGATCAATGATTCACATGGTCATTTCATAGACTCATAGTTCTTTTGCACAAGGCTAAATGTCTTGTATTCCCATTTAGTTGCCATTAGGGCCTAGAGGCTTAAACATCTTTACCTACTCATTAGGATTTCTTGGCCTTACCAATTGCACTTAATAATCCTACCATTTGTTTTTTCTTGCATTATGAAATTATTATGCTTAATATTTATTGACTCACATAACTAACCTTTGCAGATTATTTCAATTGTCAAGAGTAGAAATACAAAGGACAAAACCTTTGGAAATTTGGCCTTTGCTTGTGGATATGTCATGCTATTAGTCACAAACCAGGTTTCTTCTTGTCATCCTCATCAAATACCATTTCACATTTGTCATTATGCATTATTGAGTTCTTATTAGCGATACCATGGTTTTAGTTTTGTGCCGATCATTGTAGTGTAGAAGATTCTTTTGACCTGAACTTTCTGAATATACTACATTGAAAATCTGACATATTCCATAAAGCACAAGAGTACATACTCCAGTCAGATCATGAATAGCTTATACGCAATTGTGTTGTCATAAGATGGAACATATCAACTGGATAAGGTGTGTCTTATGTGTCCTTAAACCCAGATACCCAGTGAACATGGGAAGTGCGAAACCCAGATGATGGTCATGCTCTGCAAGTCTGCATACGATTCATGAGAAATTTGAATATATTCATGGATCTTGGTGTCAGTGATATCAACTTTTTGACAAAATCCAGCTGACATTGCCATGTGCCAAGATGACATGACCTTTCATATTTCCTATGACTTGCTACACGGGACACTTGTATTCTTGCTTGAAGTCTAATTTAATTAACACTAGGTCACCAATCTGAAGGAATTTCTTATTTATTATGACTTGTGATACTTGTATATTAACAAGAATGGCTAAGATTAGCATTGAGACATTTCCTTTCGTGACCACATCTGGTGTATGATTGGTCAGGTGCCAGACGCAATGGATTATCTTTTAGCTGAGTTCAACAGAGTTTGCATATACACGGTTCCAAAGCATCTGCATGCTTTAAATGTAAGTCTGCATGGTATGAAATTCTGTAATATTATGTAATATGTTTTGGATTTTGTTTATTTCTGACTCTTATATGGGATGCGATGAGAAAACACCCCAAGAGATTATAAGCAATACTCAGAATTATTTCTAATGCATTTTTAATGATTTTGTAGGCAGAAGCACGAACTAGAGATTATTACAAACTGATAGGTTACCAGGAAGAAAATGAACAACTCGAGAGCACTGAAAGTTATCTAACATACATTGTTGCGTACGTCAAACTGTATGCGGCAATGATTCAGGTGTGTGGACTTATTTTCTCACAGTATTATTGTGTGCTTGTTTTATACATTCATCTATCTGAATTGATGAATTTCGTGAGATATAAGCCTCTGTCCAGTAGAGTGGCCTACCTATTGCAGTAGAACAGAAAGGTGACTCCCTAACTTCATTTACAGACAGAAATCAAAGGTGTACGCCATCCTCATGGCTTAGCTGAGGGATGGAAATGGCTCGCTATGTTCCTCAATTCTCTCCCAGCTACTACAGCCACTGCCTGTGCCCTTCACGCTTTCCTCAAGGTAGGATTCTGCTTCAAGACCTCCTGTTTGTGAGCCATGTGGTTAATCGGGGTTCTTATGCTCTTTCAGATGGCTGGTTTTGCACTTCACAAGAAATATGGATCACAGTTCATGAAGATCCTGGATGTGATATCACGATGCTTTTTACCAGCTTTGAAAGAACAAGGCAACAAGATGCAGGCTGAGGCTGTCAACAATCTACAGAATTATCTGAACGACAAGATCTACCTGGAGGAACCAGAAGGGCAGTACCTCGTCCAGCAACTACTATCCAAGGAGTTGTTCAGGTATTAAAGATCAAAACACCTGATCGGCATGAGACATCATGTGTGTGGCTGAAGGGTGGTACCTTGTCCAAGCTACCACTATCGGAAGAGCGAGCTCATGTAGAGATCAAAACACCGGATCGGCATGGAGCTGATTGTGTTTCAGAAACGTGGTAGAGCCTTGCAGAGGTTGTGGCCTGCAAGGAAATCAGCACCAAATCTCACGAACGAGCATTATTTATGGATTGTCTCCCAGATCATTTTTCTCCCCCTTCTGCACGGAACCTGACGCTTTATTTGGTTATACATGTGGCAATGTATCAGAAAAATAACAACAGGATACATCGAGAGGTTTCACCATTTGTTGTACCATGGCAATGTATCCGGGAAAGAACATAGGGATAGGTTGAGGTTTCACCATTTGTTGTACGATGTCTACTCTGTACCTGTATCGAGGCCAAATTTTTGAGAGATGGGTCTCGCAAAAGAGACTAATATTGCATCTCTAGCACACCCAAAATTTTCATTCTTATTACTTGATGAATGATATTGCATCTCTAGCACACCCAAATTTTCATTCTTATTACTTGATGATATTGCATCTCTAGCACGGTCAGATGGGCTGATGTGTAGTTACCGTTTCATAAATAGGTTTATTCCCTTAACTGTCGTCTATTTTAGACTTAATTCCTTATTTTCCATTGAGCTAACAGAAGTTACGGAACGGCCTGACATCCCCTTCTGCCCTGCCGCAGATGAACACGTCATTGGCCCATTTAGTTCCTGCAATCCCGCTTGCCCCGCTATTAGATTATTATTATTAGAAAAAAATCACGAGCCAATAAGATCAATCTTAATGGGAGTTTCATATCTCAGTATCTAACACATCTAGGTTTGAAAACTCTGTGAAACTGTCCCTACTTCCATAAAACTCTAATCATTTCTCTCCATGTCAAAAAAAAATAATGTTCATAAAACTCTCATTGACATTGGTCTAACCACATCCACATCGTCACTGCTCACACCCTGATCCAGTGAGTGATCCCGCACGCTGACCCCATGGCGTGCCCCATGCGGCCGGTTCTCATGCTGCCCTGTGCCCCCGCGCCTCGCCTTGGTTTCCATGTATTGGAATAATAATAAAAAAGAGTAAAATGCACGATTACTCTATTAACTTATACGACTGTGTCAATTTGTTTCATCAACTTTAAAAATGTATTTTTTAGTTCAAAAACTTGCTTAGTGGTGCATAAAGAGCACATACCTCTTTTTTTATGTTTATATTTATAAAAATAACCCTGTATTTATTTTTCTTTCAAAATCTTAACCCTCCACAAGTTCATCGGCTCTCACTGCAACCACCGGTCCGTTACCGTCGTTGTGCACAGCAGGTGGTGGTTCGGAAAGGAGAAGAAGCTAGCGTTGAGGACTATGTCCGCCGTGTGCTTCTCCACGTCGTAACTTGTGCATACGAGGAGCGGACTAGGTGCGCGGCAAAGACGTGGGCTGGATGTATGGTTCTGGCGCGGCGCCGCCGTGGTCACGGGTCTAGGATGCACGTGCGGGGGTGGGTGTCAGCGTACTACGCGCCCGCACAGACTGCATTCCGAATTAAAGCTTCGCGCATGCTAGCCCCTCTAACATCCTCCCGGGAGCATCGCAGTCCTCACTGGAGCGTCGCAGGTCGCAGCGAGCGGTTCGCCATGGGAGTCTTGCAGAGCCGGGAGCCCGAGACTGCTCTATCTGGTCCGTTGCTAGTGGGATACGTGATCGAGCTGCGTCGCATGCCCATTGCCATCCCTCCCACTCACCGTCTACTGCATGGTTGTCGAAGCACCATGACTACAGCCTCGTGTTCCTGTGTGCAGGCCGGCCCGGCCGCCTTCGTCCGGCGCCCGCGCCTCTGGCTCGAGCTCATCTTCGAGTTTAGGGCCTACATGCCCGTGCTACCGCTCATGTTCTCTCCATCACGGACATCGCCATGAGCGGCGTTAGCCGCTTGAGCTCGGGAGCCAGCGCAACCTGGTCATCATCATTCATCAACGAACCCATCTAATTAATACGAGTCTCGCTCCAGCGGTGGAGCCAGGATCTGAATCTTGGGTATTCACACTTCCATATTATTAGAAAAAATCAAATTTATAGGCTTAAAATATAACACATAGTACTTTAAAAAATCAAATTCATAGGCTTGAAAATTTTCTAGAATGTAAACTTCTAATTGAAAGGCCAATTTCTTACTTGTTTTGAGCTCAAATGCACGAAAACACTATAGATAATAGCATTATACATTTATATATATAAATATATACACATATATAGATAAACGTGTGTCAAAATAGTCGGGTATTCCCAGAAATACTGGGGAATACCCCCTGATCCGCCCATGGTCTCGCACAGCTGCGTTGACGGCGTTCTGCTGCCACGGACTGCGTGCCACTATCTCGTCGATCAAGCGGCGAGGTGTTCTCTACGCGAGGGTGCCGGACTGTCGAGGGGCAAGCCGGCGCTTGCTTCGTACGCACGGGCGACCGCAGCATGGTCAAGTGGGGCAAAGCGGTGTACCTGTACGTACATAGTCGACCGAAGCGTCGACGTCATCACGCTCGACGACAGCGGGGCGCGGTGGCGAACGGCGCCACATGCATGCGCACTACGTCGAGACGGCGGCCTTCCGCAGCGCGCCGGATCGCCTGAGGCGGCACCATCTCAGCGTTCGCGATGTCGTCGACGCCGGATCCCGTTCGCAAACTAGCGTTGTCGCGGAGCTACAGAAGGAAGCACAGGCAGTGACGGCCACAAGGTTTCTTTGAAGGACGGTTCGAGGTACGACGATGGTAACGGACAGGTAGTTGCAGTGAGAGACCTTGTGAAGGTTATGCTTTTGAAGAAAAACAAATATATGAGTATTTTTATAAATATAAACATAAAACGAAGAGGTACGGACTCTTTATTCACCACTAAGTAAGTTTTTGATAAAAAATACATTTTCAAAGTTGATGAACCAAATCGACACAGCCACACAAGTTAATGAACTATTCATGTATTTTACTTTAAAAAAAAGGAATGGTCAGGGACTCTTGGGTGCTGATCAGCAGCAGTGCGTGCGCTTGTTGTGCCCCGACTGTTTAGCGCCAAGCAACAACTGCGTGAGCATCCCGACGCCGCTCTCCAGCCAGCCGCCGGTGCCGGTGCTGACGTCGCCCTCCAAGGGCCTCACCGCAGCGGCAAGAAGGACGGTCATAATTTGCACCACGAAGACGAGTAGCAACACCACCTTGGCCATCTTCATTGTTGTTGCTGCGCGCGGTGTGATTAGTGATTGGATGGGCCAAGAAGACGAGAAGCAAGTCGAAGGAAGCAAGGCTATATAGAATCGGAGACGAGCAGGCACAGCACAGGGCGAGCTTTGCTTGCGACGAAGTACGTTGGGAGCTCCCAATGCAAATTTCTCTCCTTGTTTGGTTGAACTGGGACGATATGCCGAGCGCTTGGGCATGGAGCTCGTTTATATAGCGGCGGGTGAGCCAGTGACGCCGTCGAGTTCACACAGGCGTACGGTTTCCAACTCGTATGCCGGTCGGGTCAGTACAGTACGCGCGTGTTCGCATGGCCGGTTTGAAGTCTCGCGCGTTGTTGCTTGCAGCGCCAGTATTCTATTAGGATGGCTGTTTTTTCAAATTCAAACTCGAGGACGGAAAAGGAGAATCCGTGCGAGACTCATTCAATCTGAACTGCGCGAGTCGTCGCTGGCCTGGCCCAAAACCGCCGAGTCCATTTTGAAGCGTTCGCGCTTTTATTTTGTTCGACAACTAGAGCAAAAGCTAGATTGATCTCCCACCGGATCTGGCCCAACGGTCATCTGGGCCTTGGTCTCGCGTCCTGATCGGGGGCGCCCAACCCTACATGGTTGGTGGGCCCGTCGCTCAGCGCTATATAAAGGAAGGTGGGGGCCGGGGCACTTGGTACGAGGTTCACCTGAGCCGCCAGTTCCCCCACCTATATTCTTAACCCTAGTCCGATCTGAGTGGGTGCGCTGCCAGCGACGGGAAGCACCACTGACGCCAGCACCGCACCGCCTCGACGTCCGCGCCGCCTCCAAGGACGCTACGGCCTCCAACCCCTTTACTGACTGTCGTTGCCCGTGCGCAGACTTCACCAACGAACGTGATGGGGTCCTCGGCGCCACCCACTGCGACACCGACTGCGCCACCCACTAAGGGCTTCGTTATGCCTCTCACTCCTCTCGCCTTCTTTCTCTCGGATCTTTCTGTCTCTCTCGGATCCGGTAGAACATGATTAGAATCTTGATTATTCACTACACCTATATATAAATCACCCGCCTAGACTCCACTGCTAACGATCATATGCCTTATCGAACCTATCAATGGTATCAGAGTGCCTACTAGTTAGTGGATCTAGTGTCTGGGATATGAAATGAAACTAAAATGACATGAAACCGACCGATCCGATGTGGATCGGGAATGATGAACCCTAACCCTAACCATAAGAACAGATCGGGTTGGAGGAACAAGAAAACAAGAAAGAAATCGACCGATTCCAACGGATCGGGATAGAAACAAACTGAAACCCTAACCCTAAGCGAATCAGTTTGGCCAAGAAGAGGCACCTCTTACCTGGGGCCCGGCCACCCACCATCACCGCCGGCCGACTCCATGGCCGGCGCGCGGCACGACGAGCTGAGCCACCTCCCGCCATAGCGTGGGGCGGAGCTCTGGCCGAGGCACTGCCCGCGAAACCGCTCGACGGCGGCGCGCTCAGCCAAGGGCGAGCATGCGCGCCGATGAGGGGGCACGCGGCGACGCCGTCCTCCTCAGGGCCCGCCATGGGCCCCTGCTACGGTCGCCGGCGGCAGGTGCTGCCTGTCTGCTGAGCGGCGCTGAAGAATCGGGGGAGAGGAAGTGGGAAATGAAATTAGGGTTCGGGGTCCGGCAGCCACTGAGGGGTTTTGATCCTGTAAAACTCGCGCGTGGCCGTTGGATGCTGAAACCCTGGATCGGATGGCTTAGAACGATCGGGCTGGCGCTGCTGGGCCTCTGTGGGCCGTTTGGCCAGGAGCGCGCCACACGCGGCCGCAGAACCAGGCTGCGGGCCGAAATGGCCACTGGGCTCAATCAATTGCCCCAGCCTGCTATGAATAGTATCTTTTCTGAATTAAGTTTTATCATTTTTCAGAAGCCATTTTGTTATATTTGTTGAAGAATTGAAAACTTGATGAATGATGTTTAAATTTTCTGTAAAATTTTGAACCAACGGGATAAATTTTTACAGATAATTGAATTACTTTGAATTTTTATATAGAGTAGAATGCTTCTGAAAATTGATAATGATTATTTATTAATATTTCCACTGCGAATATTGAATTTTTGCTCTCATATTAAATTTGAACTAACGGGATAATTTAATTTTTTGAGAGAGAGAATATGAATTTCTGGTAATTTTATGGATGAATTATAGTGTTGTTGTTTTTCGACCAACGTTGTTAATAATAATATTATAATGTTTGATTCATGAGAATTATGCATTAATTTTATTTCTGCCCAACGGTGATGTAGAATTTTTGTATAGATGAATTTTGGTATATGTTTTAATTTGACCAACGTTAAGTTAAGACATGCAATTTTATTTATGAATATATCTCACTCTTTGATATGAATTTCAGGAGGAAAATTCTTTGTGAATGTCAACAATATCCCGAAGCTCGATGGGACCAACTATCGAGTTTGGCGTGAGAAGTATGAAGTGGAGCTTGCCTTGGGTGAGGTTGATATGGCAATCCATCACCCGTGTCCTGTTGAACCAGTGGCACTGGTGAGGGGAGCTGATGAAGCTGATGCTGCTTTCGCTACTCATAAGCGTGAGCATGCAAATAATATGATGAAATATCAACTTGAACATAGAAATTGGGTTGACTCCAACCACAAGTGTCTCTTGGTGGCCAAGGCCACTATTGATAAAATTATTAGGTGATCAATCCTAGAATATGCCACTGTTCGAGAATACCTGGAAAAGGTGAAGAATCAGTTTACTGGGTCTATCAAGGCCACAACAAGTACACTGATCAAGAAACTCGTCACTTTGAAATACAGCGGTGATGGCATTAGGAAGCACATCTGTGAAATGCGCACTACGGCATCTAAGTTTCAACCAATGAATTTAGAACTAAAAATTACTGATAAGTTCCTAATGCATTTGGTTTTTTCTTCCTTGCCTAAAGAATATGAAAACTTTGTTATGAACTACAACATGCAGCCCGAAGATTGGGATTTTGAAAAGCTCATTGGCATGTGTGTTCAGGAGGAGGAAAGAATTAAGAACTTACAGGGTGACACTACAAACCTTGTGAGGGAGAACAAAATAAAGCACTTCTAGACTAAGAATCCTAAACCACAGGGGAAACCCCAGTGGGATAATGCCTCCTCTTCTTCCAAGCCATAGGGAAAGGCCCCCATGAATCCTCAGAATCAGCCACATGACTCCTATGGTGGTGCTGAAAAAGATCAATGCAAGTATTGCTTCAAGAGGGGACACTACAAGAGAGATTGCTCACTCTACCTGAAGTCTCTGCTGAAGAGGTGAGGAAATTATTATATTTGTAGATGAATCTTTGTATTTAAATTATGCAAAAACGACTTGGTGGATTGATTCTGGAGCAACTACTCATGTTGCAAATTCTTTACAGGGATTAAATGGGAAGAGACTTTTGCAAAGATGGGAAAGAGCAATTGAAGTTGCGAATGGAGTGCAAGCCAACATTGAAGCCATTGGAGAACTCTCTGTAGAATTAAAGATGGTTTTGTACTTAGGCTTAAAGATGTACTCTATGTTCCTTCTTTGCGTAGAAATTTAATAAATGTTTCAAAACTTGATGATGATTATTTTGATTGCCATTTTGGTAATGGCCAATGTAAGATACTCATTAATAATAAATGTGTTGGTCTTGCCTTCCGATAAGACAAACTTTATTTATTATCTCTTGCTGAGAATATGAACAATGTCTGTAATGAGAATGTGAATGATTCCCCATCTATGAATGTAAGTAAGAAGCGAAAGAGAATTGATAATGCGTCTTCGAAATTATGGCATTATCGCTTAGGCCATATTTTGAGGGGGAGAATAGAATGATTAGTTAAAGAATCAATTCTTCCGCACTTAGAATTTTCTGATTTAGAACAATATGTTGATTGTATTAAAGAAAAATATGTTAAGAAAATAAAGAAGAATGCCAGACGAAGTACAGAAACTTTGGAAATAATCCACACAAACATTTGTGGTCCTTTTCCTGTGAAAAGTTTGGATGGTTATGATTCATTTATAACATTCACAGATGATTACTCTCGTTATGGCTACATTTATCTAATTAAAGAAAGATCAGAAGCATTGGATAAATTTAAGATATTTAAAGTTAAAGTTGAAAATCAACACAATAAGATGATCAAGTTAGTATGATCAGACCGGGGTGGAGAGTACTATGGGCAACATACCTCATATGCAAGTTCCTAGAACTTTTGCAAAGTTCCTATAGGAAAATAGCATAGTCACTGAGTACTCTATGCCGGGAGAGCCTCAGCAGAATGGAGTGGCTGAAAGAAAAAACTGTACCTTAATTGATATGGTAAGAAGTATGATAAGTTACTCCACATTACCAATTAGTTTATGGATGGAGGTGTTGAAAACCGCCATTCACATACTTAATCGAGTACCAAGCAAGTCGGTGTCAAAAACACCATATGAATTATGGACAGGAAGAGAACCCTCACTTAATCACTTACGTATGTGGGGATGTCCAGCTGAGGCAAAGATTTTTAACCCAAACATTGGAAAGTTAGACCCCAAGACAGTCAGCTGCCATTTCATTGGCTATCCAGAAAGATCGAAGGATATCGCTTCTATTGTCCTGATAGACATACGAAGTTTGTAGAAACAAGACATGCTGTGTTCTTAGAGGATGACATGATCAGGGGAAGCAAGGTAGCACGAGAAATTAACCTTGAGGAGAAACAGGTACATGTACCCACTCCGATGGTTGAAGAACCATTTTTTGTACTACCTGCTGCTGTTGCACCAATAGTGCAAGACACTGTAGTGACAAAACCTGTTGTTAGTTCTTCTATGCCGACAATAAATGAATGTGAGGAACCTGTCCTTCAGTGTAACACCCCTGGTGTTATATTAACTAAAACATGCCATGTCATCATATGCATTGTAAAACATTCATGTTTAAGTCAACCTTAATGTGCATTAACTAAAACAAGTTTATATTTCTTAGGTTGATTGTGTTTCTGGAATGTTTTGTCACATGAGCTAATAAAACCCTACTTTTGAATGTCATCGCAAATACTTGGGTTATATTCTATGTACTTGAGGTGTAAACCGTGTTTACACTAGTGTCAAGCATAGTGTATAAACCTAAGTCCAACCTTGAAAATTTGTTTCCATAATTGAAGTTGAATTGGGATTTCAAAGCTTATTCCCAAGCCTTGCAATTCAAATTTAAATTCAAATTAGAAAGCTATAAAGTGTTTTTTTCGAAAGTCAATTTGGTCAACCAGGGGTGTCATTGGGTCAATGACCTAAAAATGTCCTTGGATGATGTTTGTGATCACTAATGACCAACCAATTAAGTTAGAAACCAAATCGAGTTTGATTTCAATTTTAAAAACCCTTTAACCTAAAACCTAGTTTTACCCCCTTTTCTCTAATTCAAAATCTATAAATAATTTAGAGATACTATAAAAAGATAGTTTGTAGATCTTGACAAGGGCTACAAAATTAGTATATAAAGTTTTTCAAGTTTCCAAAAGAAATTTCAAATGAATTTGAAAATACAGTTTTTAGCATTTGTTCCCTTTTGATTTTAAAACCATAATTCAAAAATTATGCATAATTTTGGAAAATTTTGTATATGAAAAAGGTTTGGTTTGGAAAGTTAAACATTTCATAGTTTTGAAGATTTTCAAGTTTTATTGAAAAATCAAAAGTAATTTCAAATGTTTGTTTCTAGGGTTTTATTCCCTTTTTGAATTTGAATTCAAATTTCAAAATCCAGACAGAATTTGAGGATGCTAGTTAAAGGAAAGTGTAGCTCTTAAAAAGTTATGCAAATGATATTTTTGGAGATTTTCAAGTTCTTATATAAATTTTGGAGTAATTTGTATTTTTAAACGAATGGCAATTCTGTAATTATCTGGAACAGCGCCGAAACCTATCGTCGGCCGCCATCGCCGGCTTCTCAACCCGCGCCGCCGTCCACCGCCGCACATGCTCGGCCGCCAGTGCGCTCCTAGACGTGCGAAGGTTCATCGTCGTCGTGTCACCCGTTCATACATCGCCTCCGCCCTATAAATAGGCCAGCCGTGGCCGACTTCTTCTCCTTCTTCTCCCCGCTGCCGTCGCCGACGACCTCGCTCCGCTACTCGAATTTGCCGCCGTTGATTCACCACTGCCCGATTGCTCTTGCCAATAGCTTCGCCACATCCTTACGGTCAGTTTGAGCTAGCTCGTGCTTGCTCTCCTCGCCCGAGCTGCCCAAGCGCCGTCATCTTCTTCGCGGCCGGCCGCCGAGCCGCCGCGAGCTTTTTCGCCGTCGACCGTCGTCAAGGTTGAATATATATTCTCTTTAACCCTCTCATCATGTTCCCCAGGCTATCCTGCCTCTCATGCGCATCTTGGCCGGCTGGATGGTGCACAGGAACTCCGGTGACGCCGTCCTTGCCATCGGAGCGCCGCCGCCATCACCGCCGCCGTCCGCAGCTCGACCCAGCTGCTCCGGGCCTTCATCAACGTGCGCATCAGCACCATGGTGAGCTCCTGTAGCTGTCTGCGCTATCAATTTCATCAATCCCGTGTCATAGCCGCCGGTCACCGTAGCTCGCCGCTGGCATGGCCATGCCGCTCCGCCGCGAGCGTTGCCACTTTGGCTAGGGACAGGGGACGGTGTCATCTTGTTGCCAAACGGGTTCGCCTGAGTGCCTTGCGTACGCTCGAGTGCTCATCGTCATCGAAAATCACTCCGGTGAGCTTTGCCGCCATGCCCGAGCTTCGCCGCGCCGCCATGGCCGCCGGCGAGGGTGCCGCCGTCGCCCCGCCGCGCCATTAGCTACCTTAATCGACTCGTCGTGTCGAGTTGAGCCCGTAGGGACAAACCTTGTCGCCGGAGACCTCGCCGTCGGCGAGTAATCGTCGGTCAACCGCCGGCGGGCCGTCGGTCAGCGCGGGAGTACTGTGCCAATTTTTCTTTTTCTATTTTCAAAAAATGATTTAAATGCTATTTTCTTTGAAAAATCATAGTAATTCATATATAGCTTCAAAAATTCTAAAAATTTTTGTGTGTGTTCTTTATGATGTCATCTACCTAGAAAAAATATGAAATGACAAATTTGAGTAGTTTTGTAAATGTTAAAATTAGCCCTTTTAATTGAAAAATGGACATTCTATGATTTTTAATAAATAAAATAATAGGCTTTTAATTCTAAAATTCTTTTTGCCATCTAATTAGGCTAAGATCTTTCCAAAATAAAATTTTGGGCTTAATTTGATAACTTTAATTTTATGCCTTTATTTAATGCCTTTAAATAATTAATTAATCCCTTTAATTGAGTTTAATCATTATAGGATTTGTTTGACTTTGGATTGATTGATGACCTTAGGTCATTAACCCTAATGACCTTTGGTACTTTAATTAATTGTTTGTGCTTATCTTAATCATGTCATTAGGGCTTAATCAACGTTATTTCATGTGCTTAATTAATTTCTTAAACGGCGCAGTTAACCCTAATGAGCCTGATACGCGAAGTTTTGTTGGCTTGCAACTTTATTGTGAAGAAAAGTTGTACTCAAGTCCTCAATATGATCATGCATCCATCAAGCATCATGTTTAATATTCCATCATGTTAAAGCATATCAATTATCAAATAGTTTTCGATAACGGAGAGTTAACGTTATCGCACCAGATCCCAAGGACGAGCAGATTTAGGAATCGGGAGTTGATCCAGAGTTCGAGCCCGTCTACCTCGAATACCAAGGCAAGCCCCGGATGTATTCAAACCCTATTCTATTTATAAAAGTTTTATCGCTTCAGCTATGATATGTTGCATTAAGTAATAGGAGTTGAGTGAAAACCCACCAATTGCATTACCTGTCTTATTTCCTTATTCCTTGTTACCTGCTTTGGAAGATAAGTAGTAACGCTTAGCCCTGCTTAATTAGTTAAGTGTTCAAAAGTAGAAGAATAAAAAAGATGAGATTGGTTTTACTTATTGG
Source organism: Bothriochloa decipiens (assembly GCA_023333625.1). Classification (NCBI taxonomy): domain Eukaryota; kingdom Viridiplantae; phylum Streptophyta; class Magnoliopsida; order Poales; family Poaceae; genus Bothriochloa; species Bothriochloa decipiens. Next base: position 5,214,768 of record CM041628.1, on the reverse strand, counting down.
AATCTTGATGATAGTTAATAAATCGAGTCCGGACGGCTAACTTGCACTGGAAATGGAGTCCCTCTGTAATGTTTCCATCTGTTGATGCCCTAGGTCCCGTCCGTTGGTGAACTGGTGATATCGAGAAATTAGAAATCCACATGCATGAAGTGGTATCCAGTAGGCCAGAGTCCCCACGTATATCATGGAGTGACATATAGTGGGCTAGAGTCCCCACATATGTCATAGTGTGTTATACTGTGGGTTTAAGTTCCCATGTATTTCGGTACACGGGGCCGAAGAGCTCAGGTGTATCATGTGGTGATATATGGCTGCGGTTGTTATCCCGGTATATCGGTTCATCTGGGGTGCATCGGAGTTAAAGTCTCCGGTATCCCAGTGACCTAGGTCCCAGCTGGGTATGAAAATGGATTTGAATCGCCGTTGCTTCTTGGAGAAGAAGACTCGATCGGTGTTCATCATCGTAGTAACAACTTGAACAATGATTAAGGTTTAATAATGAAGTTGGTTGATAATTGGAGCTAGATCCAAGCAAACTTTTCTTTCTGTTAAGCCTTTCCGTAAAATTTCTAATCTCTTACAAGCCTTACCTCATCCCTCTAGCCTGAATTTCCTGAGTCTTCACCCCTCTTTTTCATCGGGTCAGTCTTGTTGAGTACTTTTGTACTCAGGGTTTGTTGAACCCTTGTTGCAGGTGAGCATCATGGGCAGGAATGCTTCGCGTCCTGCTGCATGACAGTCGTCGAGGAAAGTGACGACGAGTAAGATGTTTAGCTCTTGCACAGAGCTTATCATTTGGTATTGTAATAAAGTTATTTACTGCTACTCCACTACTATTATGGTTTGTACAATTTAAACTTATGGTTTTAAATATTTGAAACTCAAAGGTTTATAAACTTATGTTGTTGTAAGTCTTCTACTATTTTACTCTGATGTATATTATTTATATCAAACTGTTGTAATACTGCAATGCCTCTTTATAATGATTGATCCTGCTCGGAGAATCGTGGATAATTCAGGATTTACCCGACAGACTTTTTAAGTCGTATGGAACACAGTCATAGTTATTTAGAGTCTGTTTAGACAATAATCATGCGTGTGGGCCATATGATTTAGGAGGTTCTGCCACATTCAGGAGCCTATAGAACTAAATATCGCACATGAGGAAGAACAGCAATAGCCCATTGAAGAACAAGTGCCAGAGGCCCCTAGGAGGTCTCAAAGAGAAAGAAAGCGAGCTATTCCTGATGATTATGAACTTTATAACACAGAAGAATTTTATATGGAGGGTGATCCCACCTCTTATGAAGAAGCCATGAGAAGTGTCCACTCATCAAAGTGGTTAGAAGCTATGAAGGATGAAATAAAATCAATGAGTACAAATAAAGTTTGGGACTTAGAACCTATTCCTAAAGGAGCCAAAACAGTAGGCTGTAAATGGGTCTACAAAACAAAATATGACTCCCAAGGAAATATTGAAAGATATAAAGCATGACTTATGATAAAAGGATTTACACAAAGAGAAGGGATTGATTACAATGAGACTTTTTCTCCAGTCTCTTGTAAGGATTCTTTTAGAATCATAATGGCACTTGTAGCTCACTATGATTTAGAATTGCACCAAATGAATGTGAAGACAGCATTCCTTAACGGGGATTTAGAAGAAAATATTTATATGGCACAACCGAAAGGTTTTGTCGTAAAAGGAAAAGAAAAGATGGGATGTCGCCTGAAAAGATCGATTTATGGATTGAAACAAGCTTCAAGACAATGGTACTTGAAGTTTGATAGAACAATTAAGAGTTTTGGGTTTAAAGAGAACATTGAAGATAATTGCGTTTATACAAAGTTCAAGAATGAAAAATACATATTTTTGATCCTATATGTAGATGACATCTTACTTGCTAGTAGTGATGTCAATCTACTAATGGAGACGAAGAAATTCTTGTCCTCAAACTTTGATATGAAAGATCTCGGTGAGGCCTCGTTTGTTTTAGGAATTAAAATTCACCGAGATAGAAGAAAGAGGGTTTTAGGATTATCGCAGAAGGCATACATAGAGAAGACTTTGAAGAAATTTTGTATGCATGCGTGTAGTCCCTCACCTGCTCCTATAGTCAAGGGCGATAGATATGGGGAACACCAGTGTCCCAAGAACCAATATGAAATTGATCAAATGAAAGTGGTACCGTACGCTTCAGCTGTTGGAAGTTTGCAATATTCTCAAACATGTATTCGTCCTGACTTAACTTTTGTTACCGGGTTACTTGGCAGATACCAAAAGAATCCAGGAATTGAACATTGAAAATTAGTGAAGAAAGTCTTGCGTTATTTGTAAGGAACGAAAGACCTCATGTTGACATACAGAAGATCTGATTCCCTGCAAATAGAGGGGTATTCAGATTCTAATTATGCGGGAGTTGAAAGAAAGTCTACGTCAGGATACATATTTACTCTCGCAGGAGGAGCTATATCGTGGAAAAGCTCCAAATAAACAGTAACTACGAACTCGACAATGTATGCTGAATTTGTAGCATGTTATGAGGCCTCGGGGCAGGTGAATTGGCTAAAGAAATTTATACCCGGACTGAAAGTAATAGAAGATATACATAAACTAATGAGGTTGTATTATGATAACAACCCAGCGGTAGAATATGCTCACAACAATAGGTCAAATGGTGCTGCCAAACACATTGACATAAAGTACTATGTTGTGAAAGATAAAATTCGGGATCATGTAATAAGTCTTGAGCATATAAGAACAGAGAGAATGCTAGCGGATCCGCTCACAAAAGGCTTACCACCCAATGTGTTCAGAGGACACTTAGCCGGCATGGGTTTAAGGAAAAGCCTATGATTTTCGAATAAGAAGGGCCCAGAAAAGAGTTTTATATCAAAACCGAGAAGTATGTTGCGGCTGTTTGTCTAATGACACTAATTGCTGTGACGATGAGACACGCTCGATATGCTAATCCGTAATGGGATGAAACAAAGTTAAGAAAGAAAAGAATTAAAGAATGGAAAGAAAATTGAAGAAAGATAAGAATGATGAAGAAAGAAATTGAAGAACTTTGAGAATGATAAGAGATCAAGGGGGAGAATGTTAGATTGATCTCCCACCGGATCTGGCCCAACGGTCATCTGAGCCTTGGTCTCGCGTCCTGATCGGGGACGCCCAACCCTATATGGTTGGTGGGCCCCCGTCGCGCAACGCTATATAAAGGAAGGTGGGGGTCGGGGCACTTGGTACGATGTTCACCTGAGCCGCTAGTCCCCCCACCTACATTCCTAACCCTAGTCCGATCTGAGTGGGTGCGCTGCCAGTGACGGGAAGCACCACTGACGCCGGCACTGCACTGCCTCGACGTCCGCGCCGCCGCCAAGGATGCCGCGGCCTGCAACCCCTTCACCGATCGTCGCTGCCCGTGCGCAGACTTCACCAACGAACGTGATGGAGTCCTCAGCGCCACCCACTGTGACACCGACTGCGCCACCCACTGAGGGCTTCGGTATGCCTCTCACTCCCCTCGCCTTCTCTCTCTCGGATCTTTCTGTCTCTCTCGGATCCGGTAGAACATGATTAGGATCTTGATTATTCACTACACCTATATAGAAATCACCCATCTAGACTCCACTGCTAACGATCCTGTGCCTTATCGAACCTATCAAAGCCTGTCGCAGCAAGGAAAGCGTGCTTTTGAATGGTTGAAATCTTTGTTTACGATTTCTTTTCAGCTGGTCAAACAAGAATTTGATCGAGCATGCAGTACGGACAACGTTTGGTTGCGCGCGCGTTCAACGAGAATGTGAATGAAACTGCCAGGCATGTTCGGTTGCGGTTGGGCCAGGAATGGCCGTTCGGGGCCCAACACAGTGGATCAGCTCGGCGTAGAAACACTCTCGGCCCACAGTGAAAGCCGAAAGGCCTACCTTGTGTTCTTTTCCCGTCACCGCCGTCAGATCCCATCTCCAAGTTCGCCGGCCATGGACTTGCCGGCGAGCCGCGGCCGGTGGCGCAGGCGGAGCGCCCGGTCGCACCTGCCACTCGTCGTAGCCATTCTCGTGCTCCTCATCCCGGCCTCTCTCCTCTTCTCATCCGCCTACTCCACAATGCTCCGCGCCCTGTTCCCTGTCCCTTCCACCCCCGTCGGCGGCGACACTCCCCGTCCCCGGTGCGGGGGCTCAGCGGAGCTCGAGGGCGAGAGGTTCCTGTGGTACGCGCCGCACAGCGGGTTCAGCAATCAGGTGGGCGAGTTTCGGAACGCCGCGGTGGCGGCCGCGCTGCTGAACCGCACTCTCGTCGTGCCCCCCGTGCTCGACCACCACGCCGTCGTCCTCGGGAGCTGCCCCAAGTTCAGGGTCACCGATCCTGCCTCGCTGCGTGCAGCTGTCTGGGACCACTCCATGCAACTCCTGCTGGACAGGAGGTAAAGCCCGCACTTAGCATTTGGCTTAACCGACTTTGTTTGGCCTCTGGGTTGCAGAGATTGCTTGGATTCGAAATGTTCTACACCTTTTGCTTGCACCTTGCTTATGTGAAATGGCTCAAATGATGGAACAATACAACCAGCATATTATAATTAATAAATAACGTACTAAATCAGAACATGAGCTATGTCAAGCATAGCAGAACACATGGCACCACTCAGTTTCCTTTATTGACGAAAATATGGTAAAATTATTTCCGATTGGAAGGTATGTGAAGTAGTATTATGTTGCGCACACCGGAGGGTAACCACTTTTCACATTGTGCAAAATCGATTTCAAAAGTTAATTGTGGACTGTGCACATGCTAATCAGAAAGACCGATTGGCGCTTGCTGATACTTATTTGTTTAACATTCAGGTATGTTTCAATGGGTGACATAGTGGATCTATCCTCAATCAAACCTATGGTTAGGACTATTGACTTCAGGGTTTTTGTCTCCCTGTGGTGCGATGTGGACATGCGGAAGGCTTGCTTTTCTGGGTTGTGCTGTGCTGTTTCAGGTGGTAGCTCTATGCCAGATGACTACAATAGATGCCGTTCTGTGCTGTCTGGTCTAGGAGGCAGTGAAAAAGGTTGTGTGTATCCTGTACAAGATGACTGTAGAACAACAGTCTGGACATACCAACAGGATAATGATGGAGCCTTGGATCAGTTTCAACCAGATGAAGAATTGAAAAGGAGGAAGAAGATCTCATATGTTCGGAGACGCAGAGATATATACAAGGCTTTAGGTCCTGGTTCACAAGCTGAGGATGCTACCTTGTTGGCATTTGGAACACTCTTCTCAGGACCATACAGGGGATCTGAGTCTTATTTTGATATCCGTGAATCGCCTAAGGACCAAAGAATACAGAGGGTGCTAGATAAGACTGAGTTTCTTCCTTTTGCCCCGGAGATCATGGCTGCAGGGAAGGAATTTGCTAAGAACAACATCAAGGAGCCCTTTCTTTGTGCACAACTTAGGTTGCTAGACGGGCAATTCAAAAATCACTGGAAAGCCACATTCTCTGCCCTCAAGGAGAAGTTGAAAGCTGTTGAGTTAGAAATGAAGAGAAACAAGACTAAGTTGAAAGCTGTTGAGTTAGAAATGAAGAGAAACAAGACTAGTGGCCTTATTCACATGTTCATCATGACTGATCTTCCACCAGCAAACTGGACCAAAACTTTTCTTGCAAATGTTGCAACAGATGAGCGATATAAATTGTTCATGCTGAAGGAAAGTGACGAGTTAGTGCTGCAAACTGCAGAAAAGCTTATGGCTGCAGAACATGGTGTTCAGTCTGGATTCCTTCCAAAATTCATAGAGAGCACGAAGAAAGATTGCGACCCTGTTCAACTGCCAGAAATTTTGTTGTCCATTGAAGAATCTGTTTGTAGCTGCGCATCACTAGGATTTGTGGGGACTGCTGGATCAACCATAGCAAGAAGCGTTGAAACAATGAGGAAGAATGATGTCTGCAATTTGTAGGAAAATAACACCCATTAAGGAACCTGAAAACCATCGCTGATCGATGTACTATAGCAGTGTGGAAGCCAGCACGATAGAGGCTGAAGCATCGTATGTTTTGCACCCACCAGTTCAAGAGTTGGTTTCGCTGACATGTTCAATTGACAGTAGAGTGTTGAGCATCACAATCACATGGGAAAGTACAGTATATTTTGAAGAGAATGTGGACCATTTTTTTTTTCTAACTGTACAGAAAGATCAGGTTCATGCTTGTGTGACCTGAATCATTTTGAGTAGCTAAATCTTTTTCTCCCCTCAGTTTTTTAATCTACATTTATTTTCCCTTTTGTAGGGTATCATGTATCTCTGTACTTCTGAGTTTTGACTTCTGATTGTAGTGATAGCTTTTGAAAAAAGAATCTTGTCTCTATCGGGAATGCACCACTCATTTCTGATTGTATATCCGTGACCATGTTTCCTGGACAGTAGGAACCACTACTATACTACAATGGGAAAAAAAAGAAGCTTATATTTTTTTTTTTTTGTATTTCTGAGTTTGGTATGTTGGTACCGCCCTTCAGTAGCGTCATTGCGGTATGTCCGTGCAGACGGGGGAAAATATCGAACCAAGAACAGATAGGGTGGATTGAGGTTTCACAGTTTGTTGTATGTCTTAAATGTGACATGTATCCAACCAAAAACTATTATACTCAAGAATAGATAGGGTAGATTGGGGTTTCACAGTTTTTTTTTTCTTGAATGCGCAAAACACTTGCGCATCTTTGTATTAAAGTAAGAAAAGTTTTTTACAACCACGCTTTCGTGTGTTTTAGGAGACAAAGTATTACATATAGCGCTACTCTGTATCGTACATCGTAAATGGATTACTCACTAAATCGACAACCTAGTCTCACCGTACACCGTAGATTGAGGTTTCACAGTTTGTTGTATGTCTCAAATATGACATGTATATCCAACCAAAAACTATAATACTCGAGAAAAATAGGTACCCATTTCATAGCGTCATTCCTTTTGTAGGGTTCTCTCTTTTTTTCGGGTGGGGGGTTGTTCACGGTTTGTTTGTACGCATTTCATAACAGTCGCAGAAGTTTGGTACTCCTTCCGTTCAGTTTACTTTGATTTTTTAGATGCATACATTTTGTTATATATCTAGACATATTATTTATTTAAATATATAGTAAAATATATAAAAAAACTAAAACAAACTGTAATTTAGAACGAAGGAAGTACTACATAAATAATTTAGAGCGGCGGAATTACGTAGCGCGCGAAAGTGAGATGACCCTAGAAAATTTGGGCTCGGAGAGACATAATATATAGATTTCGCGAGCGCCAGTCCTCCTTACCCGCCCGACGCCGCCGCACGTCCCGCCCATCTCGCCCTGCTCCGCCGCCCGCCCGCGCCTGGGTCACTGTGGGTGTTGCCGTTGCCAACCACATCTCCGGCCACCCCGGCTCTTCCCTCTCTGCCCCCGGCTCACTCGCGCGCTCTCCTCTCCCACGAGTTCGTCGGGCTGAATGCTAAGGTAAGACGAATCGCCCCGACATATCAATGGATTCATTCATCAATGGATTCCACGGCGCAACTCCCCCGTTGAATATAATCCCGTGATAGAGCACCTGCATGGCTTCCTTGTACTGTGTTTTGATTGGATTGGGATCACACATACTGGCTTGTCTTCCTACCTAGTAGTGTTGGCATTATGGCAACTACTAGTATCTGTCTGGAACAGGACGGGCATGTGGTGCCGTTTTTCATATTCTCTGTTTTGCTACTTTGTTCTTACTGAATTTTGTTGATTGTGCAGATGAGCTCGCTCATTAAGTTGTTTTTTGAAGAATCTTCGTCAGATGATGATGACTTTGAGATGATGCTAGCTTTGTTTGCTGCCACTATGAGCAACAAGAGGCCCAAACATAGTGGTTCTCTGCGAAGGCGTGCTTTGGTTTGTCAGAAAAAGGCCAGCCATGCTAAGCTTATGGAGGATCAGTCGCGATTACCCACACGCAGAGACCAATCTGGCCACTGCCGCACAGCTGCCTCTTCGAGGGTTAGTTCAATAAAAGGCCACATCGGTTCTGCAAAGGAGTGTGTCACTGAGATGTGCACTGCTGGACTGCCGCCCGTGCAAGCGGCCGCGGCTCGGGTGTGATGTCGGCCCTGCTGAGATGCATCAGGTATAACCCTGAGTGAACTTTTCCCTTATTGATCAGCAGTAGTTGTTGTCGTTTCTTTGCTCGCTGGAGGTGCCAACTTTTGATTCATATGCATTTGTTGGTGTTGCTCTAGGGTTAGGTGGCGGATCTGTTGAATTTGAATAGCAGTAATCGTTGCCATAGATTCAGTCATTGGTGTCGATACATTTGCTTGAATTTGTGGAGAAATTTAAATGGATTGTAATAGAAATTTGCACAGTTTGGCATAGAAACTAGTCCATACTCCATAGTAGTCTATGTCATTGTGATATGCTGATATGTAATAATGTAAGTTGGCAAATTGTGCTTTTGTTCGCAATGATTGATTTTTCAGTAGTGTATGTCATTGTGAACTGATAAACATTTTCCTTATATTTGCAATTTTTGGCAATTTTGTCCATAGAAAAGTATGTCAGTTGCTTATCATTTTTGCAATCTTGTAGATGGCTTTCTGTGACGATGATCTCCGTGACCAATGGTGGGAGCGAGAGGAGTCCGATGATGATGACTACTACATTGCAGCAGCTCTTCTAGCTGACATGGAGCGTGAGAGGAGCAAGAAGAATCACTGTGGTTCAGTTCCAGGTCGCCAGGTAGTTGCAAGGAACATGTTTGGGCAGCTTTTTGGGTGGAACTGTTTATGATTTATCTAATGTTTTGAGACAAGTAATACACTTTCCCTTTCTAAATTGCTGTTGCAAACTGGCTGTATCTGTATGAAGTAGTGATTTGGTTGCTTGATGAGCTCAGTTAGATGGATAATTTGTTGGTTCTCGATTGCAGGTTCAGATAGGCCTTTGTGGGCAAGAAGTTATGAATGGCATCAGTGCTGTGGAGTTGGGCTACCAAGAGCAGCCTCGTGACAATTCCCCTCCACTGAGAGAAGATGACAAATATGGGCGTTATGTTTTCGCCGTTGGAGATAACCTCACATCTCGCTGTAATTACCTACTTCATCGTACCCCTTTTGCAATTGGCTAGTTCTTATTATCACCATGTTTGGTTTTCTGATGCACATACTAGTTTCTATGGTTGGTTCTTAAGGATTGTTTTTCGTGTTTGCAGATAGGATCAATGCAAAAATGGGCGAAGGTCAGTTTGGATGGATGCATCTTCTGAAACCTTTGATGCGTAACTCTTTCATTGTATTGGACATGCTGCAATTGTTGATGCAGCAGATTATGTTCACAACTGAATGTGTCTCTGGAATACATCAGGTACCTATGGTCAGGTGTTGGAGTCCTGGGACAGGGAAAAGAAAGAAATGGTGGCTATCAAGATCACCAGAGGGATTAAAACATACAGGGATGCTGCAATGGTAGAAGTTGGCATGCTTGAGCACCTTGGTAAATATGATGAAAGTAGATCCAGGTGAGTCATTTGGTTCAGTTAGCACCTTTCCGTGTGCTCTACATTCGTAAGGTTGCTTGTATATATAAGTTGTTCTGTTTTGCAGTTGTGTTCAAATAAGGAACTGGTTTGATTATCGTAACCATATCTGCATTGTAAGTTCATTTTTAGATTATTGCAATTATGAACTGACCCAAAGAGATAACTGGGTGGTGCTTAAACTTTGGTGAATTTTGATGAATGGTGGGCAGGTCTTTGAGAAGCTCGGACCAAGCTTACGTGATTTTCTGTGGAAAAACAATTACTGCTCATTCCCAATTGCCCTAGTTCGGGAGGTTGCCAAACTACTGTTGGAATGTGTAGCATGTGTGTGCACAGTTCTCTCTATTACCCCTCAGCACTACCATGCATACACATTACAGTGTTTCGTTAATCCATAACTTCTGCTTATTCTATGTTTCATGGTTGGAATATACTAATGTCTATGCGATGTTTATATGTTTACTCTTTCTTTAATGGGTTGCAGTTATGCATGATTTGCGTCTCATACACACTGATTTAAAGCCTGAGAACATTCTTCTTGTTTCTCCAGAGTGCACTGAAGTGCCTGATTACAAAGTATACTTTGTTCTTTTACTTAATTGACCAAGCCATGATTTACCTTTCACTGTGCCATGTTATTTCTGGTGTATTGGCTGTTGAAGTTTGAAAAAAAGATGGCACTGATCCCTTTCTCTAATTGTTAGGCTTCATCCCGATCTCCAAAGGAGGGATCCTATTATAAGTGGTTGCCCAAGTCCAGTGCTATCAAGGTGATTGATTTCGGTAGCACTATCATCGACAGGATCAGAGTTATGTGGTATCCACTAGGCATTATCGGGCTCCTGAAGTTACATTGGGTATCTGTCTTAACCAGCAAATTTTTTTCAAGTTCAGCCTGATTTCGGTGACTTTCTTTGACTGCTTTGGATCTTTTGTTCAGGGCTTGGATGGAGTTACTCCTGTGATATCTGGAGTGTTGGTTGTATTCTTATTGAGCTTTGCACGGTACGTTTAGGTCCTCATTTTGATATGTCATGCACCACAAAGTACAGGGAATCTGAGTAAGCTAAGTTTTGCAGGAAGAAGCATTATTCCCAGCTGATGAAAATTTGGAACATCTGGCTATGATGGAGAGGGTGTTTGGACCTTTGCCATACCATATGCTTAAGATGTCAGGGTATGTTCATGCCTATGATGCATATCAATTCATGCCTATGATGCATATCAATGTAGTCTAAGCTTCAGTGTACTCTGGTCGATTGTATGTGCTCATTAATTCTTTGTTTGTAGTCGCCACTCTGCAAAATACATCAGAGAAGGACGTCTGAATTGGCCTGGGGGCGGCACTTCATGGAAGAGCATGAAAGCTGTGACGAAATTGCCCAGGCTTCAGGTATGTCTTCACTAGACATAGCGTCCATTTTAGTCTGCGGCTTGTGAAATTTATGTATATACGTTTCATGAGCAGAGTCTGGTGATGCGTAATGTGGATCAGTCTGCCGGGGATATCATTGACCTTTTGCAAGGGCTGCTTAAATATGATCCGGCAAATCGCTTGACAGCACAGGAGGCGCTGAGGCATCCCTTCTTCACAGAAGAGTTTTGAGTGAAAATATTCCTTGCAGCCTCATCTTTGGTTGTCTAATACTTAAAAAAAAAAATAGAAATTTCGCCCTCTTCTGTGTGTAACACAAAGCATCTGTACAGAAGCTGAAATGAAGTTTCAATCTTGTTTGGTTGAAACATAGTGTGTCAACTGATGAAGCTGTATCACATCACATCAAATATGAGTTGATCTGGTTTGAGCAAAGTATGAGTTGATTTTAACCTCAAAAAATGCGTTGATTCATGTTGCTTTAAATCACATCATATATTAATTATTGCACAAGTTACTGAGCAATATGAAAATCGCCAAAAAATCATCTTGGAAACTGAAATCAGACCAAATGAACTTTATTTTTCCGTTTGCACAGAAGTATCGCAGGTCCGCACAGGAATGTGTCCAACCTGAAGAGAGGTATTTGTGTTAATGGCAATTCACATTGACCTTGGCTCTAGTCAATTTCCAACAGTGCATAAAGAGTCATGTAAACAGGGCAACTGAGAAAAGTGAGAGAAAATCTCGATTGAAACTGCCCTCGCTGTTGATATAGCGGTTTTTGTACAGAGGTGGGCATTGGCTGATACATTCATACATCACACAATGCATCAGCCACGCAGGACACACAAGATTACATTGGATATATACACAGATATCATCTTG
>CM041628.1:5188073-5202561 GCA_023333625.1 Bothriochloa decipiens | reverse complement strand
TCCTGCTTGGCTGATGCATTGTGTGATGTATGAATGTATCAGCCAATCAGGACACACAAGATTACATTGGATATATACACAGATATCATCTTGTTTTCTTGTCCTCTTTCTCCTTCTCCACCACCACTGGAGCTGCAGGTATGCTGAACCACCACTCTCTCAACCTTCTGGTACACCTCTCTGTGTGCGCTCTTCGTAGTGGTGAGTGGTTCGTGGATACCTCCAGAAACACCAGCAGCAGCAGCTGCCATGTGGGCACGATGGCAAGGCTCAGGGCCATCACTACCAATGCCACGATAGCTCTGTCAGTCGCCTACAATATGATAAGCACACAGTGAGATATCGAAAGAGATTCTATTTTGAAATTATGCATACAGGTTATAGCATTTGGCAGAAAACTTGGCAGGAACAAGTAAAGGAGCTCTGGTTAGCAGACAATGCACATGGCTTCAGAAAACCAGACCTGTCCAGCTGTTGGTAGCGAAATCAGAAAGCTCTCCAATTACACTCTACAAGGAGGTTTAGTAGGGCAATGAATGACTGTTGGTGAGACAGATCCAGCTTGTGCCAACAAATGACCATTTATACGTAAGATAGATCCAGCTTGTGGAAATGAATGACTGTTTATACGTAACATATATCCAGTTAAGGACAATCAGAAAACTCTCAAATGCACTCAACCAGATCTTTGGGCAAGACAGGTCCAGCTTGCAGCAATTCGAGATTTTGAGCCCAGTTAGGTCCAGCTATGGGTGCTTGAAGGGTATCACCTAAATCAGAAGAGCTGACTTGATTTTATTTGTCTATTTTGAAAGTGACTTGATATGATTAACTTGGAGATCAGGTTCCATAGACATGTGGGAAGTAGGGACAAATATTTAACCATAAAAGAGAGGACTAAACCCAGGGAAGCTCTACTTTTAAGCTGTTTAGGGGAGATAGCTTAACCACAATTATTCATTTCTGAAGAAACCTCCAACCAAGATACAAAGCCTTGACCTCTCAAGTCTCAACTAATGAAACACCAATTAGACTTTCATGTTTTGTAGCACACGTTGACACATTAAAGCCATTCCATCAACCAAATCAAATTACTATATTCCCAAACATGGGTCCAGAAAATGAACACATGTTCCAAGTAATAATGACTAAATTTTTTGTATTGTACAAAACCAGAGACCAAAGAGAAGAGAGGTTCCGGGCAGATAAAACAATTAGGTAACGTTCTCTAAGCCAAAAGCCATGACTTTTATAGAAGTATCTCTCATTATTATAAGGTCTGAAGGAGCACATAACCAGAGAAGCCTTTTCTTCAAAGCAGGTCATTATAAAGCTACCACATAACAAAAGCAGCTTGCAATAATTTTAGCATCAGAATAGTAAATTTGACACCAGAGTCAGTCAGTCATTCAGACCAATGCGAATGCTTTGATGACCAAAGAACTCTATATTTCATTTATTTTCTCAGGTAATAATTCCATGAAGCATTGCATATGATAACAAATGCATGGATTACTTTTATTCTCACTGAATTCTACTGTGAATCATAGTGTAATTTGGGGTTTCATTTGCCTTACATAATGTATGTTACAGACTTACAGTATATTCACAGTACAGTATAGTATTCCTCATAAATAAAATTTGTATAATAGAAGATTCTCAGAATGGTAGAGTGAGGACTAATATATAATTACCTGGGATGGAAAAGCCAACAATAGTGTTCTTATCTTCAGAAGAACAATATTTGCATCCTGGACAAGCTCCTCAATTTTAGAAATGGCATTTTGAACAGCTAGGAGCTGCTCCATTGTGTTCAATGGAGGTGGGGATACCACCTTTACTTCACTCATTTGCTTTCCTTGATTAATTAATCTTGTGAGAAACATAAAAGTTGCTGAAAACAATAGCACCGTGACAATAAAATAGACTACCCACCCCCTGTGTCAGCAAAGAATCATAGACATTGTCACAAATGTGAAGAAATCTAATGATAATTGATGACTTGAAGCAAATTATGAACTATTATGAAGGGCGGCCCTGGTGCAAGCGGTAGAGCTTTACCGCCTGTGACCAAGAGGTCCAGGGTTCAAGCCCCAGCCTCTGCATATTTGTGCAGGGATGGCTGCTGGCTATTTTCCCTTCCTCAGACCCCGCAGTGCGGGAGCCTACGGCACTAGGTACGCCCTTTTTTATCTAAGAATTTAAATATATAGTTCAGATTACTAGTAAAAAAACTACATTATCCCTTTGGTAATCACAGATGTAGGTTCATATATCTTGTATGAGTGCTAAACCAACTGAAGAGTTCAGTTATTGCTAATCAAGCGTAGTTACCATACTCACTTTGTTGTGATATGCTTCTAAAGTCACCCCCACCCCCCCCCCCCGCGCCCCCCCCCCACACCACCACCACCCACACACACACATGAAAGACTGCTGACAAAGAAACTGAAACAAACTGCTTTGTGCTAAGGAAATCAGGAATGGTAATTAAGAAGAGACAAACAACAATCTTCACTTCCTCTAGTGTCCATATTCTATTGACCTATTGACCTAGAAGGATCAGTATCAATGGCCAACCATCAAATTTGACAAAATGTTTTAAAATTGCTCTTGGCTTAATTGGACTATCATTAGCCCAGTAATATTAACCAGCTACATCCTTGACATTCATCAGCTCAGGTACACATCACTAAAACTTAGTCACTAAAGTACCTATAAAGAAATAGATTGGTCCAGGACCAAACAAAGAAATGAGATGAGAGCGCGGACATGCTCATGTGCACATGCATATCTAGATGTTATTTATTTTTTATATGATTTGGAGGGCCTCAAATTTAACCAGACAGTCATTTAGTTCCTTCTCACCACCATAAGTATTGGTTTCCATTTCAAATAATTCTATGATAACCACCAAAGGTAATTGTCATTGCAAGGGCTGAATAATAGAGATAAAATAATGGCTTTAGTGCTATTGGGATAATAATTAGATTAGATAAGGGCTAACCCTAGAAGGGGTAGCTATATAGTGTCATACATGGGCCTCATGGGCTTAGCCTCATGGGCCTAATATTCTCATACTCTAACAGCCCCCCGTAGTCTGAACTTCCGGCGCAGCGGAGTTACAGACTGGACATGACATGAAAAGAAGCACACACACGAGCCCCCCCACAGACAAAACTAGCCACCGGTGACGTTGAGGCTGGAGCGGAACTCGGTGAAGGCCGAGGACGGAAGGCCCTTGGTGAAGATGTCGGTAAACTGGGAAGTGGTCGGGACGTGGAGGACCC
Source organism: Bothriochloa decipiens (assembly GCA_023333625.1). Taxonomy (NCBI): domain Eukaryota; kingdom Viridiplantae; phylum Streptophyta; class Magnoliopsida; order Poales; family Poaceae; genus Bothriochloa; species Bothriochloa decipiens. Next base: position 5,199,271 of record CM041628.1, on the reverse strand, counting down.
GAACATCGCCGATGGCGACTCAATCACGGACAAAGTGAAGGTCGATCTCCACATGCTTGGTCCTCTGGTGCTGAACAGAGTTGGTGGAGAGGTACACAGCACTGATGTTGTCGCAGTAGACCAGCGTGCTCCTGGAGAGAGGGCTGTGGAGCTCGGCGAGGAGCTGCCGAAGCCAGGAAGCCTCCGCGACGCCGTTAGCGACAGCACGGTACTCCGCCTCGGCACTGGAGCGGGAGACCACCGGCTGACGCTTGGACGATCAGGACACCAGGTTGGCGCCCAGGAAGACAACGTAGCCGGAGGTGGAGCGCCGAGTGTCCGGACACCCGGCCCGGTCAGCGTCAGTGTAGACGACGAGCTCGGAGGAGGAAGACCGGTGAAGGAGCAAGCCGTAGTCAACAGTGCCGCGGAGGTAGCGGAGGAGGCGCTTGAGGGCAGTGAGGTGGGGCTCTCGGGGATCATGCATGTGAAGGCAAATCTGCTGCACTGCATAGGTGATATCCGGCCTGGTGAAGGTAAGGTATTGAAGTGCACCTGCGAGACTCCGGTATGCCGTGTGGTCTGCCACTGGGTTGCCCGCGGCCTCTGACAGCTTGCCCTTTATGTTAACTGGAGTGGAGCAGGGCTTGCAGTTAGTCATCCTAGCTCGCTCCAGGATATCGAGAGTGTACTGCCGCTGGTGAAGAAGAAGACCGGTGGGACGAGGCTCAACAGTGACCCTGAGGAAGTGGTGGAGCACCCCAAGATCCTTCACAGGAAACTCTTGCTGAAGAGAGCTGATGATGCGGCTGAGTAGTGACGAACTGGAGGCTGTGAGGACAATGTCATCAACATATAGCAGCAGGTAAGCAGTCTCAGCTCCACGGTGATAGATAAACAGAGACGTATCTGACTTGGCCTCCACAAAGCCCAGTGTCACTAGGAAAGCAACAAACCGAGAGTGCCACGCCCGCGGGGCCTGCTTGAGGCCGTAGAGAGATCTGTTGAGGCGACAGGCCATGTCAGGACGAGAAGAGTCAACGAACCCCGTTGGCTGGCTGCAGTAAACTGTCTCATTGAGAGTCCCGTGCAGAAAGGCATTCTTGACGTCCAGCTGATGCACAGGCCAAGAGCGAGCGAGAGCCAGTGAGAGAACTGTGCGGACGGTGGTCGGCTTCACCACTGGGCTGAAAGTCTCATCATAGTCGACACCAGGGCGCTGAGTGAAACCCCGGAGAACCCAGCGAGCCTTGTACCTCTCAAGGGTACCATCAGCCTACCGCTTGTGCGTCCAGATCCACTTGCCGATGACAACATTGGAGCCAGGCGGACGGGGCACCAGATCCCATGTCTGGTTGGCGAGGAGAGCCGCGTACTCCTCTTCCATCGCGCGGCGCCACTGAGGGTCCGACAAGGCATCGCGAACGGAAGAGGGTACAGGAGAGACCTGCGTGTCGCCGGGCATCACCGCAAGAGCCCGGGACCGCAGGGTACCCGTCGCGTGCCGCGTCACCATAGGGTGAACGTGCCGCGGGTGGCGGTGAAGGAGCGGAGGGTGGTACACCGGCGGCACGACACGGGTTGCCGGAGGCGGCGGCGGTGGTGTAGGCGTTGCCGACGGAGGCGCCAGGTCCGCCCGTGCACGGCGCTGGTAGACAAGGGCCGGCTGGGCAAACCGCGCCGGGGGTGCAGGAGCCGGCGTCCCCGGCCCCGTGTCAGGCGGAGGAGCAGGGGCCGCACCGGAGGGCGACGCTACCGGACCCGTGCAGGGCACAGGACCAAGAGCAGCAGGCGCCGGGTCCACCCGCGCACGGCGCTGGTAGACAAGCACCGGCTGGGCAAACCACGCCGGGGGTGCAGGAACCGGCGTCCCCGGCCCCGTGTCAGGCGGAGGAGCAGGGGCCACACTGGAGGGTGGCGCTACCTGACCCGTGCAGGGCACAGGGTCAGGAGCAGCACTGGTGTGCGGCGAGCCGGGGCACGGGCCCGACGAAGGGCACGGTGGAGCAGTACCTGCAGAGGAAAACGGCAAGAGTGGCGGACCACCGTGTCAGTGGGAAACAGAGAGACGAGGTCAGGGTCAAGGGTAGTAGGTGGTGTGGCGGTGGTGGAGAAGGGAAAGACAGACTCATCAAACACCACATGGCGAGAGATGAGGACCCGACGAGACGTGAGGTCATAGCACCGGTAACCCTTGTGATCTGGGGAATACCCGAGGAAAACACACACTGTCGAACGGGGAGCCAGCTTATGGGGGTGGTGGCAGCGGTGTTAGGGTAACACGCACACCCGAAGACACGAAGGTGGTCATATCGAGGAGGGGTACCGAAGAGAGCGTGGTGCGGTGTAGGAGTTGGGCAGGCAGCGGAAGGAAGACGGTTAAGGAGGTAGGTAGAGGTGTGAAGACTCTCTGCCCAGAAGCGAGCAGGAAGGGACGCCTGGAGCAGAAGGGTGCGCATGATGTCGTTCGTGGTGCGAATCATGCGCTCAGCCTTGCCGTTCTGGGAGGAGGTATAAGGGCAAGACATACGCAACTGGACACCGTGAGAGAGGAAGAAGGCACGGGAGGTGGAGTTGTCGAACTCACGACCATTGTCACACTGGACGGCCTTAAGGCCGAATTGAGTAGACACCCAGGCGAAAAAATGGAGAATAGTGGGAAAAGCCTTTGCACGCAAGGGAAACGTCCACGAATAATGAGAGAAATCATCAACCACCACCAAATAGTATTTATACCCAGAAATACTCATGACAAGGAGATGTCCATAGGTCGCAATGTACAAGGTCAAAAACATGAGCCGCATGTGAAGAAGAAGTGTAAAAAGGAAGACGAACATGGCGGCCCAGCTGGCACGCATGACACAAGTGCTCATCGTGAGCTCGAGTACAACGAATGTCGGAGCGACGACTAAGCTGTATCAGAGCATCACGTCCAGGATGGCCGAGACGGCGGTGCCAAGTAGTGGAGGAAGGTGTCGCGGCGAAAGCAGCTGACAAAAAAACCGGCGAAGAGGAGGAAGAAGACGCCGGAAACCGAAGGGTGTAGAGGGGCCCTGAGCTGTCACATCGGAGCAGAGGACGCCGGGTAGCCAAATCCTTCACAGTAAGACCAAAAAAGTCAAACTCAACAGAACAGGAATTGTCAGCTGTTAAACGACGAATAGAAAGGAGGTTGTGGACCATACATCAGAAAGACGAAACGAGCTATGAGCGCTGGCGGTACCCACGGACGTGACAGGAAGACACGACCCATTGGCGACCATGATGGACGACGAAAGAGAGGAAGAAGGAGGGCGAACAGAAGAGAGGATACCGGGGTTGGGAGTGGTTTGGTAAGTAGCTCCAGAGTCAGCGACCCACTCTGGCCCAACAGGGGGTGTCAGGGCCACGGTATTGTAGGAGGTGGCCAAGGCCGCCGGGTCCCAACCGACCGGCCCGGGCGAGGCACTGGGAGGTGGATCCCACGTGGACGTAGAGTAGGTGCTGGGAGGTGTTTCCCACGGGGTCGCTGAGTGGAACCCTGGAGGAGCACCAGCGAACATGGCCGACGGCGAGCGAGGCTCACCGCCGGGAGCCTAGAAAGGCCACATGGAGATGCGCCCCGACCACGGGTTGTGGAAGGTGGGCCAGGGTGCACCCCGTGGAGGCGTCGGTGCCGGTGTGGTCCCACGGCCACCACCGCCACGCCCCCCCCACCCCCGTTCGGCCCGGGAGGAGGAGGACCAAGAAGAGACGACGGCGACGGAGTGGGCGGACGCGACGGGGGAGTAGCAGCGAGTGTAGTCGAGGAAGACGAGGACCCTGGCGCGGAGACCGACACGGCCTGAACTCCCTGCTGGAGCTCCTCCATGACAAGATTGTCACGGACCTGCACGAAGGTAGGGAAGGGTCGCTGACGAGTGATCCACGTCCGGAGGTGAGCGTAGCGGTCACTGAGCCCGCGGGGGACGTTGAGGACCAGGATACGGTCCTCCACGGGCCAGCCAAGGTCGCCGAGAGAGTCCGCCATGCCCTTCATCTTGCGGTAGAAGTCACTGACGGAGAGGTCGCCCTGGATGAAGGTCCGGAAACTCGCATCGAGACGCAGAGCCCGGGCCTCGGCGTTGCCCAAAAACTGGCCCTCGAGCGCCAACCAGGCCCCACGAGCGTTCGGAGTGTTGCGGACGAGGTCGTGGAGGTCCAGGGAGATCGTCCCCAGAATCCAGGAGAGAACGATGCTGTCGAGGCGTAGCCACGAGGCGGTCGGGACCGCGCCCACGGCGTCGAGGAGGATGTGGTCGTCGAGGGCGTAGCGGCGGAGGGTGAGGAGGACCAGGTCCCGCCAGTGGGCGTAGGAGGGCGACTCCGGCTCGAGGACGACCGGAACCAGGAGCCGGATGTTTTGGACACCCCCGGCCTGGTAGTGAAGCTGGGCCACGAGTGGGTCGGTCAGGTCGTGCCAGAGGACCGCAGTGGTGGACACGCGGTGACCCGCCGAGCCGGAGGAAGTGGCCCCGCCGTCGTGGGAGGCAGGAGAGGTGAGGAGCTGCTCCGCGTCGGCAATCTGCTGAGCCAGGGCAGCGGCCGCATCGCGCTCGCGCTCCCATGCGAGGGCGGCCTCCCGCAGACGAGCCTGCCCCGCCGCGTACTCAGCCCGGGCAGTGGTGAGAGCGGCGGTGAGGGCGGAGGCGGCGCCCGGGGAACCAGCGCGCGCGCCCGTGGGGGCACCACCAGCCGGGAGAACGGCCGCCGGAGGGGCGCCCGCCGGGTCGGGTCGACATCCCCTGTGCCCGCATCCCCTGCGCCCGCGACCCCTGCGCCCGCCCCCGCGCCCGCGACGAGGGCTCGGGCGGCGTCCCTGGGGGGGGGCGAATCGCTGGCCGCGCCAGAGCCTCCTGCGCCGGCCGCGGCTGGGCGGGGCTGGGCGGCGGCGGCGGCTTGCGCCCAACTCGGGCCGCCAGAGAGGGGGGAAGGTACCGAAGTACGTAGGCCCAGGAGGGGGAGGGGCCGACCGGCCATGGCTGCTCCGGCGGCGGCGCGCCGGCGAGCAGCAGGCGGCGGCGGGGAGGAGGAGGGAGGGAGGAAACCTAGGTTGATACCATGCTATTGGGATAATAATTAGATTAGATAAGGGCTAACCCTAGAAGGGATAGCTATATAGTGTCATACATGGGCCTCATGGGCCTAATATTCTCATACTCTAACATTTAGTTCGATGTTTGTTCACCTTCTGGTACCATCAACATACCAAGAACAATGAAAAAGTGCTCTGTCAATCACAGTCAACCACAGATTCTCCAAATAACAATAACTGCTAGCGGTCGCATAAAGTATATTTTAATAGGCCCGTTGTTGTATGAGTTACTCTCCTTGAATCTTAGTTATTACATCCCAACATGAACTTCACTTATACCATAAAATGGCCAATGCTTGCTACTATGGCAAAGCAGCGTCTCTAACATGAACTTAGCAAAAGAATATACAAGGAGAAAGTAGCATACCTGAAGATAATGTAAGAGAATAGAAGGCAAAATACCATGGACTTCATAGGATCGTCCCATGATGTGAGCGATAGCAAAACCTTCCAAAGCTCACTTACTGGGGACAACAATTCCTGAAGACATTTAGGAATTAAATAAAAGAAATAGGAAACAGAATGAAATGAGAGCCTTCTTTACAGGAACAGAGTAAGTGAGAACACAACACAATCTAAAGTAAATAATTGTAAGGTGAAAGGATTGTTTATGTTTTTTTTAGTTTATTTACCTTCATTACTGCTAAGTTTGTATCAAGCCCATCAACTTTGACTCCATCAACTGAGGCTTGGGCCAGTTCAACCTTCTTATAGTTGTTCATTGAATCAGTAACAGCCTTCTGCAAGGCACTAATTTCCCCAACAACTATCTCACCAACAAACAATCTCTCACCGCTATTAACTGGTGAAAACACGCCCAGGTTTGACAGGACAGCATGCATTCCTCTACTTGTGCCAGGTTGGTTAGTTCGATCTGAAGTTCTTGATGATATAGAACTGGCTAGTGTTTCAAGTATTACATCACCTCCAGGAAGTTTGTCACATAGATTGAACATCAAAAGAGATTCATATCGATTTGGAACTTCAAAATGTAACTCTTCAATGGCTTGTAACCGCAGAATACCAAGTACTGCTTTCAGAATTATTTCCTCTTTGTCAATTCCACTTTTATCGAACTTCCTAACAAATCTATGGGCATAAAGTACTTCTGATATAATGGCCAGCCAATAATCTCGGCGGGAATGGCCAGCCAACTCTGGAAATTCTATGATCACAGGTTCTGTTCTGCATGCACACAAGAAATATACACAAGCTGTGACTATCTCAAAGACCATTGCAAACTGGCTGAATCATATTGCTAACAAGTTCTAATATAACAAAGTTTCTGGATCACAAATGGTGATGATCCACAAGTTAAAATTAACAATAAAAAGACCATTGGAAAAAGACAAGATACATGGAGCTTATGTAATATTGCCTTCTTATGTATTAAGACTTGAGAACTTACAAGGTTGTTGATTTGTACATAACGGCTTTGTCAAAGAGACGTGAACCCCATGGACCAGTCAGTTCGGGTTTGACGACCTGTTTTAAATCTTCTGCAAGCTCATAAACTTTGGGCTTATCATAGGTAACAACCCGAAGAGCTTCGAAGTAAAGAGCATGATCTGTGAGTATTAACCTTCCTGCATCAGAAGGTCAAACCAGTGATAAAGAATAAAGAAAGGCAAATACATGTGATTTCACTAATAAGCAAATAAACATGACAGCAACTTGGTCATCTCCATCAATGAATCACGCATACCTGGCCATGTTGAAATACCCACATGTTCAAGTACTGGTTGTGTTGTCAATGTCCCATCAACTTCCAGAATCCTTTCTCCTCTCTGAGACAGAAAGTTTGATAGAAGGGATGACTCAGATTGCGTCTTCATCTTTTTAACCGCTCTATATGAGATAAACACAAATGCTAAGAGCTGCCTTTAGCAAACAAGATACAACAGAAATATATACATACTTATTAAATATTCATATGATAATAAATGTGCCACAGAACTTTATTCCACCATTAAAATTGTAGACAGATTTCCCAATGAATTTGTTTTAAGGGTCCTACTTTAAAAGGAGAGTAAAGTGAGTAATGGATCAACTGACAATTAAAGATTCTAAAGGTTTCACAATTATCATCCACATGAGCATATGCATATGGACTAACACTTCCATGTTCTCTGACAGATGGGTAATTGGGGCTTGTAGGCCAAGGTTACAGACATTCAACAACTATGTAACCCTACTCCTGTCGTTGTAATTTTGTAGAAGGATCTAAGTCCATTCTTATAACAAGGTCTGTATCCTGGTAAATCTATGCATAATCTCCAACTGAGGTACCACTACAAAATACATGGCAACAGTACACACCCTTCATCAATGGTGTGTGTTTTATTCAATAAAATCGTGAGCTCAATCAACGAAATATGAATCTCATAACAGTATCTAGGATTAATTAGTGTTTTATTGTTATTGCATTTCAATACCTCGTGACGACTTTACATTAGTAACTAACAAACATTCTTACCCAGGTACAGACACAACTTTACTCTTTCAACACAACCAAAGGTAATCAAAACTTGTCAGCGGCCAAGTATTCAAGATATTTAATGTGTATGATTATAGTAGTAAAGAAAGTGACCTGTCCAATTCTGAAAGGTACTTCTCATATACAGAAAATGAAAGACGGCCTCCGCTCGTACATGAAAGTACATCGAAGAGATTTGCACAAGTTACTCCATCAGCAATAGTTGGGATGGCAGGTGCTATTCTTGTAAAAGCTTCTAAGCTAACTGTGCTATCTACCTCAGCCTGCAAAGCCGGGGGTGAAATTTAATACAACAAAAGGTACTGACAAATCCTTGATATAACATAGAACTTATGAGTGATGATGGAACGTTAAGCAATTCTGTAACAAAACCAAGCAGTACCTTAACAGTGAGTTGGCTTGAAGAAGAGGGAACCTCCCAAGCTAACATCATGTCAAAAGATAAGCGGCGAAAGTTTTTGTCAGCAAGATACCCTGTGACCTGTGATATCTGAGCAAGTGCCATGAAGCAGCAGTACTCCAAAAAGCTTCTTGCAAAGCTTTTTGGCTGCTTTATGGAATCAAATGCTTGCTTATCAAAAATTTTTCGCAGATCATTGATAGAAACGCCAAGGATTCTGAAAGATATTTGGAACAAAAAAAATTGGACAACAATTAATGCAAGCAGAGACATTGTATTGAAAAGAAATGTTGACTGTACAAGATAACATTTACACTTTACAAAAATAAAGATGAGAATAGATATGCCTGATTAATCACCACACACAGGCGATGAGCTAAAGAACTAACTCTCTCATGATGCTTCCATGAACCATGAGATGCTTGACAGGTTCCCAGTCAAGATAAAACAACTATCTGCGGACCTATCAGTGAAGGACTATATTCAAATACACACCAACAACATTTTTTTCTCAACTGCTAAGGGAATTTTAGCCTAAATGTTGCACAGATTGACATTTTGCATACTAGTACTTAAAAGGAAAAGGTAAAAGCATTTGTATCAGGACAATTTCTCAAACATGGTGTCGAGTTAGATAGTGGAATGTAGATTTGATTCCATAACATTTCTTCCCTTGTTGCAACCAGTTTCTAGTGAGAAACTGTAAATCAAACCCATTCCAGGTCCAACGTTAACTCATAGCCCGACAGCACATGCATATCCTATGCCCTTGTCACTCCTTTAATCAGCATCCATGCAGTTGAGTTACAGATACAGGCACGCAACATAGCACTAGTTCCCTGCTGAAGCTAAATGGTGTCTGCTGCATGTGTGGTGTACAGGTTGGTTTGGTCAGTAAGATGTAAGGTTTTACTCAGCGCAAGAATAACGATTCCTCGAACGATTTTCAGAGAACTGACACCCATGTACATGCCTTTCGTCCAGACATAGAAGCACTAGCAACAACCAATTATGCTAAGAAGAACAAGGTTGGGTTTTACCAATGATCAATTTCCACATTTGAGCATCCACATGAGCTTACATCGCGAGATTCCCTTGAACACACTACCGAAGCAAGGAACAATCTGCATCCTAGTCCCCTAGAGCATTTCCCTTTCTCGAGACACAATAGAGAGGGAGGGCGTCACGGCGGACGAAGCCATTACCTGGAGCAGCGGGCGACGACGGCGTTGGCCTTGAAGGAGAGGCCATCGATGGAGGAGCGCTGCACGGAAAGGGAGCCGTCGTCGTCGTCGCCGTCGTCCAGGGCCGTGTCCCCGCGGCGGGGGATGCCCCACTTGAACGACCCCTCCCGCACGAACCCCTCCAGCAGATCCCGCGTCCGGCTCATCATCGCCATCCTGGAGAAAGGCGACGGATCCGGTGCCGCGCCGGTGGCGGAGACGGTTGGCCGCAGCGCGTCGCCGCTTCGGTCGCGTACGGGCTGACGATAGCAGGTTGCTGGCGGGGGAGGAAGAGATGGGGCGGGCGATGGAGGGGGGATCCGTGCTCAAAGCCTCAAACCCTGATCCTGATCGCCGTCGTCGTCGTCCTCATCTCTCCTGTCTTGTGCGTGGCCGTGGGTGTCGCCATGTCAGGAACGATGGCTTGCAGATGACTCGTGGCAAACGCGGTAAATAACCAACACGTTGGTGTGGCCACGTGGCCACCGTCCTCTTCCTCTCACGATAAAGCCATGGCACAAGTTTGCACAAGGCGGTGCTCCCATGCGCGTTGGGGAGAAGAAAAGTCACGATAACGAGCACCCGAATCTGTTGAGAAATCGTTCACAAAAAGATGCACACACGTTAAAAAAAACATGGATATAGAGAGAAAAACACGGGAGTTTCTATGTTACGAGACAATCGGTCTCCTATTTATAGAGCCGATGGACATACATTTAGATGAATGTGTCATCATCAATACTAATCATATGTTAATCTATTGGCTTTGTCACATCATGATATAGCCATCAGCCTCATCATGTTCGCCCATCAGACTTTGCAGATGGGCAGCAAGGATAACATACCAGTCTATAGATATCGCTCGTCAAACTTTCCCATACCATACGGGCCTCGATGTCATCAACACGTCACGATGAGACCCGGCCGTTTACCACACAGTATAAGAAAATATCCCGGCTTAATGTGTTGATCTCTTGCGGTGTCTGCCCTGGCTTTTAGTTAGGACTATAGATCAGCACGATCAAAGTGGGTATTTAGAATTAAAGTACAAAATTCAAAGTCGTTAAAGAAAGAAAGCCATCGTGTTGTTTGTTCGTGCGCGTACACATACGAGAGTGACACAATGTTGCCTATCGGATTCTCCCGCTAATTTCACTCACTTGATCATTACACGTCTACATATATTTTTCTCTTCATATGGTTAGTAGACATTACATATATAGTGAGATTCATCTACCTCGAGATAATCACGTTTCACAACAGAAATAAGGAGAGGGGGGACAAACAATTTGTACCTATCTTACGTTAGACATTTTATACCGTCTCTTCAATAACACTGAGCAAAGTCATATAATGTATTTCACCGTGGCCAAAAAACATTTATTGAGCATCTTTCTTACCTATGCTAAGTGTTTAAACGCCATTATGAGAGAAGAATGAAAAAATGCTCTCAAGTCCTCGAATATCATCATCTAGACACTCTAAATACTATTTAGTATCATCATGTGTCAATCTTGAATTATAGGTTGTCAAAGCAATGAAGCCCTATAGTAACATGACAAATCATATCTATGATTGTCCTTGATCAAACCATTTGTATTACATTGCTTAGTTAACCAAGTTAACGCTATACACATGGTCATTAATCACTTTACGGTGATGTAGAAGTTTGAGAGGTTGATGAAGAGGTTGGAGTGCCTAATAGGACTATTCCTAGTCATGAGTATGCTCCATCTACCATACATTGCATTTTGATCTTAGCTAGCCATCACTCCTCTATCCACAACATGTTCTTAGCTAGCCATCACTTCTCTCTCATAGGCCTCTCTTGCTTCAAGTAATGCCTAAACTAAACGACTCTCTCCCAGAGCGTATACAATACAATGTGCTTAGACGCATATGCTTAAAAAAGAGAATGTCATTATGCCATTTAAGAACTTACTCCCTCTGTCCACCAATGTCCATACGGAGAATCTTCCCCGCACT
>CM041628.1:5142593-5173073 GCA_023333625.1 Bothriochloa decipiens | reverse complement strand
TCAGGCTGGGTCTTAATTCCTAAACCATTCTCTTGCACATAATTCTGAAGGTAGAGTCGCAGAATGTGCAATTGTTTTGGTTCCTTTTTTATTATTATTCTAGGAAGTTCTCTCACTATTTATCTACTCCGTATACAAAAACGAGACTACGTAGCATGTCGCCGCAGAAATTGAAAAAGAAAAAAAACAAAGCTTTTAAGGCTCGAAAACTAATTTCTTTTTTTTTTTTTGGAGCCCGCACAGTCTGGTTGTTTCGTCTGGGCCCGAACTGTTTTTATTGGGAAACGGATCTCGGCCCGAACTTAAAGGCCCATGTACTCTGCATGTTTCGGTAGCCCACGAAAACTCAGCGGCAGAGCGGAGACGAACGCTCGTGCGTTCGTTCTGAGAGTTTAGCACCACCTCGCCAGCGGAAGGCAGACGCGCCTCGAGCTCCCACTATAAGATGAGCGCCCCGTGCACCGTTGCTCACTGCTCACCTGGACGGGGTCGACGGGCGATCGAGAAGGCCCGTGGCCTAGGTCAGTGGCCCTCATGGCACCTAGAGGGCTCGCTGGCTTATCATCTCCCCAAGTGGGAGAGCGAACGTGGTAGAGGGGATACGCGTTCGCGCGGCCCCTGCCAAATCTAATAATTAAATTTTGGTCCTCAGCAGAATTGTGGTGCTTTGTTGTTTATATCTCGTATTATTTTGTAATATCAGTTTAGACCCCAGTTTTTAGCAATTTATGTCGCGGCACTACTCTTAAGCTGTTAAAAACAAAAACACTTGCGCTGCTAGCCTACTACACTTCCACCACTGTTTAATCACCATTTATCAGTCCAGAGGGCGCTCGCACCAGGCATATCAAACCAAGCTAGTACTAGTATTTTTTATTATTCTATCTATTCATTCCATTAATTATATGTATTTTTATTAAAACATATTAGTAAAGTTATTTGCATTTCATATTTTTAGTAACTTACTAATGCTTTTATTAATTTTATTTTTTGTTGGTATTATAATAATATATATCAAACACAAGAAAATATAGTTTCTTCATCTGTATTAATGTTATTTTTTCTAAGGCACGTGTTTCTTTCTAAACAAACATATTATCTCACTACTTGCTTGGCGAGGCATATTTCATTAAAATTCTAGGCAACATTTTACCAGGTACGTTATCTAGATCTCCAACCAGACAAGTCCAAGTTCGTGGCTTTTAAACCATCATGATAGTTTTATCAAGAAAAGACTGTCAAGATTGCATTATTAATTTATCCAATTAATGTACTTCAATTAGGATCAAACACCCCATTTTAATAAAAACATATTTGTAGAAGAAATAGGTCCGAGCCTCCGAGGAGCAACGAGGCTAAACTTTGGTCTTAGAGCATCCAAATGTTGGACAAAATTTAGCTTCTCTCCATATTTTTTCTTTCTTCAAAAACATGTGATTAAATTTTAGTTGTCCAAACTTTAATCATCTAGATTTTGACTTAGTTATTTCTTGAATCAAAGATTTATCTATCTTTTAGTTTTGTAGGATTAATTAGTAGCATGGTGCCATGGACCAAAGGCATAACGTGATCACTGGGACGAAAAATAGTCATCCCTTGGGCCGGCATCTGTCCGTGGAACTGTGGAAGACCACTGCACCGCCCATTTCCATTTCGCCGGTCAGACTCAGCACGGACGGAGGCGCGGGGAAACCAACCAAGAAGCCCGAAAAACTCGCGCGAAACTCGAACCTGCTCCCGCGCCTCCCTCCCCCATCTCAAAATCAAGTCTACTGTTCCAGCATCCAAATCCACCCCCTCTCTCCTTTCCACGTCCCGATCCCGTTCGCCTTGCCGCTGCCCCCGACCCCGACCCGCCGAGATCCCGGGAGGAGAGGAGAGGAGAGGACGCGGGCGGCGCCATGGAGGACACGGAGCCCTTCGACGAGGCAGAACTCCTCGCGCTGTCGGCGTCCCCCGTTGCGTCCCCGTCTCGCCGCCTCAAGCGCCTCAAGAAATTCTCCTCCCAAACCACCGCCACCACTATCACTGCCACTGCCACTACCATCAGCCCTCCTGCCGGCTCCCCGCCTCCGCCTCTGTCACCACCGCCGCCGCCGGTTGCGGCGGAGGCGGCGCCGGGCGAGGAAACCCTAGCGCCGATCCCGTCCCCTCCCCGCGACCCGTCCCCGCGCCCGCCGACGCCGCCAGATGCGGATGCCCCGACCCCGCCGCTACCGCACTCCTCTCCAGCCCCGGTGTCCTCGCCGCTGCCGCCGACCGACACCCCCGACGACGACAGCGACGAGGAGGAGGATGACGGGCTCGAGCCGCTGTTCTCGGAGGCCGTCCTCGCAGGGTGGGACCCGCTGGCCGCGTTGTCCCCGGCCGACGACGACGACTTGGGGCTCGGTGGCGGTGGCCTCATGGAGGAGCTGCGGAGAGAGCAGTCGGCGAAGAAGCGGCTCGACATGGACGAAGCTGACGGGGAGATGTCTTCCGGGGAGGGGGCGGAGGCCAAGGGGAAGAGGAGCAAGAGGAAGAGGAAGGCGGAGGCGCCGCCCAAGGAGTCGGTCCGGGAGAAGAAGCGGTCTGAGAAGGTAACCGGCTGCGCTCTCCTGCGATCTGGATCATGCCTTTGGTTAGTTGAATTGCTGGCCGGTTTTTGCTGACGTGTGGTGGTGTTGTGGGTTCGGGTGTGTAGGAGAGGAGGGCGCAGCTTGATTCGATCCATGCCGAGTCACAGAGGCTGCTGCGAGGTATACATACACGTCAACTGCACATGGGAGTAGAATTTAGATGTTGAGATCTTATCTTTGTTCTCATTTTTGTTCTTTGTAGAGACGAGGAAGGCATCGTTCAAGCCAATTGTGCAGCCAGTTCACAAACCCATCTCATCTGTCCTGGAGAAGATTCGCCTTCGTAAGATGGAGGTTCTGAAGAAGTAAGTACTGACTTGTTTCTCTGAGGTTTCCACAATTCGATCCTAATCCCCTTCCCCCACACACAACCAGGAATCTTAAACAATGTTTGCTCTTCTTACTCTGGATTTCAGATCACATACTTCTATTGAAGACAGTGACGACAATGATGCTGCTTCAGAGCCAGTGATTGATTCTGCTGTGCATTTGGATGTGCCTCAGTCTAAAGTGACAATTGATGATAAAGATTTGAGGATTGTGAGTCTTCATTAAGGCTATTGCACTTGATTATGTTATGTAGTGTCCACTGAGTTTAAAATGGTGCTGTAATCGCAGGATGGCACTGAAAAGGAGTCTGGAGCAAATGACCTTGGCCTTGATCGGTGTGATAGTGTTCAAGAGGACGAGGCGAGCATTGCTTTCTTTTGATTAATGTACAATGTGGTGCCCATGCGATACATTACTAATACAGTGCTCTGGCTTGCAGGATGGTTTGAGTTGCAAGGAGAATGATCTTCATAACTGTGGTACCAAAGCTTCAGATGAGGTATTGTCCCCTTATCCAACTCTGCCCCCATCCGCAGCAAATAAATTGTCACAGCATAATAGGAGGATGATTTTATCTATAGCATTAGCCTTCCACTTTATTTTGCTACTCCAAGCTATCTCATGCATGGCCAAAGCCACTATCCAGTAATTTGTAAGCAGGGATCTAAGATGTTATAATTACATGATTGAGAGGTCTTATCAAATAGAATAACAATTTTTTAAACACACTACATCTGCAACTACAATTTTAAGCTTGTAATACCTGTATATATTCAACAGCTTGTTTAACAAATAACAATTTATTGTTTGATTCTACCAGGAAATTTCTGATCGATTGCAAGAGAATCATGAGAACACCCAGCCAAGTGATAACAATGATGATTTGGTAGATCAAACTCAACTTCCCCCTTCTTCAAGCCCTACTCACAGTACAGACGAAATGTAAGTGTGTATACTCTTCTACTGTCCATTCTCAATTTCCACAACAACCGCTGTAGTTATTGCGTATATGTTGGTTTCAGCACCAGGCCCGCCCCTAGCCATTGACTTTTTTTTTGTGGTCCAAAGAGGCATGAGGCCCCCTCCCCAAATTGGGCATTGGATTCGAGTGGCTAATGAAAACATTATATTAACGCTATGAACTCTGTCTACACAACCTAGTTCTGAAGCCCTCGTACATAAAACATGCAGTGACTTCTTACTATGTTTTGAATTTTGACAAACTTGCACACTTGTCCAGAGGATAGCTATGTACTATTTTTGGTAGCTCAAATGTATAGTATGCACATACAGTATTCATGTTGTCATGCATTTTATGCCTCAGTTCATCGGAAGACGACGAAGAAGATAATGATAAAGAGAACATGGACCCAAGCACTCAGAATAATGATGTACATACTCGTGAACACCTCCGAGTCATTGGAGGAGACTCAAATCCAGGTGATGCCATCGTCAAGGATTTCCTAGATGATGAAGCTGAGGAAGAGGATGATAGTGACAATGACATGATGAGATTTAAGGACAATGAAGAGGATGATGAAAGTGATGAAAATGAGGTATTCAATGACCTTATAGCAGCTGGCTATGAAGAAAAAGAAGTAGATCATGAGAAGCGTAATGAACTCCACCAAAAGTGGCTTCAGCAACAGGATGCTGCTGAAACAAATAATTTTATGCAAAGGCTGAAGTTTGGTCATCAGGAGCAAAAATCATCAGCATATGAAGATGAAGACGAAGATGTAGAAAACTGTGAGGAAGGATCACAGAATGAAGATTTAACTCCAACAAATGCTGTGCGACAAAATTCAGAGAAGGCAAAACAGATGATTGTAAAGATGTTTGAAGATGATAATGATACTTACGAGCACTCAGATGATGAGGAAATAGAGGAGAATTTGGCTCGTCAGCGCATTTCAAAGCGAGAAGTAAGTACTAATTATTGATATATTTGAATGTGATTCATCTGGGGCACTATTGATGGTTTCATAGTTATGGCTATACTCCTGTTCAATTCCTCATAGACGCCTGATATGGTGTAAGGATTTAATTATTTGATCCAATATTGCTATTTTCTTGCCATGGTAATGGCGCCTAACTGTTTGTTCATTTATGTACTCCGTCCCAAAATAAATGCTCATCTTGTATTTCGAGGAGTCAACAAGTATCAAGTTTGATTGAATTTATAGAAAATAGTATTAACATTTTGATATATATATTTAGTCACATTTAAAAGTGTTTTATTCCTCGATGTGCAAGACGTGCGCTTATTTTGGGATGGAGGGAGTACTTCATTAAATTAATTTGAGAATAACTGAATGAGACAACCTTTTCTTACATAGGTTGATAATAATACATTCATATCCCCATTAGAAGATGACAGCTCAAGGGAAGTATTTAGTCTAATAAAGAAGCTCAATATCGCTCCTCAGCCTAAGAGGAGAGGAAAACAATCAACATGTAAGGGTGCCCTTCTTCCAAGCTCTGTCTTTGCATTGCTATTCATTTGAATGAGCCTCATAATTGATTTACCAACAGTTGTTCCTAACTTCTTTCAGCAAATCATGAAATGCTTATGTCTGGAAGGAGCAGCAGTGCTTCAAAGGTTAGTAATTGCTGATAAACTGTCAGCAGCTATACTTATTACAAATTATCATTTAGCAGTTAAACTTCTCTAACGTGTCATGATCTTTCCCATCATAAATACTAGGCATTGAATTCAGTAACTGCTAGAGCATTGCATCATGTTTACATACTAGATCATGTAAAACACCAATTTTTGTTTCTAGTGTCATGTGTAGCATCATTATTGGAAGCTAGTGTAACATTTAACAAATAGAACAAGCATAATTTGTTTTTAGCTCAGAATAAAGCTATCAAATCTACCTTAGCATGTCTAGTGCAGTGTTCTAGATTAAAATGCAAGTCCTTGACATAACCAAATTCATTAAAAATCTTCTTTAACTCCACAGACAAGGATCGTCCATGTTTTGATAACTATAAATTAATGAAGTTCTCAATTATTAGAACAAAAGATAAAGCGATAAATGAACGCAATGCATTGTTACTGCACCGACAAATAGACAACAGCCATAGTCCAGTCCATAAGTATGAGCCAAGTATGGGTAAATTGTTATGATGTCAGGTGTCACCAGAGACTACGTGGAAGAGTTATCCCACAAATTCCCGGGTGCAGAAAAATGTTAGGCTACATATATTAAGTCAATCTAAAGAAATGTCAAAGTAAACAAGCCGTACATTCTCCTATACCTGATAAACCATGGACACATAAAAGGGACTGCCATGTTATCTCCTTGCAACCAGAAAACTAGTGCTGGCATGTAAATTGTAGTTTAGTTCAGAACCACCATATGTCTTTATGTGATTCCTAAACATCATATTCATAGGGCACAAACATACAGGCCAGTTGCAGCACTATTCATCCCTTACGATACATGGTGCTGAATAAACTAATTGACATAATACAACCACTTCCCATTTTTAATCCAAAGTTCTCCAATATAACTGTTTGTTCACCATTCAAACCATCAGAGGACACTGGAATGAAAGCATGTACTGTACACCTCCACGCCCACCAAACCTACGAAGCATGAATTAATATAAGCGCTTTCCTGATCTCCAAGTTGTACCATACCATTCATACTTGTGCACTCACTTTTGCATTGTTCTATGGTTTATAAACAACCATCAACCAACCATCTGGTGTTGGGTTTGGATCCTAATTCCTAGAGAAACTTCATAATCTTACACAAACTGGAGGACTGATGAGATTATTGTGTCACCTTCTGATAAGCACACCTTTTGGTTCCCTATTAACTAATATTGTACGGCTGCCCACAATATTTCCATACTATTTCACTGCTGATAATTTGGTGACCTTCATTTGTTGCATCTATTATTATCAGAGATTTTGCATAATTTTGGCATGTTTGACCATGAAATGGCATAATTTGTATTCTTTGCAGTCATCATTTCTTGGACGAACTGCCAGTGGTTCACTGGCGTCTTCTCACAGATCAATCTATAGATCCTATGTATTTGGTCGTGATGACAGCAATAGCAGCAGCAGGAGCTGCATTTCTACTTCAGAGAGTAATTCAGATATGGTAAGCTTCTTTTGAAACTCAACTCTGCTTTATCCATGAGTTTGAATCTGCTCTATCCATTTCCTATTTTCCAGAATGTGCTTAGCTATTTTTCTTTCCATCCCTGCAGGACCAAACCAACTCCTCTCAACCCAAGAAGGCCAAGTTCAGTTCACAACCGAAACCAGTGGGGACAAGGGCAAATCCAGAGTCTAACACGAATTCAGGTGTTTCCCTCTTTGACATCCTACGCAAGACTACAGAGCAGAGCAGTCAGGAAAGCTGCAGCACAATCACAGAGAGTCAAGCTGTGCACCAGTTCTCAGCATTCAAGTTATCAAGGAGGTTTTCTAGGGTGGGCACGAAAAATTGACAAAACTCCAGGAGGTACAAGAGAGTTGGTGCATGTATGGTTGTAGATTCTGAATTCTGACCACCAGCCTGGAAGTTTCAGGACGAAAGGTGTCTAGAAAAAGGCCTCTGGTGAGGCTCATGAAAAAAGAGATGAGAATGGGTCCTATAGTTGCCATTCATCTTCGTGCAGTTAGTGTTGTGAGGGTGTGTTGTTGGGCGTGGTTCGAGAAAAAGGGTGTGCTCCAGCTTATGGTTTTAGGTGTTGAGTTAATTTCGAGCTTCAATTGTTGAATATAAAGACCTTGGAGGGGATTCTGGATTGCACAATGACCATGAGCACCAGGGGTTTTCTGCATGTCTGGGACCGTGGATGTTCATGAACTGAATGCTGAAACGTGGCCCTGCTGCAGATTGTCTCGTATGTTGTTGAGAATGCACGCTGAATTTTTTTGAGGCTTAAAGTCGAGTGTAATGTTTGCTTATTCTTGCTGCATTGGCTCTTAAGATAAGATAGGAAAGATGTTGGGAAGGCTTTTACCAAAAACCAAATGTATGGTGGGGCTCTAATGTTACCTGTAATCGTACATTTTGTACATGGGTGATGTCGACTAATGACAGGGAATCAAATATATCTGGAATACTGCTCTGAAAAAATATACACCCTCTGTTCCGTATACTATATTACAAATTGTAAATTGCTTTGAATTTTTTGGGTACATTGTAGCAAAATGGGTTGCACTAAAAATGTCAAAGTAGATTATAATTTGGGTTGTAGAAAACATCAGCAGATTTTTTGTACATATATAATGGGGAAAATATCTAGTGTAAATTCATAGATACATGCAAACATGTAAACCTGAATCCTGGACCGTCGTATGTAGAACGTGCGCTGTGAGGTGACCGTGGTATCTTTTACAACAAATGCAAATATACCTATTACAAGTGGGGGATCTCCAATCCCCAAATTTCCACTGTACCAGCGTCTGCACGGTCCCGGCGGCTGCCAGCTCCACCGGTGAGATGCGCCCCTGCTCCATCCGCCGGGGCCACCGGCGCTCCCCTAGTCGCGGCCGCGCGGCTCGCGGTTCCTATAGACAGCGCGCCCATGGAAGCCTCGCTCTGACCCGGCGAAGCACCCCTGCCTGCGTAGTGCGTGCGCGGCGGCCGCGGTTCGCTCTCTTCGGGACGATGAGGGGCAGCCTCATGAAGGGGGAGTTGACGGGGTTCAATTCCACGCCAAGCTGCAGCAAGATGTTGCAGGAATGTCCAGTCCCCTCGGCGACTGCCCCAAATGCAAGCTGTTGCTGGCCGTGAGCTGCAGTGTCAGTCGTCTTGAACCTTCTTCTCCAGCTTGGTTTAGCACCAGCTCCAGCGTTGAGCTACGCCCCTTGTCTATACTTTGAAACTTCTTCTCCATTTGATTTGAAGATGCTACCCTACGTACTTCGGATCCCCCCAATTGCAGATGAGCTAGGGAATTGGTGCGGCGCGGTCGAAATCCTGCGGATGTCCGGCAGCAGAGCACGACATCCCCCACCAAGTTCGGTGTGTCTTGAGGAATGGTGAAGTTGCCTCCTATCTCCTCTTACCTGTTCTTTCTATCTCGGATGTAGATGCAGGAGCACGCCTGTGGCCCGGCATCAGCTTTTCTAGATTGAATGGTAGGTTACATGCTCTTTCTCGATCTAGAAGTGGCTCTGAAGTGAACTGGTGCTATTTTTAATTGGTGCTGAGAATAAATTAATTGGTAGATAACGAATGCAACTTGAAACAAGTGTTCAGTACTAGTCTGTAAGCAGATCTACCAAGAACTGCACAGGCGCATCAGACATGTTTATTTCAATCTTCCATTGTCGGGACCACTGCAAATGAAAAGCATGTAAAATTTTTCATTATTTTCATGACGAATTTTAGTTAATAGTTTGTGCAGATGTTTTGTTCTCTTCAGTTTCGTATCTAGAGAAGAGCAATACTGAACTCTGATGACATATGTATACATATTGCCTGATTATCCTTAAATCATACAACCTGTTATGTTCACCAATCATAGTTTATCTTCAACAATGTGCAGTCACACAAACCTTTGTTCATTACTATGTCATTACTCTGTACATATTGCAGATTTTAGGTTGGCAAGTATGAACAGGAAAATAGCTCTGACATAGCTGATGCTTTCGCTTTTGGCATCATTCTCATGGAGCTGATTACTGGAAGGCTACCGCAAGTTTAGTCATCTCAGGCTTGAAGACACATTAGTTGGTTGGGTCAGTCCATAAGAAACATGAATATTCTACAAATTCCATAAAGTGTATCATCTTGTTTCTGCAATATGAATGAAAAGTGTTTAGATACATCTTACTTTCTGATAAGTGTAGCCATGCATTAATGGAAATTGCCTTGTACACTTGTATATTTGGATCAAATAAAAGTATAAAACTATACCATCATGTACCATACTATGTCAGCCGGTAAGCTTGACCTTTTGTAAAGTGATACTCAAGAAACTGAAAACCATGTCCTTTTTTCGAGTACATCTGTATCACTGTTATGATGCTTTGTTTGGGCAGTTACTGAATCTTGTAACACAACTTGCTTGCATGCCTTGCACATGCGTGGAGTCCTCCCAATTTTTTCTCTCTTCTTATTCTTGTTTTTTTTTCCTCTCTACTTCATCATGACGCCCTTTGATTCTCTTGATCCTACCCCTAGAACGTGTATCATTTGGGGGGTGAATGTCGATTTTATCTGAAATGGAGCATACAGGAACCATGAAATTGAGTTTTCCATGAACTGCAATTAATTCATCCCTTAACAAACGCATACAGGCGATTGCTTAGCTTGTACATATGACAAGCTTTTCTATAAGGTTGATAGCCTCTGAAAGCATTTTCTGCATCTCAGTATGCAATCATGGAGACGGACAAAGTGTTCACCCGGGCTGGTGTTGTTCTGTACTTTGGCTTGTGTAGTTGTGTTGGGGACTTGGATGCTCACGACAAGCAGGCAAGGCGGTCAGGATGGCCGGCAAACGAGGCTGTCAAGCAGGACGGCCAGCACGGCGGCGGCCGGTGGCGCACGAGATGGCCGGCCGGCTCGGCTCTCCGGACAGCAGGCGAGGTGGCGCCCAAGACAACAGGCACTGCAGCTCACGGCCAGCAGGCGAGGCAGCACGGACGGCCGACGCATACAAAATTGGACGCGGCGGCTGGTGGACTTTCCGTACGGCCGCCATGGCTCCAGACTCCGCTCTTTCAGATGGGAACGAGATTGGAACAGACCTGCTGGCACACTCTACATTGTTCAAGGATCTAATAGCAAAAGTTACTGAAGCAGTGCGGGGAGGGAAGTGAACATATACCAGCGAACTTTCTAAGCCCCATATCACCCATCCGACGGTGTACGACGCAAGTTTTCAAATTTCCACCTATCATTGAGTTTGCACTACATATTTCCTATAATGTGCGCGCGCGCGCAAAAGAAAGAACGGCAACTGAGTTTGTCTGACGGTAATGCAATTGGGCCCTAGCCCGGGCTTTAGGGCCCACTACTGTGAGAGCATATGGAAGGAAAAATCTAGGGCCCAGATAATAAAAATAATCAGATTTGTCCTCGTCGTCGTCCTATCTTCTCTTGAGTCTTCCCCTCCTCGCTCCCCAACAAGCAACCCTAATCCGTGGCCACGGACCCGCAGCAAAGCTCCATCGCGCGATTAGATTGGGGGATTCAATCGAGGCTACGCGGGAACTGGTCGGCGCTCGAGATCTTAGCCCCCAGCAACTGAAATCTTGCTATTTGCTGTCGTGGTAAGAAGATGCCCCTGTCCCTGCTAGAATCCATTTCAATTTTTGTAGTCGAATCGATGGCGCAGGCGGCGGCAGTCTCCGACTTGCCGTCGGTTCTTCTCTTGTGGAGCTCTTGCTTTGATTTTCGTATGGCCCGAGCCCGAGTTTCAATCTCGTCTCATGGAATTTCTCCCCTGTTGGCAGGTTCAGGTGATGAGATCTTGGGGAGCGCGCCTCGCTCGGTCCTAAGATGCTGGCGGGCTACGGCGGTGGTGGCCGCGGCGTCCATCTCTCCTCCCACAAGGACCTTCTCCTCGGCCGCGGCAGCCGGAGCTTCCTCTTCGGCAACACGTGGTTTCTCCTCTCCACCTACCCGGCGCGCCTCCTGCACACCACGGACCGCCGCGCGCCCGCCGCGTTCTTCGCCGCCATCAACCGGGCGCCCTGCGTGCGCTCGCACTGCGCTGGGCAGGGCCTGCTGCAGAGGGGCGGCATTGTCATGGCTGCCTGCGGCTATGCTCTTCGGCGAGCTGAGCTGGGTGCCGCCAAGCGCCAGCAGCCGGATAAGGATCCATCTGCAGGGACGCGCGCCTCACGTGTTGCAGCCATGGGATCACTGGGCAGTGCAGCACGGCCAGACGTCTCTTTTAGGTACAGAGGGCTGGAGTCTTGTAAGAAGATTGGTGCAAGCTTGAAATGCCGTGAGCCATGGGGGAATAGGGCATTCTGGACAAACGCCGTTGTGCCGGGGTGGAAGTTGAGCTTTGCAGTTGAGCCATGGACTAAGGACTTTAGCACATCGTGTGCGGCACCATATTCTGCTGGAGCCACAGAGCATCAGTTGTCGCTCGATGAGAAGGTCGATGAGAAGATGGATAACTCCACCGTTGCATCTGATGGGTATGCACCATATTACTATTGCCTCTAATTTCTGTTTATATTGGGTGCTAGACTGCTAGTTTACTCTAGAATATGTCCACATTGTACATCAATACCACCATTGTTCACCAATGGTTTACTTCTGCATGGTTAATTGGTTACAATTGCATATACCCAAATAGAAGCATGCACATGAACATGCCAAGCAAGACAGCTTGAGTGGAACTTTATAGGGTGTTCGGTTTGAGGAATGGGCTATTCCATCATTTCCTCATTCATCCCTTCTTTTTGTTTGGTTTGTTGAATGGAATGGGTTGATGACTTATGCGTCATCATCTCATTCCTCACAAGCTAATAATTAGTACTAGAGTTAATGTGAGGAATGGAGTCATTCCACCAGATTTGAGGAATGGACTCATGATGCACCATCTCATCTACTAGAATGGTTTGATTCCTCAAACCAAACATGTATAAGTAATTGAGGATTTGAGGTCCATTAGCAACAACAACAAAAAAAACCCTGCATGAGCCCTAATCACGGTAATTGAGGTCCATTAGCAATTTAAAAAACTTGTTATACTGAACCTCCTTAGGGCTTGTTTGGCTACACGTATCTATCTAAATCCTTGTGCGTTGGAGTGGATTGGGGTGTAAACTAGTTTAATTTTGACCCCAGTTCTCTTCAATACACATGGATTGAGTTTGATATGAGTGCAGCCAAACTAGACCTCAGGGAGGTATTCACATGATTTTTGAGCGCATGGGTTTGAGCTGAGTTTAGGTGCCCTCTCAACTGGAGCTCTACCAACCAAAGCTATTGCTTTTCTCAGAATGACAGATATACATGGTTTCCTTAAGCTTGACATGGGTCAACTCTGCAAGTGCTGTCAACTACATGGGTCCCAAAAACCTTGACATTTTAGTTTTTTCCTAGGTCAAAACTATCTTAACTTTGACCAAATTTATAGAGAAGATTGTTAGTCCCTCCAGTCCAGTTTAGGGTCTCCCAAATTTCTCTTCGGCCATTCATTTATTTTATATCATTTTTTTTATAATTATAAACTTATGATTGTTGGATGGATAGTACATTTGATTTCAAATCAAGTATTAAGCTTGTATTACCATAGTTAAAACTTGTTATCCAAATTATTGGTCAAAGATTATAAAGTTTGACTCTTGAAATAAGCAAAATTCCTTGTAAACTGGACCGGAGGGAGTTAACATTTATGACACCAAATAGTTAACACTATGAAAATATGTTCCACGATAAGTCTAATTATACTTGTTTGGCTATATAAATATTTGTATTTTACTAGAATGTAAGTTTTTTTTTGGGACGGTGGTAGTATGTCAGATGCTATGAAGTAGCACACTGCCACAGTTTTAACAAAATTAAACATAGGGAAAACTTATACTAGTTCTGCATTCATTTCCCACACATAAGTTTGTTTGCTGGGAACACAAACATGGTTTATTACAATATGCTTTGCATATCCATGTAAAAATTTTTCTAGGTTACTTTATGATGAGTTGTGCCCCATTGTATCTGTTATGTCTAGTATTATCAACTAATATTGCCTTGCATCTGCTGGTGTTTGTCTGTTTCATTTTCTCTACAGGAAGTCACCAGTTTCTGAAAAATTGAAGTTGCTCTCTGGTTCATGTTACTTGCCTCACCCTGCTAAGGAGGCAACTGGTGGTGAAGATGCACATTTTATTAGCACTGATGATCATGTGATTGGCGTAGCGGATGGTGTTGGTGGTTGGGCAGATCTTGGTGTCGATGCTGGACTATATGCCAAGGAGCTAATGAGAAATTCAATGAGTGCTATAAAAGATGAGCCAGAAGGGACGATTGATCCAACCAGAGTTTTGGAAAAGGCTTATATGAGCACCAAAGCAAGGGGATCATCTACCGCGTGTATCATCACTCTTAAAGATCAGGTAAAGGACCCATCCTTGTTTGATGTTTAGTGTTGTCCTGTTTTATTTCCTTATTTGGTGTATATCCTAGTGAACAATAAAACACACCATAAAGAAATGATTGAAGATTGGTTGCTACAATACACAGAAATGATTTTTCAAATCATTTATTGAGTACATGAATTACAAACTGACTTCTCGAGAATAGTAAATTGTTTACCATCTTTTTCATGATGTCAGTTCCTTCCTACTTCCGAAACATTTGTGTACTTGGTGCCTTCTGTCTTTTTATTATTATTTTTTTTGGCAATTGATATGCTAGTTCATTGGTGACTTCACTAATATGACAACGTTTAAACTTGCAGGGTATCCATGCTGTAAATCTTGGGGATAGTGGCTTCGTAGTTGTCCGAGATGGCCGCACTGTTCTCAGGTCACCCTCACAGCAGCATGATTTCAATTTTACTTATCAGCTTGAGAGTGGAGGTGGCAGTGATCTTCCTAGTTCCGCACAAGTGAGTAAACCACAGCCCTTTTGCTTTGAATATTTTGTATAGAAATTTCTGACAATACAGATGAATTCAGATGCCTATTCTTCTCCCCTGTTGAATTGATTGTGCAATCTCTGCATCATCAAACTAATATGATATAATAGTTGTGCTTCATATTTGATTTATTTTAGGTATTTCACTTTCCGGTTGCCCCGGGTG
Source organism: Bothriochloa decipiens (assembly GCA_023333625.1). NCBI lineage: Eukaryota > Viridiplantae > Streptophyta > Magnoliopsida > Poales > Poaceae > Bothriochloa > Bothriochloa decipiens. The sequence continues at coordinate 5,158,374 of CM041628.1, read as the reverse complement.
ATGTTATTGTTGCTGGCACGGATGGACTTTTTGACAATTTGTACAACAATGAGATAAGTGGTGTTATTGTTGAAGCTCTGAGGGTTGGACTTGAGCCTCAGATTGCAGCACAAAAAATTGCTGCCCTAGCTCGACAAAGAGCTACTGACAAAAATAGGCAGTCACCATTCGCATCAGCTGCTCAAGAAGCTGGGTACAGGTACTACGGTGGGAAGCTTGATGACATAACAGTTGTGGTGTCGTATGTGAAGAGTGCCTGAGCCCCATGATTCGAGCCTTTCTTTTATTAGACGTAATGTACATAAATCTTTGTCCTGAACTTAATGGGGCATCTATGCATCAGGGCATAGAAGCGTATTCTCAAGGTGTGAAATCCCTGATCCTAGAAGCACTTGTGCTGGGTTTAGTATGGTTGCGGTTTAGCCCTGGAATATGTCAGCGAACCATTACACCATTTTACTTGTTTGCCACTGTGAGAAATCTCTTTTTGATAACTCCCTGAAACCAGGGCGGGTTCGTTTCCCTGGAACCAAATTTTGTTGTAAACAGTGTTGATTGTCGAATGATAGTTATAGATATCGGATTGGTGAATCGGTGATGCTGTTTGAAGTGCTCTTGGTCTCAGGGTCTTTATTTTTTTCCAGCTGAGCTTTGGGAAATTGTCGCGAGTTGTGTGCTGTAAAAAGCATGTAAGTTGTTTGGTTGAAATAATAATTAAAACAGTTATGAAACATTACTCTATTTTCATCCTTTTAGAAAAGCAGAAAACCAAAATCAGGCTTTAAGATGCTGTGAAAATTGTGCTATGCAAAAGCAGCTTTGTTGTTGTTTTGTTTTTTGGCAGCAGATATGCAAAAGCAGCTGCTCTTTGGCAGCAGAAACAATTTTCAGAGGCTAAACCTAATACAACCGTAGTTGTCCTACTGTCCTTGGTTGCCTGGAAGAGAAAATCCAAGGGAACAGAATGTGCTTTGAAGTGTATGTCCATTGTACTTCTAACTGTGAAGTTTCCTTTGTGCCGTTGTTTTGTGTATTACACCTTACACCGGCGACAAACGAGGTAGGTGCAACCGTAGGCTCATGTCAATCAAGGAACTATTACAATATGACGCAATCTAACATGCACTGTCATAAATAGACATGGTATTTAAGGTTATATATATGTTGTATGAAAAAAGAATGAACAAACAACAAATTAGTATTCCCTCATTCGAAGTGGTCTCCCTACAACTTGTTGTTTATTTGCAACTGTTAGCATCTCATTTCCTTACAAGCCAAACAGACAACCATCTCTGCCACATCAGCAGAGGTCCACGGCACCCAAAACAATTAATAAATAGAAATAAAGAGTATATTTGGCCCGTACAAGTTACAACATAGGCATGACCAAATTGTTTCATAGAGTTTCTTCACAGTAGTGATTTCGGCCACTACCTGAAACTACTTGTTCAGTCACATGCAATATTAGCATGCATCAGTAGGAACAAAATTAATCCATTCAGCTAGTGAGACCTACGTAAAACATCAGTTCGAAAATATCATGCTGATAAAAATGGTTGGACAATAGGAAAATTTAATACTGTCAAAAATCACATTAATTAACAAGTTCCACAACAAGGACTAATTCATAGAAGAAAATTGAAGTTAATGATAAACACACTACTTCAGCCAATGTGCTAGGCGGAGAAACCAAGAAACATGCACGTCAGGGCTCAATCAAATCCAGCTCATAAATAACCACAACTTAAACTTGGACTGTGTATGAGCAGTCAGAGATCACTAGTGGTTCTCTTGCATATGGAAAAGGTCTGCACATAGACCATACGCCTGATCCACAGAACGAGATGCCTAAATTACACTCTAGAGGGCACAATACCAGCACGAGCGGCAGCATAAGAATCTGCAAGGCCAGGAACAGAGTCCACGCGAAATTTACTTTGATTTGAAGGTATCCTCTGCCATTAACGCTTATGAGTAAAAGTTCCTCTTGCTATTCAGCAATCCCTTTTCCTGCAGCGCCTTCATGACACAATGCCGGGGCACCACCGCTTCTCCAAGCTCAACCCAAGCAGGACAGGCCTTTCAATAATATACTGTGGCTCCATTGCAGCTTCATTGACCAGGAACTCGATCTTGTGAAGAAGAGTGGCATCAGATAATCCTAATATCTGTGGCATCTTGGACACTGCAATGGAAACTTCAGATTCAGAACAACCAAGAGTCCTCTTAAAGAACTCAAACTTGGCAGCAACCTTCTCACTGGAAGCAGTGCTGACGATTCTCAATGCTTGCCTGAACAACGGTGACGCGGCAGGCACCCCAAGTTCTTCTGCCCACAGCAAAAATTCCTTCACGCGTGCCGGGTTGAAGGTAAGCACCCATGGGTTGTGTAAACACACTTCAGCAATGTCTTGTACACCGCCTTGGCGAAACAGAGATATGTTAGGCTTGATTATCTTCTCAAGGCTCATCGTGAAGAGGCTGCTGTTCCTCTTTGCGACCATCAGGACCCGATCAAACGAGCCAAAGAAGGAGATGAAGAACTCGACCTTAGGAGCGACATCACAGCGCCGGAGTGAGCTTGAGGCGACCAGGAGGAAGCGAGCGATCTGGGGAGTGGACAGACCGACCCGGTCGCGGAGAGCATCAAGACGGGGGGGCGATATTCTTCGTGGAAGCGCGGAGGAACAGCGGGTCTGCCAAGACGACGGCGGCGATGTCGGCGCTGGAGAGGCCGGCGCCGGAGAGCAGGGCGAGGATATCATCGGGGTTGGAGGAGGAGCTGAGGCGACAGTAGGAGAGCTCCTCCAATGGTCTCCTGGATCCACAGGATAGTAACTCGCGGGACAACTTCTTGGACACCTCACGTGCTTGGGCTAGGGCTAGGGCGAGGCCGCAGGACGCGACGAGGTAGTCCTCGAGGGAGAAGGGCGCGGGTATGGTGGTGGAGGTGGAGGTGGAGGTGGAGGGGAGGTAGTGGCACGCGCGGCTGTGGATGGCGGAGGGTAGCGAGGAAGCGGCGCGGAGTAGAGGGAGGAGGCGATTTCGGAGGCGCAACATGGCGGCAGCGAAGGGGAGGGGAGGGGATTAGGCCGCCGGCCACGAAAGCAAGCAGGAGGGCCCGCCGCGCGAGGGGAAGGGGACCAAAGATGGATGGGTGTGCCTGCTGCTTAGCTTCTGCGCGGCGAGACAGGGCGAGGTTGCTGCCGCATTGACGCCGCAGCTGGGGCTCGGCGGAGTTGCTGGTGGTCTGCGCCGCCGCTCCTTATTCGGCGGCAGTCGAGACGAGAGGTGGAATGCGTCACACAGGAAGAAGAGGAGTGGCGGAGCCCTCTGGAGCTGGGCTGCCAAACGGGACGTGACTTGGGTTGGGCTGTCGTGGACCGGGCTATCCAAATTTCAGCAGAGGTAACCACATCAGGGAAGAGATCCAGCATGGTCCATATTTTGAACATGGACAAATCTAGTCTTTTTTTCTTTTTCTTTTTCTTTTTCTTTTTTTTGAAAATGGCAAACCTAGTCAAGTGCTAGGCCTCAGACCCCACCGATTCAGAGCCTGATCTCCCTAGGCAGCTTTGATGGTGTGACAAGTGATAAGTTCTGAGGCCGTGATGAGCTGTCCAGTCGCACTTTTTTTTAAAAAAAAAACGAAATCCAGTCACTATTATGATTCGAGTTGTCACTTGTGATTGTGATGTTGGTACATGTCGGATACACGGAGTTGTTTGCTTGCATCCTCCCAGGCGGCCAGGCAGACATCCGTGCTTAAAATCCAACGCCTGGGAGAGCTCTGACATGGTCATTCTCAGGCCCATGATCAAGCTCTTCTTGTTTCCTGCCTTCCTGGGGCTCATTAAAGAATCATTGTGTGAATTGGGTTGCTGTTAAAAGACTAGGTACTGTAACAGAAAATGACAAACTCGCGCAGTGCAAGCGGTCATGGGTTTTTGCGGCAGAAACAATTGACTGGTTCAGAACTATCATGGGAATCCTCACTTGCCGAAATAATACACCGCCTTTTTACAGCTAAACAAGTTCAGATTTTGGCTGCTGGTGTTTCAAGATGTTATGTCAGCATACAGTACTGAAGGCGCAACCGGTCCAGTAGTGGCTAAATAGGCCCATATTTATTTATTTTGAGTTAATTAATATTTAGCAATTAGCACGCGGGTTATTTAGCAAAAAAGGATATTCTAGAGTATAAATACTTGTAATTGGGATTATTGAGATTAAGCATAAACAATTATATTGTTTCCGACTTCCCTTGGGAGCCGGGATTGCCCTAGCCGCCACCTGCCTCTGTTCTCTCGTGCATGCACACCTCGCGACGGCGCCCAGCCGCCGGCAGCAAGGCCCTAAGCCTGCTCCTCCTCCTTCACACCCGTACAAACTCTGCAACATCGCCGGTAGGATTAGGAATCCTTTCAACCTGGCGAGACATATATGAACTAAGTAACTGAGATCAACCAGTAGAATAGAAGACGAACATTGAGCAAGGATTCCTTTTCTTAATAACAGACAGAGAGTGACATGCACAGGAAAATAAACTAAATAGCCGTTAAGATCCATCAATATGGATGAGCTATTTCAACATGTATAAGTGGAATCTGAATTAGTTTACTTCATCTTCTTTTGAATGAACCTCAACAACATATGATAATTCATATCAAGAAACAGATAAACGATTAATGCCAAATGAAAGGGGGGTAACAAGGCCGCTCTGCTCCTCTTACTGGTAGCAGCAGGTTGCAGTAGGGAACTTGGCAGGAATGGCCACAAACAATGTATGGGCCGTATGGCATTCAAATTTGACCAATCATTCCATGTAACGATTCCCTGTAATCCCACAAGACTATTTGACACACAAACAAATAAGAGAACTCATCCCTGAATTAGTTCAATGTATGTTAATTCAGGAAGCAAGTACATGTTTCCCTGATTGGCTGATTCAACTCAAATAATTTTCCATAGAAGAGCCCCTGGAGAAATGAGATCAAATGAGCAAAAATACAGCACAATGGACAAAGATACTGATATTTCATATGTACTATGTTGCATATTAGCATACAATGTCTCAGTATAAGCAAATGTTTTGATATTCTCATAGGTCAGAATGTGGGCCTATGGTGCAAGCTCCATGTGAAAAAACTTCATACTTCTCAAAAGATGGTTTTACTCTATAGAACCAGAGTCATCGTTGGCATATAAAGGAGCTAAAGTTTTGGGCAATAATTCCTCATCAGGATAGATACAAGAGAACAACTGCAAGAACCATAAAGCGAATTTATCAGAATGAAAGAGCATATGTATTGCTTTCCAGCAGAGATATCAGTGCAGGGAGTAGATATATATGCCATAAACCTCCAAATGAAATTGACTTGTGAGGTAGATTACTTGCCTACATTATATATGGCATTTCTGAATCCTGGAGATAGATATCATAGCGAGTAATGTGAAAATAACAATAACAATAGATGCATGATATGATGATGGTGTAAATACCATACAATTCAGTAAGGCATACTGCTAGATTGATGCTTGATTGAAGAAGCCGAAGAGCAAAGTGTAAATCAGCCAACAAAGAGAAACACCATGCCAGCTCTAGGCACAAGCTACCTGGACCTGTACCTCTATGCACAAGCTGCTAAAACTAGTATCACACATCACAGATTGGAAAGGTTTGATAATGGTGGTCATGTGGTTATACATAAAATGAATGTGGATTACCATATAGAACATCACATAAGAGAAGTATATGATGGAAAAGAAGGCTCAGTATAGAGTTGCTCAAAACTCTCAACATTCAAACGTGGTAACACGATACAACCATTTGGCTAAGTTGCAAAACAGAGCTAGATGAAAAAAAAAATCTTGTACGTTCTTGTTCAAAAAATAAACTACAATGCAATAGTTTGAAATGACTGGGGATAGCATCAAGCCCGCTCTGTTGCACACATGGCAAAGCATTGAACAACCCTATGTACAAATAAGTAGCAGTAAGATTATGGCAATGGCAAAAACAACGAAGTAGTGTCATCATGCCGAAAATGTCACATTTTGGAGAAAGGGCAATGTGTTCGCAAGAAACCAACACAATGTGCATTAAGTATCCAGAATAAGCCAAACACAGGTTCTTCCCTAATAGTTGTAACTTAACCTTGGACTATGACCATTGACCAATCAGTGATCACTAGTGGTTATATTGCATAAATCAGAATGGAATGTTTCAGTTACATTCTAGAGGGCACAATACTAGCACTAGCTGCAGCATAGGCATCTGCAAGGCCAGGAAAGGAGTCCTTGTTACAGTCGATGAACTTCGATTTAAAAGCCTCTTCAGTAAGACAAGCTAACGAGAAAAGGTTCATCTGGCTATTCAGCAATCCCTTTTCCTGCAGCGCCTTCATGACATAATGCCGGGGCACTAGCCGCTTCTCCAAGCTCAATGTGAGCAGGACAGGCCTCTCTATAATATATTGTGGCTCCATTGCAGCCTCATTGACCAGGAACTCAATCTTGCTAAAAATAGTCGCATCAGATAATCCTAATATTTGTGGTATCTTTGACACAGCAAGGGAAACTTCAGATTCAGAACAATCAAGAGTCCTCTTAAAGAAATCAACCTTGGCAGCAACCTTCTCACTCGAAACACTGGCGACGATTGCCAATGCTTGCTTGAATAACGGCGACGCGGCAGGCACCCCAAGTTGTTCTGCCCGCAGCAAAAAATCCTACACGCGTTCCGGGTTGAAGTTAAGCAGCCATGGGTTGCGTAAACACACTTTAGCAATGTCTCGAACACCGCGCTGACGAAACAGAGATATATTGGGCTTGATTATCTTCTCAAGGCTCGCCGTCAAGAGGCTGCGGTTCCTCTTTGCTACCACCAGGACCCGATCAAACGAGCCAAAGAAGGAGATGAAGAACTCAACCTTGGGAACGACATCACAGCGCCGGAGAGAGCTTGAGGCGACCAGGAGGAAGCGAGCGATCTGGGGAGCAGACAGACCGATACGGTCGCGGAGAGCGAGAAGGCGGGGAGCGATGTTCTTCACGTATGCGCGGAGGAGCAGCGGGTCCGCAGAGACGACGGCGGCGATGTCGGCGCGGGTGAGGCCAGCGCTGGACAGCAGGGCGAGGATGGCATCAGGGTTGGAGGCGGAGTTGAGGCGGGAGAAGGAGAGCTCATCCAGTGATCTCCGTCTCCCAACGTATGATAACTCGCGGGACGCCTTCTTGGACACCTCGCGGGCTTGCGCTGGGGCGAGGCCGCAGGACGCGACGAGGTAGCCCTCGAGGGAGAAGGGCGCGGGTGAGGTGGTGGAGGTGGAGAGGAGGAGGTGGCACGCGCGGGGGTGGATGGGGGAGGGTAGCGAGGAGGCGGCTCGGAGCAGAGGGAGGAGGTGATTCCGGAGGCGCAACATGAGGAGGGGAGGTGTAAGCCGCCGGCCACGAAAGCAAGGAGGGCTCGCCCCGTGAGGGGAAGGGAAATCAAAGATGGATGGGATGGAATGGGCGTGCCTGCTGCTGAGCTTCTGCGGGGCGAGCCAGGGCGCAGAGGCTGCGAACCACGGGAGAGGTGCTGCCTCCTTGCCGCCGCAGCCCGGGGCCCGGCGTGTATGGCCGCTGCTGCGCTCCCGACTGCCCTGCGACCGGCGTGGTTTCTGGTTGTCTGCGCCGCCGGCAGTCGAGACGAGAAGTGGAGGCCTGGAGGGCACACAGGTCTGGAGCTGGGCTCCTGGCTGGGTGAAGGCCGTATCCGTCAGTTTGGAATGCTAGGCTGGGCTGCCAAACAGGCACATGACTTGGGCCGTTATAGACCGGGCCATCAAAAAAAATTTAAGCAGAGTTCTCCACGGAGCACGGCGGCTTGTGAAGCTTGCAAAATGGTGCACGACTCAGCAAAGTATGAGGGGATTCCCCTCAAAAAAAAAAAAAGCAAAGTATGAGGGAATAAACAATAATTGGGAGTTCATTTTGGTTTTGGTACTAAAAGAACAAAAAAAATGCCTCCCAAAATGACAGTAGTTCACGAGGAAAAATCTTCATGCTGCATGCACCGCAAGAATCGCATGCTTAGTTAAGGAATAGATACATGAACTGTTTTATGTTTTCATGCACCGCAAGAATCTAGGTTTAACTCAAAATGGAACAATTCTTGAACACTATTTGCTATGGACATGCGAAACGTGCTGCTACAGAAAAAGGGGATACTCAGCAGTACCCTTAAGGTTTATGTATACGCATTAATTTTGATTCGTCAAATGATTTGTATCACTGCTAAGTCACAAACCGTCATTCTCTGCTCAGCCAGCCGATTTCCATCTAAACAAGCTCAGATTTGGCAGCTGGTGTTTCGGGATCCTGAAATATGGCAAGACATATGAACTAAGAAACTGAGATCAACCAGCAGAATAGAATACGAAAATTGAGCATGGATTCCATTTCTTACTAACAGACAGAGTGACATGCACAGGAAAATAAAATAAACTATGTACCATTAAGATCCATCGATAGGGATGAGCTATTTTAACATGTTATAAGTGGAATCTCAATTGTTTTACTTTATCTTCTTTGGAATGTATCTCAAGAGCAGAAGTTGATTCCTAGCAAGGAACAGAGAAAAGATTAATGTCAAAAAAAAAGGAAGGGGCAACAAGGGCCGGCCACTCTGCTCCTCTTACTGGTAGCATGAACTTGCAGTAGCGAGCTTGGCAGGAATGGCCAGACAAGAATGTATGTCACATCCTCATGTGTCCAATCATTCCACGTAATGATTCCCAGTAATCCCGCAAGACTGTTTGACACTAAAAGAAATAAGAGAACCCATCCCTGAATTAATTCAATGTATGTTCATTCAGGAAGCAGGTACATGTTACCCTGATTTGCTGATCCAACTCAAATAATTTTCTATAGAAGAGCCTCTGGAGTCCATGAGCAAAGATACATATATTTCATATGTACTATGTTGCATATTAGCAAGCAATGTCTCAGTAGTCAGTATAAGCAAATATTTTTGACATTCTCAAATGTCATAAGTCAGAATGTGGGCCAAGTTCCATGTGAAAAACTTCAATACTTCTTGAAAGATGGTTTTACTCTACAGGAGTCAATGTTGGCATATAAAGGAGCTAATAACATTTTAGGCAATAATTCTAAATCAGGCATACATGAGAATAACTGCAAGAACCATAAACCGAATGTATTTTATCAGGACTGAAAAGAGCATATGTACTGCTTTCCAGCAGAGATATCAGTGCAAGGAGTAGATAGATATGCCATAAACCTCCAAGTGAGATTAGCTTGTGAGGTAAATTACTTGCCTACATTGTATATGGCATTTCTGAACATAGTGATCCATGGCCCATGTGGATAGATATTAATGTATATAGCAAGTAATGTGAAAACAACAATAGATGCATGATATGATGATGATGTAAATAACTTGCTTTTAGTAAGGCATACTGCAAGATTGCTGCTTTACTGAAGAAGCCGAACAGCAGCAACCTGCTGCTCTTCTACTGCCAAATCAAGAGTGTAAACTGGGCCAACAAAGAGAAACAGCAACACCATGGCCCATATGGCTACATCAAGGAGACTATCAACCGAAAAATTAGAATGTCAGTTCTAGGCACAAGCTAGACCTGTAACTCTATGCACAAGCTGCTAAAACTAATACGATATGACTTTGCTTCTTTTCTTTAACACAAAACAGATTGGAAAGCTTTGATAATGGTGGTAATGTGCTTATACATAAAATAAATGTGGATTACCACATAGAATATCACATAAGAGAAGTATGTGATGGAAAAGAAGGCCCTATAGAGTTGCTCAAAACTTTCAGCACTCAAACTTGGTAACACGGTACAACCATTTGACTAAGTTGTAAAACAGAATGAGATGAAAAATGTTTTCTTGTTCAAAAAGTGAACCATAATGTAATAATTTTTCAAATGAATGGGGATAGCATCAAACCACTGTGCTTGAATAGCTGCTCTGTTGCACATTGAACAGCCCTCTGTACAAATAAGTATACAAATAAGTAGCAGTAACATTATGGCAATGGCAAAAACAATGAGGTGATGTCATCATGCCAAAAATGCCAAATTTTGGAGAAAGAGCACATGCATGTGCAAGAATTTCCTTCATGGTCAATGTTTCAGGATTCCCTGTTTTGTCTATATGCTAGATTAATAAATTTGTCTATATGCTCTCTGCTTGCCATATATTAATTAGTTTAATTGAGAACTATCTTCATATAAAAAATTCGAAATAGAAGGTAACATTTAAAAAAATTAGATTTTGAAAACACAAACCATAAGCATAAAAGAATTCTTAAGGTTTATTGCAATATGACAGCATGTCAAAGGTCAGGAACTTTCCTTAAGGCATGTTGGCAGGCACAGATACACAACTGTAAGTACATCAAACAGTTCCTTTTGCACAAGCAGGGTCAATGAACTAAAACTGTTACAACATGATGCAATCTAAGATGCACAGACATGTTGTAAAACTGTTTGTTTGAAGAACACAGTTAATTTGCCAATAGAGTAGCCTGTTACAAACCAATTAATTAGGATTATTTTGGAGTTATATGTTTCAAAAGGGGCATTTGAGCCACAAAATTGATATGCAACAATAAGAAAAACCCATGAGAGAGATGTTGACTAGATCTGGAGTACAATTCCTGTTCCAAATTGTATTTTTCAACTTTATTTAGAACAGAGGGAGTATTTTTTCAAGTAAAGTAGACTTTCTGGCACATGAACCTGATTTTCCAATCAAAGAATGAATAGGTGTATCTTACATATAAGCATCCTCCACCAATGTCATCCGAAATTGGCTACCCTTTAACATATCATCAGTCTGCATCATCCGTGTCAATTGGCTCGGATGTACTATCTGGAAAGATTTAAGAAGCTACATATGGTTCGTACACCCGTACGTACATCGTTAGAGTGATGAGGTGGCGGCCTATGTGTCTTTCTTTAACTTGGAAGGGGCTTGCTTCCACTCCCTGACGAGCTCCTTCCAGAGGTTCCAAATCCACAGGTTGCTGACCGCAATGGCGGTGCCGACAACGAGGATCCAGGAGATCCTCACCCACCACGGGATGACGTCGACGGCCTGGCCGGAGAGGTAGAAGGCGGCCATCTTGAGGAGGAAGAGCGGGCCGGCGACGCCCCTGACGAGCGTGTAGAGCGCGTAGAAGGGCGGCGAGAGTGCGCCGTAGACGCGCGCGGCGGCGGGGGACTGGTCCCTCCAGATCCCCGCGAGCGTCCAGACGTTCTGCAGCAGGCTGGTGACCTCGGCGAGGACGAGGAGGACGAGGAGCGCGTATGCGCCGTGGCGGACGAGGTAGCGGCAGGTGAGGAAGACGAAGAGCGTGGCGAGGTGGTGCGCAATGAAGAGGACGTCCCCGGGCAGGAAGGCGAGGTAGTGGAGCAGGTCCATGGTGAAGTAGGCGACGCTGTAGTCGAGGACGTGGTCGTGGAGGCGCGCGTTGGGCGCGGCGAAGGAGCGGGCCGCCCCCTCCGCGGGCAGCGCGAGGATGGCCCCCGCGGCGGCCAGCGCGGCGGGGGTGCCGTGGAAGAGCGAGATGAGGCAGCTGGCGCCGTCCAGCCGCTGCCGCGGCGCCCACCGACGGAACACGACGAGCTGGCCGGCGCAGTAGATGGCAGCGTACATGGCGAGGAACGCCGGGAACAGCCACCGCTCCTCGGCGGCCAAGGACGCCAGCAAATCCATGGCCGGGCTGGGAACCCGCCGGATCAGCGCTGGATCGAGGAGAATCGGTGGCGCCGGGACGGGGGACTCGAGGAGGGTTAGGGTCTGGGGCGGGGTGCGTGGGCGGCGGCGGCGTGGAGACGGGAGAGAGATGGACGGCTCTGCGGTGCGGTTGCGGTTGCGGTTGCGTTTGCGGCTGGGTCTGGGTTTGGTCTGTTGTTGTGTTGCTGTTGGGGAGGGGAGAAGGCGAGGGCGAGGCGACAGATATAAGCAAGTGCCGGAGACAAACCGAGATCGAAACGAGGAGGGTTTTTGTTTGTTTGTTTCGTGTCATTTGAGGCTCCTCCCTTTTTCTGATTGTGACCTGATTATTTTTAAGGGTTGCTTGTTTATTTCTTTTGGGTGAGCTGTTGTGGTTCGAATTGGACACCCTCTAGAGCCTCACCTAAAAAGATACAAAACCTTTGTTGGTAAAAAGTATAATTTTTACCTCTAGTCATTAAACTATCTAGAATTTGACAAATGTGTATAAAAAAGGTATTGTTATTTCTAATGTTAAATAATGTACCATAAAAATACATGCAATTGCCAATCTCTTGTCATCAATATATCATATGTAGATAGTAAAACATGAAATGGTTTACTATACTAGTAAATATGCATGTTAAAATTAATGTCTTAAAAGAAAAACTTTTTAAAGTCAATTTTAACATCATTTTTAATATAATTTACATGGTGTTAAAAATTTAAAACATGAGACAAACTATTTAGCCACCTAAAATACTTCTCCGTACCTATACTCACATCTCATGATGTGTTTTGAAATTTTTTAGCGACCCTATGCGACAAGCTCTGCCAAGCGATGTTAGGGTTTGCGAGTCTGCGTGGGAAGGGAGCCTGGCATATCATGTGGAGCAGTTTGGGTTGGGACTCTGAAGGGCCGACATTGTTTGTCGGACGACATGGTAAGACGAATTTTTGTCGGGACTCTGGAGGGAAAGGAACGGTGTAAAAAGTGGTTACAATCCCTGGCGAACAAAAAATTTCGTAGGTCAAGGAATTCAATGGCAAAACCCTAATAAATCTTACATCTTACAGAGGTGTCCTACTTGTTAGAAAGTAAGGAACTATAATATTACTAAGATTAAAATTTTAGGTCATATCGATTTAACAATTAAAAGATAGGGTGGATATGAAATTTTGGGTGACATGTATGAAATTTTGAGTGACATGTATTTACAATTTCTTTACCTTTTTATTATAGTGATAGATAAATAGATAGATATGATATATGAAAAATTTGACGCTACATGGGGTGATCCAAACCCTCCTTGTTCGCCCAGTCCCAGCTTAATCGTGAGTCCACGTCGCCCGAACTCGAAGCTGTGGCGCTAGTGACCATCTGCTGTGCACGATCCTCCAGAAGGACACAATCCTCGTGAAGGGCACAACCACACAATCTCATTTAAAATCCAAAGTCGGTGATTCTGCTAAGCGCACAAAAGAATACGATGAAAATCGGTATCTGGTGTGATCTTTTTTTTTAGTTCAAAAAAAATAATATGATGCTACACCAAATATGTTTAACGAAACATACATGCTCACTACTTCACATCTCCATCTGGTTTCGAATTGGACACTCGCTAGAGCCTCACCTAAAAGAGAAAAATGGTCATGCTATGTGCTGAAAAACTTCTAACAGCTCTCGTTTCATGTTAATCTTCAAGTAAAGAAAAATGGTCATGCTACGTGCTGAAAAGGACGTTGATACCATAAATCTTTTCTTTTGTCAGGTGGAGAGCGTTTGGTGGGCAAGCTATGACTATGTCTGCCTAGCTTTGTACTAACTTGCGAACTTGAAATACCAAGAGTAGGGAATAATAACAGCTCATTTCATGTCGGTTTGGCTTCCAAGCTAGAAGACCGTTACTGGTAAAGCATCTCTAGAAGTTTTGCAAAACAACTCCCCATTTTGATTTTTAGTAACCCCACCTCGACGATGGAGCAGAGTTGGCAGCGGCGACATGACCAACGGTGGTGGAAATGGGACAGGCCTCGATCTGCTCTCCTTCTCGCTTACTCTATGTTGGTGTGATGTCGCCAAGGTCGGGTGAGCTCAGGCTACCCCTTTGCCACCAAGCTTCCCTATGCTCGACTGCTGGCACCCACCACCTCCCGTCATCCACCTCGCTCCCCTCCGAGCACCCCGTTCGGTCACTCACCAACTCTGCTCCATTGTCGAGGTGCCACTGTGGCAAGGGCACGTTAGATATTGGCGCGGACGTGGAGTTTTGGACTGGTGTTTACATTTTTAATGTGAGTACCCATATGAGAATGTCCTAGTAGTTTAGGTATCTTCCCTCTTAATGAAGTACATACAGCGCAAAAAGTAGTTTAAATGCCTAGATGAGCGTTTTTTTTTTCATTTTGAGTATCCAGACGAAAATATCCTAGTAATTTGAGTACCTATGGTGCATTTTACTCTTTAAAAGATGAATGGTTAAAAATACAAATATCTGGCTTAAGATAAAACTAATGCTATGTCTAATGAAAAACGGATGGAGTATATAGTACTCCATGTATATGTTCAGAAGTCAATGACCATGTCAATGCAATTTGGATGTGCATAGCCGAGGCCGAGCTGCCATGTGAAATGCGAACTCCGTGTTGACTTCTTCCTTTGGCTTCATTCCTCAGTCCTCTGCCATGGGGAAGGAGAACAACCCAGCGTTCAAGGCGGAGCTCGACGTGTCCCGTGGCTGGTCCTACGGCGGGTTCATCTCCGGCGTGAGCAACCAGCTGGTGCTTCACGCCGGCGCGACGCGCCACCTGGAGCTCGTTCTGCTCCAGCCACAGGAAGAGGACAACCCGGGAAGGCGCCGTGGTTCCGCGTCGCGCTCCGATGCAGCTCCTTCCAGGGACTCGGTGCTCCTCCGGGTACGCGCCGACAACCTCTACATCTCCGGCTACCAGAGCCCCGACGGGCGGTGGTGGGAGTTCCAGGGCCGCCCGGTCATCCACGCCGCGACGCAGCTCGCCTTCACCGACAGCTACGAGAGCATGGGGAGAACCGCGGGGTTAGAGCTGAACAGTGTCACCCTCAGCAAGGAGGATCTCGAGGCCGCGGTGCGGCAGCTCGCGGCGGCGGCTAGAGGACCCAGCGCGGGCGCCGGCGGCAGTAGCCAGCAGGATACCGCGAGATCGCTCATGGTCGTCGCGGTGATGATCTGCGAGGCCATCAGGTTCAGGAGCGTCGCCGGCGCACTCGCGCACATCATGTGCAACGCCGCGCGGTTCGGCCCGCTGCCGGCGCACATGGTCGCCCAGGTGAAGAACTGGATCCTGTCCGATTACTGGCTCGGTGCTGCGCTCTACGGGCAGTAGTTCCTGCCTCTCGTCGGGGCCGACGGCAGCCAGCAGCGGTGCGACAACATCCCGCGGCACCTGCTTGCGCCTGTGAAGATCGACTGCCAGGACCACGCCATGATGGCGCTCGGCGTCGCGCTCAACCGGCAGAGGCCGCTGGAAGACAAGCACAGGAAGGCGCAAGCACGCAAGCTCGACAGGGGGATGAGTTGATTCCATTGGCAAGGTATGTTGGTGTCCGCGCACTGCAGTGTGGTCTGTGTGTACCAGAAAGGAAAAAAAACTTATGTACTCGAGCAAAAACTCCAATCATGTGATAGCGTTGTAGCATTAGTCATCAATTCTGACTTCTGAGAGCCCAAAAAGTATAGCTACCAAATGAACCAGTTTCTGTCAATCGTTTTTACACGTGTCCTGTTCAGGCAGGCACAAAGCTCACAACTGATAGTCTGATAATAATTACAAAGCAGTTCCTCACATTTCGCCGCAGGCAACCATAAGCCCATATAAACTGACACATCATACAACCTTTCAAAAGAAAAAAAGAACTGATACATCATACATGGCTACTATACACAGGCCCTAGACTCTGTTGGTATCACAATGCTTGTGAGTAGCTTTAGAGCGGTAGTAAAGAAAAGGTATGATTGATGTTCCAAGGAGGACAAAAAGACTGATGATGATGTGC
>CM041628.1:5117560-5127892 GCA_023333625.1 Bothriochloa decipiens | reverse complement strand
AACTTGCAAGTTGGAACAATTACGGTAGATCAATTAAAGCCGTTGTTTTTCCTGGGACATCACGAAAATACATATTATGCTGAAACACACCGTTAACGGGAGAGTTGCCCAAAGAAATCGTAAAATCGTGTATGTTTGCCGGTGGACACCGCGTCGATTATTTTAATCATTTCTCAGTTTTGAAGAGAGAGAAGGTACGGAAAATGTCCAAACTGCCCTCATCTTCAACCTCATGACGGACCGGCCATGGGAGAAGAAGTCGACGATGCGGAGCTCCCTGGCGGCGCGGCCGACCATGGGGAGGAGCTCCCCCGGCAGCGCGGCCGGCCAGCCATGGGGCGGAGCTCCCCCGGCGGCACGGTGAGCCGGCCATGGGGCGGAGCTCCCCCGGCGGCACGACGAGCCGCGGCCCTGGGGCGGAGCTCCCTCGGCGGCGCAGCCGGCCAGCCATGGGGCGGAGCTTCCCCGGCGGCGCGGCCAGCCAGCCATGGGGCGGAGCTTCCCCGGCGGCGCGGCCGGCCGGCCACGGGGCGGAGCTCCCCCGGCGGCGTGGCCCTCCCCTGCATTGTTGCCTTGTTAGTGTGTTGTGGCAAATTTTTTAAACAGCTTTAGGTGGAAGACAAGGGTATAAACGATATTTTACCCACCTTCTCTCTCCGCAAATCTCAGAAATGAACAAAATAATCGACGCGGTGTGTGTGGGCAAAAATACACGATTTTGTGATGTCTTTGGGCAAAATCGTCCGTTGACGGTGTGTTCCAGCCAAATATGCTTTTTCGTGATGTCCCATGGCAAAAATTCCCATCAATTAATGGAAAAAAACAATGCACAAAAGATTAACTAAATAAAATAAAGGACTGGACATGGAATTAATTTACTAAACTATCTCGATCTAGCCTTGAATGAGGAATAACAGCGTCAGCTTGGATGAGGAAGAGGGAGTTCATTCAATCTTCTGGTGACGAAAATGGGAATCGCCAATGCCGGACGTTGTGAGAAAATGGGAATCGCCAATGCCGGACGCCAGCTCTCTACCTGGAAAACACGATCCAGTTACGATCGTGTGCTCCAGTTGGCCACGGTTTTGGGCCATTGAATAAAGTTTTGGCTGATTTCTTAATTAAAACAAAGTCTAAATTTAATATATATACTTAGTATACCTAGTAAATTTTGAGGCCCATGAGTTTTGGAGGCCCTGTTCGATCGCACGGGCTCGAGGACGCCCCTGACTCCATGTATATGTTCAGAAGTCAATGACCATGTCAATGCAACTTGGATGTGCATAGCCGAGGCCGAGCTGCCATGTGAAATGCGAACTCCGTGTTGACCTCTTCCTTTGGCTTCATTCCTCAGTCCTGTGCCATGGGGAAGGAGAACAACCCAGCGTTCACGGCGGAGCTCGACGTGTCCCGTGGCTCGTCCTACGGCGGGTTCATCTCCGGCGTGCGCAACCAGCTGGTGCTTCACGCCGGCGCGACGCGCCACCTGGAGCTCGTCCTGCTCCAGCCACAGGAAGAGGACCCCGGGAAGGCGCCGTGGTTCCGCGTCGCGCTCCGATGCAGCTCCTCCGGGGACTCGGTGCTCCTCCGGGTACGCGCCGACAACCTCTACATCTCCGGCTACCAGAGCCCCGACGGGCGGTGGTGGGAGTTCCAGGGCCGCCCGGTTATCCACGCCGCGACGCAGCTCGCCTTCACCGACAGCTACGAGAGCATGGGGAGAGCCGCCGGGTTAGAGCTGGACAGTGTCACCCTCAGCAAGGAGGATCTCGAGGCCGCGGTGCGGCAGCTCGCAGCGGCGGCTGGATGACCCAGCGCGGGCGCCGGCGGCAGTAGCCAGCAGGATACCGCGAGATCGCTCATGGTCGTCGCGGTGATGATCTGCGAGGCCATCAGGTTCAGGAGCGTCGCCGGCGCACTCGCGCACATCATGTGCAACGCCGCGCGGTTCGGCCCGCTGCCAGCGCACATGGTCGCCCAGGTGAAGAACTGGAAGAGCCTCTCCGAGTACTGGCTCGGCGGCGCCCTCTACGGGCAGGAGTTCCTGCCGCTCGTCGGGGCCGACGGCAGCCAGCAGCGGTGCGACCACATCCCGAAGATCACGCCATGATGGCGCTTGGTGTCGCGCTCAACCGGCAGAGACCGCTGGAAGACAGGCACAGGGAGGCGCTCGACGCGCACTGGCGCGCCGTCCGAGCCCAAGCACGCAAGCTCGACAGGGAGAGGACTTGATTCCATTGGGAAGGTATATGTTGGTGTCCGCGCGCTGCCCTGTGGTCTGTGGTCTTGGAAAATGTTAAGAGACGCTATATTCTCATATGTCATCTGGTGTGTGTATCAGAACGGAAATAAGCTTATATATGTACTTGAGCAAAAAAAAACTCCAATCACGATAGCGTTACAGCAGCATTAGTCATCAGTTCTGGCAGCCCAAAATGTAACTGATACCATATAGCTACCAAGTGAACCAGTCTCATTCGTTTTTACACATGTATATCCTGTACAGGCAGGCACAAAGCCTAGTCTGATGATAATTGCAAAGCAGTTTATTCGCTCACATTCGCAGCAAGCAGCCATAAGCCCATAACTGACACATCATACAACCTTTCCAAAAAAAAAAAAAAAAAAAACATATCATACATGACTGTTATACACAGGCCCTAGACTCTTGGTATCACATTAATCACAATGCTTGTGAGTAGCTCTAGAACGGTAGTAAAGAAAATGTATGATTGATGTTCCAAGGAGGACAAAAAGACTGATGATGATGTGCGATGGTGCAGTTAATATTAACCATCTCATCTCATCTTTTATCCTTACCTAGAGCTAAAAACCTAGTTCATGGTTTCTACTCGAACTACACCTTAATTACTATCAGTCTTATTTTTATTATCATGCTGGTTACTGCTTCTATGATGCACATTTGATGTGTCAATCTGGATGCTCAAAGTTGTTATAACACTAGGCGCCTCGGACTGTTCCAATTCACCCTGCACAAACAGAAAATGAGGAGCGCATATCTACCATAACAATTTTGAAGCGTTTACAGTTATAACCCGCCTATAGACAAGTTACTGCTCATGGTGGAACATGGCAAACAAGTTAAGAAGGGGTACATTTACCATGAGTTGTGAATTCTCTGCTTCCATGTCTTCACAGGCCTTCTTTAGCTCGTCGAGTTCTGATCTGAGTGTGCTGTTAATGGCGGTTAGGTCAGTTACCTTCTGCGCTAGTTCCTCACATTCTTGCTGGGTAGTATAAGAAAGACATGAAATCAATCAGTACATGTTTTCCCTAAAGAAACAGTGCAATGTGAAGTCTTCAGTTTATTTGGTTATAGTATGTACCAACAAAAAAGAAGTGTCCTCAAGTAGCAGTCAATTTTTTTTATCATCAATATTACAAATTCTTTTGTTGTTATCCAAGAAAATTGCATTTGTCTGACAACCTAAATGCCAAATTAGATATGTTTAGCTGAATTCAGATTGATGAATCCCCACAAATATTAATGGTGGAGCAGCAGGGCAGGTCATAGGCACATACTCAACTTCCCAAACAATTAGAAGCTTTACAAAGTGTCTGCAAATTCAGGTTGACCGAGTTTATCCAACTCGCACAAGGCCTGTCAGACACTTTCTTACATTTGTCTAACTATATGGTAGTGGTAAGGGATTATTTGAGGTTCTTCCCAGATGATCAGGCCAGACACACCATTTTCAGCATACAGACTTAGCCAAGTTGAGAGTTGCTATTACCACTCATAATTAAAGCACTCAGCCAGGCAAAAAGGGTAAGTGACATTTAGAACAAAATAACTCAAATCTTCCTGCAACATTCATTGTACAATTAGACATCTTTATTAGACAGCACCTGCTTGCGTAGTCTTGATCTCCTAGCTGACTCTCTGTTAGATTGTTTTCTTCTCTCCCTTTTCAGTTCTCGCTCATCCTGCCAAAAGACAGCACATGACAAAGATGTTCAGAGGACCTCCTATATATTTATCGAAGTTCGAGGTTTAAATGTTAGATGTTAATGAAAATTGCCACTGTATATTTCCCGTATATAAGATAACCATACCATCAACGACAAAGCGCTGTCATGCTGGGAAGGGGCCGCAACATATATTTCACCCTGTCCAGAGGTCTCTGCTTTAACCGGAGAATCACTCCAAAGTTCCATCCCAATGTTCAAGTTGGGTCTGACATTGGAGGTTGCAGCCATCTCAGGTGTCGAAATGGAGAGTTTTGCTGCAGACCTCTTTTTTGCTGTGATCCGTGACTCAGCTGCAGTATTTTGAGCTGTTGCAGCTTGCCATGGCTCACCTGAAAATTGCCAACTGTCAGGCTTCAACAACACCAGATCCAGGCATGCCACCAAAACAAGAAAGGTACCGCACTGTATCTTATATAAGCAACCATTATGGATTATGATAGCCAACCTTGTACGTTGGCACCGCTGGACTTTCTCCTCTTTACAGAAGGTAATACCTAGATAAAACTCACAATCAACCAAGACGGCCTGAGTAGCACTACAGTTTGCTGCATTTAGGTAAGGACCAACAGAGCACCTTATGATGGGCACTAGCATCTCTTTTATGTGATGTGTTCTCGCTCCCACCGGCACTGCTTTGCACACCACAATAATTCAAAATCAGCTCAATAAACCAACTGAACAGATCAGAAATTCGCAGCGCAGACGTGCAGTGCACATGGAAGCACAAAATGAAATAGCACCTTCCGGAAGTGTAACCACCAGAGGGGGCGCCAGAGCTCTTCCTCTTGCTCTTCCCCTCTGCCACCGCCACCGCCACCAGCTCAGCAGTCGGGTAGGATACACTCTGCATAGAACCAAACCCAGCAAGCAATTTTACATTCCAGCTGCAGCATTAGGACGGACGGACGGTGGTAGAAGCTACAGGGAAACAGAGAAGTACAAACCGAAAATGAAACGATCGAGGGAGGGGGTCCAGCTCCAGCGCTCACCGTGGCCATTGGCGCGTGTGTGGCGTAGTAAGCGGGGTGGAACGACAGGGGGAACGGCACCGGCGTCCCGTACGGCGCCCCCGCCGAGGCCGCGGCCGCCGCCATCAGGTGCTGCTGCATCCCACCGCCACAGTAGACCAAAACCCTAATCAAATTCAAATCCTGGAGACCCGGACCACCTCCTAATTAAACGCGCGCGCGCGCGCACGGCGCGAAAGTAGAGAAAGACGAGGCACCGTCGGTCGGTCACTCGCACGTACCTGCGCGGCGTGCCAGGCGTAAGGCTGCCCGCCGGCGGCGTAGTAGGCCTGCATCGAGGCGGCCCACTCCACGTGCGCCTGCGGCGCCGCCGGCGCCGTCGTCCCCGCCGCAGCGGACGCGTCGTCGTGGTGCGCGCGCGGGCGCGGGCGCGGGCGCTCGTCCCCGCCCGACGTCGCGGAGGTGGACGACGACGCCATGGATGGCCGCGCCGCGCGTGTCGTCACTTGTACGTACTACTGTGCTGCAGCAGGTGGTGACTGGTGAGGCGGAGGCCAGCGGGGACGGAAGCGCGCGCACGACGGAAGAAAAGTGCACAGCACGCAGCTGGCCTCAAGCTGCCACGCGAGGCGGAGGCACTGCAGCAGGACGCAGACAGGGGCGGCGCGCGGGTTCGGCGAGGGCAGGGGTCTCTCTCTCTCAGGGCAGGTCTGGTCGCTTCGGGCAGACGGGGAGGTGGCGGCGCGGCGCTTGGTCCCCGGGGTGCCGGCCAGAGGGACGGCACGTGGACAGGGGCGCTGGGAACGGCCCAGGTGTCCGGTGCAGGTGGCGCGTTCGGCGGCGAGGGGACGGGTGCGCGCGGGGGATTGGACGAGGCGTGGGGACCACCGGTCAGCGGGAGTTGAGGTGCGGTGGCGCGGTGCTGATGAGTCGGATGCCGCACGGACTCTGCTGCTGACCTGGTGGACTGGGTGGGGAAGGAACATGGACTCTTGCGTGCATGGGCTGATATGGCCCGTGGGTTTGCTGGTGCTGTTGCCTGGGCCACTGATTTTTTTTGTTCAGCCAACTATGCTACCGTCACGTTCTTGGGCCTATATAAGTCCACTGGTAGTAGAAGCTAGAGCTATATACTAAAAAAATAGAAGCTAGAGCTATCATTGTTCTCGGTCCCCTTCGGTTTGGAAACCATTTTGCTTGTATAAAAGGGAATTTCTATTTAAAATCACATATGTATAACTTTTGTGCATAATATCTTGTGAGACAAAATTTAATGTCACAACTTCTTATCACAAATTTTTCGATATGTGTTAATCTTATAGACAACTTATCATGACAATATTTTACATGACCTTTGAAACCCAACTTGTTCATAACTATTAGCACACAAAAACTTATTATAATAATTTATAAATATAACTTTTCAAGCACAACTTTTATATAATTACTTTTATGAATAATTTAACTTATACACATAAGTTTTTATTGGTCAAGTATTTTGAAAAAAAATACACACAACTTATCCAAAAATAATTTATATAATTTGGTACGGACAAACTTTATTTTATTTTCATAGTATATAAAATAAAAAGGATAGGTTAATATGATTTTTTTAAAAAGAAAGTAAGAAAAAATGAAAAGGAGAAAAAAGTTTAATTAAGGATCTCTATATCAGAGCAACTCTAACAGTTTGATATTTTTTCTTTTGCAAATGTTGTTATTTGCCACCTCCCAAAATAATATGAGAAGTAGAAAAAAAAGGTGATCTCTAAAAATTTTACAAATTTGACTTGGTAATTACCAAAACTGTAGACCCAGGTGTTTTGCCGTGAAATTTTTTCTTCGCCCGGTCGACGGTAGCGCGCTTTTCTTCGCGCGTCCTTTCTACGCGCGCTGTTCCTCGGCCGCCACCTGCAGTTGGTTCTCCAAGGTCGCTGGTGGCCTGAAGATTCAGAATCGATCGCTGCTGGTCCAAGTCCCAGTCGGCAAGGGCTTCCAAGGCTGCTGCACACACCAACATCGATCTTCAAGGCATTTTCCGCTTCCAGGTCCCGGAACACCGATCCAACACCGTTCATTCTCCTAGGTCTGTTTGATGTTCTCACCTGGATATATGTAATTTCCTGACGATGGATTCCAGGTCGCAGGTGACTCCATCATGCCGTCGGCGTGCTCTGCAGATCTCCGAGCTTTGTGCTTTCGAGATGAATAGCTTGCGGCAATTCCTGTTTATTCTATTGAATGCTGTCAGCCGTGCAATTATCCTCAGCTGCGCATTTGTCTTTTGCGGCAGATGAGGACCGCCAGATCACGTATCTTGGATGACGATTCTTTCAGACGACGACGACCATTACTTAATCTTCACAGCTGCTCGGATTGTGCGCATATTTTCAAATAGATAACGAAGACCTGATGGTTCGGTCCCTGATCATGTTGTCATTTATTGTGATATAGAAAGTGGCCGATGAAGGATGTATCAAAATTATTTGAAGAACAATCCAACGTATGGTCCAGATTTATTTCGTCAGAGGTTGTTATTCTTTCACTTTAGATTAATTCATAGTATTTATTTAAATTTTTATATGAGGTGTTGAATTATTGTTTCTTTTTTTCAGATTCAGAATGAATAGGCATCTTTTCCTACGCATCATGAATGCCGTTGAAGCACACGATGATTACTTTGTGCAAAAAAGGAACTGTGCAGGTGTGCTTATTTGAGTTGCTTTTAAAAAGTCACTGCACTTGAGAGCCTACGTAGGTTCATTGCTGTAGTTGTAGAATTATTTGAAGCAGAATACCTAAGACATTCCAATAAGGCTGACCTAGCACGTTTGCTGGCAGTCAATGAGAAAAGAGGTTTCCCTGGTACGTTAGGTCCATCGATTGTGTAACAACCCTAAAAATTACAAACACCAAAAAATACAACAACAACAACATAGCCTTTTGTCCCAAACAAGTTAGGGTAGGCTAGAGATGAAACCCAAAAGAGGCATGAAAACAAAGAACACATAAATGGTACAAAAAAAATATTACGGTTCAGGCACGCTAATTGTTAGTCTCCAAGCGCTTCTATCCATAGCTAAATCCTTAGGGATATTCCACTCCTTAAGGTCTCTCTTAACCGACTCATCCCAAGTCAGTTTAGGTCGACCTCTACCTCTCTTTACATTATCGACCCGCTTTAGAACCCCACTACGCACCGGTGCCTCAGGAGGCCTCCGTTGGACATGGTCAAACCATCTCAACCGGTGTTGAATCAATTTTTCCTCAATTGGTGCCACCCCAACCCTATCCTGAATATCGTCGTTCCGGACTTTATCCCTCCTTATGTGCCCACAACACCATCGTAACATACGCATCTCTGCTACACTCAATTGCTGGATATGTCGTCTTTTTGTAGGCCAATATTCAGCACCGTATAACATCGCCGGACGAATCGCTTATAAAACTTACCTTTTAACTTCTGAGGCACCCTTCTGTCACAGAGGACGCCTGAAGCTTGACGCCATTTCAACCAACTGGCTGAAATTCTATGCCTAACATCTTCATCAATGTCACAATCCTTTTGTAGCATCGATCCTAAATACCAAAAAGTATCCTTCTTGGTCACCACTTGCCCATCGAGGCTAACGTCTCCCTCCTCATTCCTAGTCGAGGGCCGACGGTCACAAGCAGGGCCGACGGTCACAAGCAGGGCGCCGCCGCTACGAGCCGAGGCCGGCGCGTAGGTGAGGCTTCCTTCGTCATGGTTGGGACCTGCTCGGCCTCCATGGTCGGACTGAGATTGCGTAACGTTCCTTCGGCAAGTCACCACGTAACTTGCGGCACTGTATCCAACGTCGAAATGCCATCCGACGGCTGCCAGCGTTTCTAAGGAGATTTTTCACTTTTTCTCTGAAGCTGGGCAGGAGTGGCCGGCTCATTCGCTCGTGCCGCACGCTCTCGTTTCCCGCCGGCTGCGCGCCGGCGCCCGCTTCCCGTCGTTCAAAGGAGCTGAGCAGTCCGCGCCCACCGCTCGGAGGAGCTGAGCCACCGAAGTGCACAACACCGACGTCGGGGCCATGCGCTGCGCCGGTTTCCTTTAGCCTGCGCTGACCGCACCGACGTCCGCTTCCCGCCGTCCGAAGGAGCCGAGGAATCTGCCGCTGTTGTCCGGAGGAACCGAGCCATTGAACTATGCAGCACTGACGCCAGGACGGTGGGACGCCGCTTGGCAGCATTGCTGCTGCAGCACACCGTCGATTTTGAGGAGCCTGAAAAGTACCTGACCTCTTCTCTATCGCGTTCCTGTATTTCGCGTTCACTTCACATACAGCAATGTTTCCATCTACAACTAAAATCGAACTAGTACTGTAGTTTGTGGATGTGTTGTTTGCAATCTTAGGATTAAATCTACAAAATATAATCAGCAATGCAGTAGTTAAAGCAGTGTCAGAAGAAAACTCTGTGTATGCAATCCAATCTTCAGAAAGTATTCCGATGTAGTTCAGATAGGCTCGCTTGTTTATTGATTTAGAAATCGTCATGTTGGGGCTTCAGCATTCAGCAATCAGTAGTAGCAAATATTATTGCAACACACAAATCTGAAGTGTGTTTATCTCTTTACCAATTATGTGCTTACTAAAATGATTCTGTTTCTGTTCAAATCTGATGCTGCAAATGAAGATGAGGCCTCTTGATTTGATACACATGAAAATCTAATTACATAATAGTTAGCCCAGGAAGAGGAAATGGGGGATGGGTTCAGACTACGGAGTAGAAAAGCATGTGCACTCGGATTGGGTGGATTGCCAACCAAAATCTTCTGCTCTGTTTCAACGCTCTCCTTCCTCCACATGGTGCCGAATCTAATTACATGAAACATAGGCAGGGAGCTCCTTCACGGCGTGCATGCCTCCGGACATCCATGTCTGGTGCCATCTCCATTACAGCAACGAGGAGCTCCGTCTCGTCCAGGAGAGCGTGGTGCTGGAGAACTCCGTTGTGCCTCGGCGTCATGGTCTTCCTCAGCTCGACTTCCGCGCCCTCCGGTGAGGCACCAATGCCGGCGTGGCGCAGTGGCTCAACATGGCGGCGTGGTGCAGGAGCGCTGCAGACCGCGGCTTCCCACGGCGGCATAAGGAGCGGTCCGGGAGCTTCAGCGGCGCGGCGCTTGGTGCGGGAGGGGCAGCAGCGCGGCGCGGCATGTCACGCGACCCTACAAGACCGAATTCGTTTAGAAAGGTTTAAATCCGTCCGTATCTGTGTCTGGATATTCAATATTTGATACCGTATTCGTATTTAAATACTAAAATCTCGTATTTAAGATATTGATTCTCAGTCATATCCTAACCGGCATAGTTGACATTGTCCGTATTCGAATCCGAATCCG
>CM041628.1:5093802-5117460 GCA_023333625.1 Bothriochloa decipiens | reverse complement strand
GGGCCACGTGATCCCGTTCATGGAGCTGGCCGACCGCCTCCTCGACCACGGCTTCGCCGTCACTTTCGTCAACACCGAGTTCAACCACCGCCGCGTCGTGGCCGCCGCCGCAGCCGGAGGAGCGCCTGGATCCGCCTCCACCGGCGGCCGGCTGTGGCTCGTGGCCGTCGCGGACGGGATGGACGATGGCGAGGACCGCGGCAACTTCGTCCGCCTCAACGCCTGCATGCAGGAGGCCATCCTGCCGCAGCTGGACGCGCTCCTCGACGCCGCCGCCGACGACGGAGGCCTCAACCCAGTGCATCCATTGCACAATTTCTAGACTCTCTTCGTAAGGGTGGTGACTCCTTTTAACACCATTCTTTTTACGGCCTTGCAGGAGCTCCACTGAGGCTGGACAACAACTCATTCCGGCTGGCCGAGTCCATGCCGCCCATGGACGCTGTCTTCCTAGCCTGGAACTACATGGGCAACCGCGATGTCGAGCGCATGGTCTTCCACTACCTCACCACCAACGCGCGAACTGCTGTTGCCAAGGCGGACATCGTCCTCTGCAACACCTTCGAAGAGCTCTAGCCGGACATCTTCGGGCCCTACTCCCCAGCTTCTTCCATCCTTCCTATCAGTCCGCTGCGGACCTGGCGGCGCCTGACGAGCGAGGCGCCGGCGGGGCACTTCTGGCGTGCTGACGACAAGGCTTGCCTGTCCTTCCTGGATGCGCAGCCCCATGGCTCTGTCGTGTACGTGGCCTTCGGGAGCGTAACGGTCATGAGCCCTGCGCAGCTCCAGGAGCTCGTGCTGGCTCTGATGGCCTCCACTTGCCCATTCCTACGGGTATTCAGACCTGGGTTGACAACCAAGCTCCCTACTGCATTCATGGATCTCTTGCCACATCATGAGAGGATTAAGGTGGTGGAGTGGGCACCTCAAGAGCATGTGATTGCACACCCTGCAATTGGGTGTTTCTTGACGCATTGTGGGTGGAACTCGACATTGGAAGGCATCCGCAATGGTGTGCCTTTGCTTTGTTGGCCCTACTTCACTGACCAGTTCCCGAATCAGACATATATTTGTGATATCTGGAGAGTGGGGCTAAGGATGGTGCCCAAGTACAATGATGGCATTGTCACCAAAGAGAGAATAT
The DNA here is from genome assembly GCA_023333625.1 of Bothriochloa decipiens. Classification (NCBI taxonomy): domain Eukaryota; kingdom Viridiplantae; phylum Streptophyta; class Magnoliopsida; order Poales; family Poaceae; genus Bothriochloa; species Bothriochloa decipiens. Next base: position 5,116,316 of record CM041628.1, on the reverse strand, counting down.
TAGAGAGATTGGAGAGCCTATTGGGTGATAGTGGTGTCAAGGAAAGGGTGAAAAGACTAAAGGATTTAGCAGAGAAGAGCATGGAGGGAGAGGGACAATCTTCTAGGAACCTCAACAACCTCTTGGAGTCTATAGGAAAGAGAACATCGTAGCACTATGGTTTTTTTTAAAAAAAACCAGTGCCTAGATGTTCATTGGCAAAGTTTACATCGATTGCTCCAAGCCATGTTTGCAAGCATCCAGTCGAACTATATATAACACCAATAGAGACATCAAGAAACATAGACTTACCCTAAGGTTTTCATTTTGTTTCTCATTTCTCCTGCTAGTATGTTATTGGTATCGTTGTGTTGTTGCATGTCAGCATCATCAATTCCAAAATTATTTTTTTAAAGAAAAGGAAAACTCCCCTGCTTTTGTATTACCAAAAGCACAAAGTATCATCATCCAAGTTTAAAGCGTGATCAAGCGCGCCCACCAACATGGCCATAAGGCCTTACATCAGAAATAAAAGTTTCATCATAAGCCTCACATTTACCCTCCTCTTGCCCAACACTGTTAGGCAGACTTGGAGCTGCAGTTGTTAAGGCCAAGTACTAAGCAGCGGATGGTACCAAACTTGATGAATCCAGTCTCTCCTCCACTCTCCACTGGATCTAGGGCGGCGAGCATGCGAAAGCCTCCAAGCGGTTTGCCAGCAACTCCACTTGATTCTTGACGCCTAGCTCGAACATAGCCAACCATATTCACAACAGCCCCACGATCTTCAACAGAATTTCTTTCAAACCTGTCAACAGATTTCATTTCTTAGTTTACATAAGGCCCATAGGACCGCAGATGATTTTAGTCACAGTATGTCTTTTGTTGGCCACCCAAAGGCCTGCAACACTTTCATAGTTCTTGCCAATATCAATATTCAACAAATCAGAGATAATCGACCGTACATTTTTGCTAATGCAATACTCAAAGAACAAATGGTTAACTGACTCATTTTCTCTACAGAATATACGAAAAGGGTCACTAACTTCTCTTTTCTTGGCAAGGTTGTCCTAGTCAAAATTCTATCCTTGGACAGAAGCCATAAGAAGATATGTACTTTTGGAGGAATCTTAAGTTTCCAAACCGCACTAACATACAAAGGTGTGATACCTCTGTGATTAATCACAACATACAAGGACTGAACAGTATATCTACCATTAGATGTGTAATTCTAGACAATCTGGTCATCCTCTTCAGAGAGGGCTAAATCCCTAATTAAATTGCACAGCTCATCCCATAGATCCATTGTATTGTGAGACACACATCTTCTAAAAGTTAGCATCAGATTTTCACCATCCCAAACCTCAGCTACTGACTTCCTCTGCTGATCACAGATTATATAAAGGGGCCAGTAAGTTATGGCAAGACTGGCATTGCCAACCTACAGATCTTCCTAAAATCTCACTTTTTCCCATTACCAACCACCCATCTCACTCCCAGGTGAGCAGCTTTAGCTGCCCAAAGCACACCCTTCCAAAAGGGTGAACCCCCAACTCATAACAACAAAACATGTTATAATTCCAAAATTAAAAACCCAACAGAAAAGTGAAGAACTTTATTAGAAGCCATAAGTTAGCTATTCATCTCCTTTTAGCACCTTTCGCTCGATTTTACTTTCTTTTACAAGACAATCTGTTAAACGGTGTCTAAATCTACTAATCTAGAGAAGACGTATGTATTAAATTAGTTCTAATAATGGCCTTGTTGGATTTGGACATCTGGGTGCGTCGCACGCCCGGCCTCAATGTGACAGCGTGGCTGCTCGACGTACTCTGGATGGCGATGCATGAGTCTACAAAAGGGGAATTCCACAATTAGACCGGTGATGCAACAGATGGGTGCTGTAGCGCCGGCTCAACCAGATTAACCTCACTTAAATACTTAATCAATGTAGTACAGTAATATAATTAAATAATATGTAATAGGTACAATAGGATCAAAAGAAACTAAAAGCTTCATATAGCCGCCTGAAGGTGGCAATGCACTTCCTGCTTGTCTCCTGCAAATGATGAGTATCACTCCCTGCTTCAGCTTCGCTAGTTCTCTTGAAGCCTTTTGCAACAATGACGTACAACTTTCCAAAAACAAAGTAAGAATGACGTACTACGCGATTATGTCGGCGAAGCCATAGCCGCCTGCAGGTGGAGTACTGCAATTTGCAAAGCCGTCTGCTTTGACCGGACGCCTCTGCCTCCGCAGTGCACCGCTATAGTACGCAGCATCGCAGAGAGAGTCAGAGAGACGTACTACAGACGGACACGCTCAGTTGCTCCTCACACAAGAACCCACGGCCACTGCGGTGCCTGCTCTGACCTCCATTTCCCGGGCGCACGAAAAGATGGCCGCCGCCGCCGCCGCCGCCGACGCCCGCACAGCGGCGCCGCACGCGCTCCTGCTCCCGTACCCGGCGCAGGGCCACGTGATCCCGTTCATGGAGCTGGCCGACCGCCTCCTCGACGGCGGCTTTGCCGTCACCTTCGTCAACACCGAGTTCAACCACCGCCGGATCGCCGTGGCCGCCGGCGGAGCCGCGGCTGGCGACGGCCGCCGGCTGCGGCTCGTGGGCGTCGCCGACGGGATGGGCGACGGCGAGGACCGCGACGACCTCGTCCGCCTCACCGCCTGCATGCAGGAGGCCATGCCGCCGCGGCTGGACGCGCTCCTCGACGCCGACGACGACGAGCGCCTCGGCAGGGTGACGTGCGTCGTCGTCGACGCCGGCATGTCGTGGGCGCTGGACGCGGCCAAGCGGCGCGGGCTCCCGGCCGCCGCACTCTGGCCCGCGTCGGCGGCCGTGCTCGCGGTGCTCCTGAGCGCCAAGAAGCTCATTCGCGATGGCGTCATCGATGACGACGGTGAGTACTCATTATTGGCCGCCTACAAGCTAGTTGTGGACAGAACTGTACGTGCACGTGTCGTCGTTGACTTCGTTCTTGAGCCGCAACTACCGATGGCCAAAGCTGAAAAATGATGTGGGTGAGCGTGCGTGGCTGCGTGCAGGAGCTCCAGTGAAGCTGGAGAACAACTCGTTCCGGCTGGCCGAGTCGATGCCGGCCATGGACACTGTGTTCCTAGCCTGGAACTACATGGGCAACCGAGACGCCGAGCGCATGGTCTTCCACTACCTCACCACCACGGCGTGGACCGCCGTCGCCAAGGCGGACGTCGTCCTCTGCAACACCTTCGCGGACCTCGAGCCGGACATCTTCGGCCCCCACTCCCCGGCGGCCACCACCATCCTCCCGATCGGCCCGCTGCGCACCTGGCAACGCCGGACGAGCGAGGCGCCGGCGGGGCACTTCTGGCGCGCTGACGACGAGGTCTGCATGTCCTTCCTAGACGCGCAGCCCCATGGCTCCGTGGTGTACGTGGCCTTCGGGAGCCTGACGGTCATGAGCCCCGCGCAGCTCCAGGAGCTCGCTCTGGCTCTGCTGGCCTCCGCACGTCCGTTCCTGTGGGTGTCCAGGCCGGGGCTGGCGGCAGAACTCCCACCCGCGTTCACGGACCTCTTGCCACGCCATGGGAGGGGTAAGGTGGTGGAGTGGGCGCCGCAGGAGAAAGTGCTCGCGCACCCTGCAATTGGGTGTTTCTTGACGCATTGCGGGTGGAACTCGACATTGGAGGGCGTTCGCCATGGCGTGCCTTTGCTTTGCTGGCCTTATTTCACTGACCAGTTGACAAACCAGTCATATATTTGTGATATCTGGAAGGTGGGGTTAAGGGTGGTGCCCAAGGACAGTTATGACATTGTCACCAAGGAGAGAATCATGGAGAGATTGGAGAGCCTGGTGACTGATAGTGGTGTCAAGGAAAGGGTGAGAAGATTGAAGGATTTGGCAGAGAGAAGCATGAGTGCAGAGGGCCAATCTTTGAAGAACCTGAACGTCTTCATGGAGTCCATGAGGAAGTGATTGTTGTTATGTTATTTCCTTTTTCAGAATAACAATCCCTGATTGTCCAAGAAATGTTCAACATCCAAGAATACCATATATGACAATCTAAAAATATCTTCATCATCTGTCAAAATACAGTCTCTTAAAAAACTGTGAAAATACAGTCTGCAACATATCAAGAAATATGAAATATAATATCGCTAGAAGAAAAGAATCCCCCATGAAACTAGTGTACCATCCTTCATCATCATATAGGTACATCAATCTGCAATATTACACGGTAGAAACGTAGAAGTCCTCACATGATTCAGGACTAAAGTACATTGATGGTACAATATTAAACAATATTACACATTACAACACTTAATTAATGGCATCCTTCATAGAATGATCAATCAAAAAGGTACATCAACCGATCAACGGATGGCTAAGCATACATATCTTGAGATAAATAAAGTTAACTGTGATGTTTATTATTAAAATCTAAAATAACTTAAAAAATGCTAACACGCACTTCAGAATCGACAATTTGAATGAAGATGGACAAGTTTAGCAAAATGAAACCAAACATAGTTCTGAATCAAAATCAACTCACAAAAATAAAAAGTCATTGAGAGGAAATAAAGAGAGACATTATGTTAGTCTCAAAGGAGTACATGTTAATTATGGTGCAATATTATGACTTTGTGATCTTCATTTTTCTTCTTCTTCTATGATTCTATTGAACAGAATATATTTAGGATTCTAATAATTACGATCTACGATTTATGATCATAACTTGGAGTGTTGATCTGTTTATTAGGATGACAATTAATTTAATAACCTTTGGTTGGCACTCGTTCGGATAAAGATCATAGCTGCTTGCACCCTGCCACGAAGGGAAACCAGACAAAAATCTCCGGCCCCAGGCTACGCAAAGAGTAATCACAGGTCAAACCAACGGAATTTTTTTTCCAACCAGGGGACGTCAGTCCTGTCCCTCGTGGCGGGCCACTGCTTCCTGCCTTCCTCCAATCTCCACCCGGGCGGGCCACTGGACCAGCGACACATCCGGGTCCGGAAGAAAGCTCGGAAGATCCGAACAACGCTGACGGCGAGGCCGTAACCGCAGAGCAGCGGTTATTGGGATCTCCTGTTCCTGTATGCAGGCACTTTTGAACCCCAGCAGCATGAGGTAAGCTGCAGATTCTTCCTCCCAGGTTCTTCCTCCTAGTCTTCTAGAAAGAGAAGAGAGGGATCATTTCTTCCGGCTTGCTGGGTGATTCGTTCGTTTCTGGGTTCCCGGGCCAGTTGTTTTGCCCAAAAGAATCGCTTGGCTTGTTGCAGCTGCGCTCAGTGCGTCCTTTGCGTGGGGATCCGAATCTACCATCTTAAGTGGCGTTGAATTCGTCGTGTTAACCCCCTCATTCAGGTCAACGGAGGCATTTTTTTTTTCTTGGCAGAGTTGGCTCAGGGTGATATGGAGTTGGATTGTTCCGCCACTGAGCCTCGAGTGGATTGGAGGATTCCTAGCCTGTCAACGCAACAAATGGATGCGTTTGAGCAATGCATTTGCCTGCCATATATATTCAGGGAATATCTTGTTCACGTTGCGCGTGAACTTGAAAGATTAAATCGATTTTGAAAAGTCTTTCTCCCTGAGTGGAATAGTTGAAAAGGGGAAGTGAGGGATGTACAATGATCTTGAGACAGAAAGGTGCCAATGTGGTCGCTGAAACACTGTTCTAATGTCTAGAGAGATTATGAACTGATGTTGGTTAGACCTCAGGATAGATCCCCCTTGAGCAACTAAGAGTGTTTAGATTCCAACGAAACCAAAAATTACATCCATTTGGAGCACCTGTGAGGCTCCCATCTGTTTGCTAGAAGCAGCTTCTCACTGTCTAACTGTGGATTGGAGTTGATACTGGGTATACCCTTTTTCTTCTTTCGAAAGAGGAGAGTAGGAATATCTCTAATCATTCCACCGGTCTATGTTCCTTTCGGATGCGCTATTAGCTCAATCTCATATCACAAGCAGTTAGGCTATTCATATTTTTATGTGGAAGTTTGAATTAGGATTCTACCTACTGGTTGCCACACAAATACTGGAGGGAATGGTAACTGGTAAGAGTGAAATATGCCGAAATTTTCTAAACTGATTTTTTGACTAAAATTTGAAAATCTAAACAAATCTCATCCGAATGAAATATAAAATTACCGGTAGGAACGGAAATTGAAGAAGATCACAAAAATTATGGCTGAAATTCTGAAACCTGGTTGGAATATTTTATTACTGGCCACTAGGTTAACTATCATGCAACTGCCTTAGTTACTTCCTCTAGTAGAAGTGGGGCTTGGACATGGACATACTCCCCAAGACATACTTTGACCACCTTCGATTCATTGTTCATATACTAAACCATACGGTTAAAACCAGATAACATCTTGATGCTATAAAACTCTTCAGGAAATGGTATCATACGTCACACTTAAAAGGGGCGTTTCTACCCCAAACATCGCCTTTTTCTTTACTGGAGATACACCGAAGTTTCAGTCATAGGTAGTAGATTAGAATTTAACTGACATATTGTTAGAAATCTTTTATTGCTTCACAGTTTCAACAGAAAAGTTTTGAACCACTGTTGCCATTCTCTGGCACTTTTCAGTATAATTTTTGTGCCATATCTGTGGTCTTGTATTTCAGTGCATGAATTAGGTTCAGTACAAAGGAATAAAGGATGCCAGTGGCTCGTATGGCCCGCCATCTTGTGTGGTATGAGTGTAATGTAATTTGTTAGGAACATATTCACTACCAATGCAACTTTCTGGCAGCTAAAATCACACAGTGGAGTTTAAAACTCCCTAGATCAATATAGATCCATGCCAATGAGTGAATTTATGTTCTATTGGTTTGACTAAATTGATTTACATAATTTTTGTGACATAAAAGTATCACAGGATTCAGGAGCTGTGACTTTCTGAAATCTAGAAGGGCACTTACCCTCCTTTTCTTGTGAAATTGTGTTCTAATATCTTCTCCTTGTTTCAGGTCAAAGAAGATATTTGGTTTATCCATTTCCCTTATACTCATCAACCTAGCTTCTATATTGGAACGAGCTGATGAGAATCTCCTCCCAGCTGTTTACAAGGAAGTCAGTGCTGCTTTCGATGCTGGTCCTACTGATCTGGGGTACCTTACATTTCTGATGAACTTTCTGAAGTCCATAGCATCTCCCTTGGCAGGTGTTCTTGCTTTTCACTATGACCGCCCTGCAGTTCTTGCGATAGGGACTGCGTTCTGGGCTTTATCAACAGGGGCTGTTGGTGTCAGCCAGTATTTTGGGCAGGTTGCATTCTGGAGAGCTGTTAATGGTATTGGGCTTGCCATTGTAATACCAGCGCTTCAATCTTTCATTGCTGATAGTTACAAAGATGGTACACGCGGAGCAGGGTTTGGTTTGCTATCACTTATTGGTTCAGTAGGTGGTATAGGAGGTAGTGTTTTGGCAACAATCGTGGCTGGAGGGGATTATTATGGTTTGCCAGGATGGCGGCTTGCATTTATATCTGTTGCATTTGTGAGCTTCTTAATTGGACTTCTCATATACCTTTACGCTGTTGATCCTAGGAAAACATCTTCAAGCCATTTTGGTGTTGATGAGGACAATGAGAGGTATGTCTTCTTATTTTAGGGGAAAAAAAACCTTGACTTGCCTATTTGGATTTTAAAAGATAAATTGCGCTGAGTTTTATGAGGACCACATAATAGTATTACTGCATTTTCTGCTTGCCAGCTATAAAAGTTTCATCTGATTGAAAGATTTATGAAAGTATGTTTTTTATTCCTAGATGATCTCGTGGATGACTATATATACACGTGTGCTTAACATTTAATCACCACCGGAATTGTATATTGGTATATCATTGTAATAATACAATCTTATATAAATGGCAGGTTACATTTGATCAGCAATGGTATCCTTCCTCCACATTCCATCTTGAAGGATTCATGGACAGCGGCTAGATCCGTAATGAAAGTACGGACGTTTCAAATCATTGTTTTGCAAGGCATTGTTGGCTCTTTACCATGGGCTGCTGTAGTTTTCTTCACCATGTGGTTCGAACTCATTGGTATGGAGGCAATGGAATCTTTTCAATACTTCAATTGACCACTATCCCTTTCTTTAGTTGAACATTTGCACTCTTCAACCCTTATAGGTTTTGACAACAGTAGCTCAGCGGCGCTAAATAGCTTTTTCGCTATTGGGTGCGCCAGTGGATCATTTCTGGGTGGTGTGATAGCAGATCGCTTATCTAGATACTATCCAGATTCTGCTCGCATCATGTGCGCTCAGTTTAGCGCCTTCATGGGCATCCCTTTCTCATGGATCCTCCTTGTAGTCATTCCCCAGTCTGTTGATTACTGGTCTGCCTATGCTGTCACACTCTTTTTAATGGGCATTACCATAAGCTGGTGCGCTACTTGTGCAAACAACCCCATGTTTGCAGAGGTAGTCCCTCCCAAGCACCGCACAATGATCTACGCTTTTGACCGAGCATTTGAGGGTTCATTTGGCTCACTTGCTGCACCTGCTGTTGGCATAGTGACTGAAAAGATCTATGGCTACAATGCAAAGACTGTTGATCTAGCACATGGATCAGTGGATGGAGCTTATGCACTCTCGAGAGGTCTATTGACTATGATGATTGTCCCTTTTGCTCTGTGCCTCATGTTTTACACCCCATTGTATACAGTATTCAAGCGTGACCGAGAAAATGTTAGATTGGCCAGCATCAAGGAACAGGAGCTTATATGAAAAGATCTCTGACAAGGAGTACTGATGTGGTTTCTGATTTGGTTGACATCTCTTTGTAGTTTGGATTATGAATATTTACAACACCGCCAACCCAGAAGTTTTGATTGAAGTACTTTGGTTGATGTCTAGGATACTCAGGTTTTATGTTTCTTCAGTCAGAGATCATACAAGAGTACACATTTTGTACAACTGATAGATTGGTTGACCTCATCGTTCACAATGTAACTGGTTCAGTATACATGCAGACCTTAACCTGGAGAGTGGAGAGAAGATGTTGCAGCTTTCCATTGAACTTTCAGTATCCAGATACAATTCTGCTTCATTTTGTCACTATATTAGTATATTGACAGTCTGTAAACTTGTTTTTTTTTGTGTAAAGTCTGTGAACTTGTTTTGAACTGCCTGAACCATCACACCAGTCCAATGCTGATGTCATTATGCAGAATTCTTGTACCAGATTCAGTTTATCAATATTAGATCAAACTTTTCTGACAGTATGCATTTGTCCAGCACAGTGAACTACTGAAAACTTTGAATCATTTTGCCTCAGCAGTCGTCTAATTCCTGCAACTCAAATGACCTCTCTGAACTCGTCTGATTTATCTGCAGTCTATCAGATGAACTACGGACGCAAGTTAACAAATCGCCAGCATCGCAGAATTTACAGGCCCGGGTCCCGGGGCGAATGAGAGGCTTGGAAATTGGAATGGGATAGTGGAATTTTCTGTTTTGATGAGAAGCTATAAAAAATCCTGCTGTATGAAAGTTTTCCATGAATTTTCTAAGATTAATCCAGAATCTAGGATTTTTTATTACATTATTTTTCCTTGTAAAAGTATTTTGATATTTTATATGTAACCAATTTTTTATATGCAAGTATTTTTGTAAAAAAAAATACTCATATTACTTTACTTCTCTACAAAAATCAAAGTTCAGGGAGAAGGGGATCGAAAAGAAAAGAGAACAAAACCCCTCGCGGTCCCCTATCCGGTCATGAATCGTCATCCCTGTCGAAACCTCGTCCTCCGGTTCCCGTTGCCATGGTGGTGGCGGCTCCCTCCTCCCCATGCTCCTTCCTGCCCGCGCACCCTCGCCGTCCCCACCCCATGAACCCAACCGCCAAACCCCTCTCCGGTACCCTCCCCATCCGCTGCGCCGCCACAACCGCGGCGGGGCTCCAGGGACCCCGGCCGCCGAAGCTCCCGGGACCCCCGCCGCTCCCACCGCCGAAGCTGGTCCGTTGCGCCGCTCTCGACCGCCAGGCTGCGCGCGCAAGCCGCCTCCGCTTCGCGCGCAAGCTCCTCACCCTCCTGCTCTCCAAGCCGCGCCACTTCCTGCCGCTCCGCGTGCTCAACCGCTGCTGCCGCTTCCTCGGCCTCCCGCGCCGCGGCCGCCCGCTCATCCCCATGGTCCTCCGCTACCCGGCCCTCTTCCGACTCTTCCAGGCCCATACCTCCCTCCCTCTCTCCCCGTCCCTCTCCACCCTCGCGGTCGGGCTCACCCCCGCCGCCGAGGCGCTCGCGGCCGACCTCGCTGTGCTCCGCGCCACCAGCACAGGCGCAGGCGCGCTCGCGGACAAGGTCCACCTTCTGCTCCTTATGGCCCCGCGCGGAAGCATTCCGGTGAGCAGGCTTGTCCACCTCGCCCCTGACCTCGGCCTCGCCATGGACTTCCGCGGGACGCTTTGCCCCTGCCACCCGGACCTCTTCAGACTCGTGAACACCTCCGGCGGCCACGCACTCCAGCTCGCCGATCCCCCGCCAACGCCGCCTCCGCCGCTCCTCTCTCTTCGCCCCGCCGCGCTGCCCGACCGCCTCATGGACCGGCCGCGGAGGTTTCCGCACCTCCCGCTTGGCCGCGGGCTTAACCTCCGCCGCGCGCACAGGGACTACCTCCTGCGGTTCCATAGCCTTCCCGAGGTGTCCCCATTCGAGCCGCTGGATGAGGGCGCCGGTCTGGAGATGGTGGAGCGGCGGGCGTGTGCCGTGGTGCGGAGGTGCTGGCCATGACGGTGGAGAAGCGGACGCTGGTGGATCACCTCACGCACTTCAGGAAAGACTTTGGGTTGCCAAACCGGCTGCGCGCCATGCTGGTGCGACATCCAGAGCTGTTCTATGTCAGTGTGAAGGGGGTGCGGCATTCAGTGTTCCTTGTGGAGGCGTTTGATGATGGTGGGAGGCTCCTAGTGGAGGATGAGATGCTGGTTGGGAGGGATAGGCTAGAGCAGCTTGTTCGGGAGGGAAAGCGGATGCGGCGTGCTCGGAAGAAAGGCGTTCTCACGTTTGATGGTGACAGCGATGAGGATGAAGATGATGAGGCAGCAGAAGAGGAAGGTTCATTAGAGGTGGATGATGAGTTTGGGGACTTGTTTGAGGATGGTGTAATTGGGGAGGATTGGGAGGAGGTAGGCGATGGAGGTGGAAGTGAGGCATATGAAGAGTACGATGCTGAATTGGGTGAGATGGAGGAGTTTTGGGTCAAGAAGGCTGTGGCTCAAGGACTGGTTGACGATGGTAATGAGCAGGATGTTTGGTGAGTGCATCAGCTTGTGAGACTTTGGTCTGGAAGTTAACAGGATGGAGAATTCCTCAAGTGAACTAGTCAGCATTAGTACATATCCGGGTATCTTGGACCTTGGTCCCATTTGCCCCCCGTCTGTTGCTACTTGCAATTGGAAGGTACGGAGTATGAATGGATACTACTCATTTTCTATATGCACGAGGAACATGTTGCTAATTAGTAGACTATAGAGAGGGGATATATGCAAAGTTTGAAAAGTTTTGTTGAATAGCTTGGTTCGTTATTTTAGGCTGCTGCTCTATAGAAGTAGGTTGAATATGGATGCTTGATCTGCTGTTAAATAACAGTATGATATCTTAACACTCCAAGTAACTTACTTATTTGTGTGGTGCCTCGTATGCTTCTCATTGCACAGACAATGATTTTGCTCTGCCAGCCACCAGCCTGCCTCGATTGCATGGGTAGGCACTTCTTGTTTGTATCCAGGCTCCCGGTTGGCACTTCCTTATCTTGCTCCTGCAACAAAAATTGAATAGAAAATAGAAAACCACAAATGCTGAATCTTCCTAGGCGCTACTCAGTGGCCTAGGGCCTAGTGCCTTTTGGAACTTTGGGAAGACAGACAGATGAAGCGGCATTGTCAGCCTCTGTTACTTTATTCTGGACAGGAGCTAAGATGGACATTCGTGATGTCCAGGACGCACATCCTCTGTGTGTAGCATTAAACACACTTTTGAACTCTAATCCTTTGATCAACATAGTTGGCTACTATAACCAAATATATCAGGCTAAATCAGTCTATACTTTATTCTTGCAACCTCTACTATAACCCAAATAATGCATGTTACAATTTTCAATTAATAGTTCTCTTTAAAATTCACAGTACATGCTACATAATGAGCATTGCAGTTGTAATGATCTCAGGTGTATTGTGAACTTTTTTGCGATTGCAACCATTCTTTCGGTTGTTACCTAAACACATTTGCATTCTTTTTTTTGTGTGTGTATGGAATCATGTTATAGTTTATGTTACATACTGATATGTAACAATGATTTGTTTGTTTTTCCTGTTCATGGTACCATTGACTTCGTAGCTTGGATCTTGTTTGTATATCTAAGCAAAGTACTGCTCATTTCAAACATGGATTTTGTCCTCGTTGTCTTATATTTGGGATGCACCCCTACTTCCTGTGCAGGAGGCATGCTCTCTTCTTCCCAATATCTCTAGCAAGGAAACACGTCCAAACATAGCACAGGTCCTGGTACGCCACAAACCTGATATGGCACTTGTGCTAAAGTGCGCAGGGCGTGATAGCTTCTCTGATACAGAAAACTTTGACAAAGATGTGTTTCATCTCTTAGCAAGACGACTGTGATCCGTGTTAGGATTGAATGTGCCCTACTAACAGAAGCATTTATTATCATAGGAGCTACTGCTCTGTGCTCTAAGGTGAAAGAGCAATGCTCAGCAGATGACACATGCTGATGATGTATTAAAAAGCTCATGGATTTATCATGTTAAGGTGATGATGACTGAATTTTGTACTATCTGCATTGAAGGGAATTTAGTTGATAAAATGTTGATCTGCCCTGGGATTCTGAGGAACATACACAAGTTCCTGTTCGACTCCGCTGTTGAAATGCCCATGAAACCAAATGATATACTCTACTTGTTTCTTTTTTGACACGATATACTCTACTTGTTGCCTACTGACCTTTGGGTAAATATTCTGGCTTTCATTTGTTTTTTTTTTGTGTATTTAAAACCAGATTAAGAGGTACTTAGGAAATCACTAGGGTCTTGTTTAGATTGCGAAAAAATTTTAACCTGATAAATAGTAACTTTTTTGTCTTATTTGACAAATATTGTCCAATCGTCTCGTGATTTTAAACTAAACTGTGTAATTAGTTATTTTTTTTACCTACATTTAATGCTCCATGCATGAGTCTAAAAATTGATGTAATAGAGAGAGAGTGAAAAAATTTGACAATCTAAACAAGGCCTAGTTTTCTTAATTTGTTATCATGTTTCATGATGAAGGCCTTCCATACTTTTGCTTATTGTCTAAAACATGGAGAAACATTTATTTACAGTATTAATCTTTTCCTCTTTCCACTTCATCATGGAAGCATGCCGGCGCATAAATACCTTAGTAATTTACCTGTGTTTGCCTGTTCAGTTAGTGTTATCGGGATTTGGAGGCATATGAGGTTGGTCGTAGTCTTCAAAGATTTGAGCAAAAGAAATTGGAAAATACTCCATGCGCAATGACGCCTAAAGGAGTACTACTGCTGAAAGATTGCTTCAAAAATCACAAGGCAATGAACCCCGTTCCCTCGCCTCCGGCCTCGCGAAGGAGTGGGGTCTGTTGTTTCTAGTAGATCTATTGTTTTTTAGGCTGTTTTTTTGTTTGTTTTTCTTTTTCACTATAATAATTAGGATTAGTTTTTGGTTGGCCGCTTTGATGTTTTTGATCCGGCTTTTCGTTACGTACCAGATCGTTGATGGATGCGTCGTCATCTCCGGTGATGATATGTTCCTGAGATTGAGGTATGTTGGAATAATTCTAGGCAAGGGGTTTGGATCTTTTTTCTCTTTCTACGAGATCGTTTTTCCGGCCGCCGGTGTTACTGGCGGCAGCGGATCTGTCCTTCTGGTTGCTAGTGGTGATGCTAGCAATGTCGGATCCTATTTCAGTTCAATCTTAAGAAGATACAGCCGATGTGCTCTCGGCCCTCTTTACTCCCTATAATAGTTGAGCGTACTGCGCCTCTTATGCGGTCTTCGTGTTCGTGGAGTCTTCTGTTGGTAGTGACTGTGATTTTCGGGTCTAAATCTGGTATACTTCCATGGATTTTCCTGAAGAGTACGCCGTCATATGCGAGAAAGAAAAAGTTTTAAGACCTAGCAGTGTTCTTCAATATAATTTTATTTTATATTAAGCTCTAGATTATAAAAAGAGTTTTAATTTAACGAAAGCCAGTCACTTTTAAAAAAAATCACAAGGCAATGACGACTCCTTTAGGCGGAGTCCCCCACCGCGTGATGTTGACGGTAACACAATGAGGTAAGGGCCGGCAGCCACGCGTGAGTTGTAAACTTTTGTTTTTATGCGAGTAACGACACAAGGCGCTCTCCATGCGCGGATTCTACAATAATCACATACATACTGTATTGATTGACGGGTCATTAGCTTCCATGTTTAGCATTACGAGAACAGCTTGCCGCTCACATTTCTTTCCATTAACAATTATTACCTACCCAAATTCATCGGTAGTGTCACTCTGTACTGTCACCGGTGAATCTTGGGCTATAAAAATGCATCTGTACTGTCACCGGTGAATCTTGGGCTATAAAAATGCATATCACACTCCTTACTGTCACCATATTCATCGGTTGTCTGTAATTTCCACACACACCAGAGACCCAACTCCAAAAGAAAGGAAAACACACCATGGCCACTCCATCCGTGCTCCGCCTCGTCGCCGTCCTGCTCGCCGCCACCATCTCCCTCCGATCCACCGCCACCGCCGCCGCCCGCCACGAGAAGATCACCCATTTGCACTTCTTCCTCCACGACACGCTGAGCGGGAAGGACCCAAGCGCGGTGCTGATCGGCCGCGGCGCCGAGCACGACCCTCGGCCCGACGACCCGGTGCCCTTCAGCTCCCTGTACGCCACTGACGACCTGCTCACCGAGGGCCCCTCGCTGCAGTCCAGGGTGGTGGGCAACGCACAGGGGCTGTGGGTCGCGTCCGGCAGGGGCAAGCCGTCGCTCGTCCTCGGCATGGACTTCGAGCTCACCGACGGGCCATTCAACGGCAGCGCCTTCGTCGTGTACTCGCGCAACACGATTTACCGCCCCGTCGACAGGGAGCTCGCCATCGTCGGCGGGCGCGGCGCGTTCCGGCTGGCCCGCGGGTACGCCCTGCTCCGCACGCACTTCTTGGACACCAACAATGGCGACGCCATCATCGAGTACAACGTCACCCTCGTCCACCCTTGATCGAGTTCCCTCGCCGTGCTTGCGTTCCGTGCATGTCCTCGTTGTAGTTGTAGCACAATAACTTGTAGTACTACACATGTACAGAGTACAGTATCATGGAACTCGAGATGTGTTTTGTTTGACGCATACAGGGAGTAATCGTTTATTGCATGCAGATTGATGCAACAAAGGCAGTACAGAGGCTAGCTTATTCTTCTAGGGACGACGACGAAGAGAGGCGCGTCAATGGCGGACCGTGTCCATTTCATGATCAAGCACTGCACACGCCTCTCCATGTCGCACACGAGCACACACACCCACCACACGCGTTTATAATGGTAAAACCACTGAAGAATGGGAGGCAAGAACCAGTGCCACTCTAGACTTCGAACTCCAGGTCCCATCTATAGAACTCCTGCTCCGGCACGGGGATGTGGAGCGCGACGAGCCCCGTGTCGGGGTCGTAGGTGAACTCGACCTCCGCCGCGTCCAGCGTGCACCTCGCGGGCCTCCGTGAAAAGTACGCGCCGAAGCGGCCGCAGCCACGGACCCTGAGCGCCACGACGGCGGCGGCAGCGCCACCATCGGTGGCGCCGCCGCCGCGGACCTCGCACTGCTCCACCGCGCCGCCGGAGTTGAACATGTCGAGCAGGCCGATGGGCGCGAACGACACGCCCGGCGCGACCGCCCTGACTGGGCAGACGTGGAACACCTCGTACTCCAGCACCTTCAGCGTCACCGGCAGCGTGGCGCCCCCGGGCAGCCTGACGAGCTCCCCCGACCTGTAGGCGTACACGACGGACTCGCCGTCCCAGCCGGCGCCCGCGAGGCCGGCGATCGCGTCCACGTCGTCGGCGCAGAGCGATCCCGTCAGCGTCCCCGGCGCGGCGTCGTGCACGCGGGTCTTCTTGGTGACGCGGCACCACCCGGCGCCCTGGCAGTTGAACACGCCCACCACGCCCGTGCATTTGTTCACGTTCCAGATCTTGAGCAGGCTGGTGCCGTCGCGCGCCGGGTCGGCGAAGAGGCAGTCGCGGGTGGGGCGGCCGGGGAGCTGCGCGCGGAGCACGGACCCGTCGGGGAGGACCAGCTTCTTGAGCAGCTCGAAGTTGTGGTTGCCTGGCTTGTCGCTGCGACAGAGACAGAGGTCAAAGCAGAGTGTTACTATTAGGAAGGAATCACATGTCAGACAGAGACCACACGGTCTCGTGCGCCGTCCGCTAGAAGGCGTGTCGGACGGCGACACGAGCCGCCACAGCCGTCGTGTCGCTGTTGGCTGGCCATGGCGCGGTGCGCGCAAGCCGTGCAGATTGCTACAGCAGCTTGTGTGCCAGGCAACCCAATCATTCGGTTTCCCCCGTGTCGAGGGATCGATCATTGTGCCGGCCTGGCTGCGACGGACGCCGCGGTCGGCAGAGAAATGGGAACCACGACATCGTTCTGATCAAGAGCTGGTTGTCAGTCTCACCTGACGTAGATCGGGCAGCCGCCGATCGCCCTCGCCGCGCCGTGGTACTCCGCCGCCGGGTGCAGGCTCTGCATCATCCAGGCATGTTCATTCATCCCAGCCATCGATCGACCACTCAAGTAGTACACAGACAAGAGAAATCGAGACAACGTACATGGAACATGTCCCAGTCGGGCTGCATGAACTCGCCGAGGAATAGCGTGTTGTACGCAACCGACGAGACATGGACGGTGTGCGACGCCGGGTCACGCGGGTAGAAGTCGTCGGAGGCGCGGACGATGGCGGTCTGCCTCGCGCTGTAGAGCATGTCGGTGTTGTGGCACATGCAGGAGATGCACCCGTTGTCGGGGAAGTTCCGGGCCACGGACTGCTCGAGCGCGTGGTGGTAGGCGCGGGTGAGCGCGACGCGGCCGCCGTGGCCCGCGCCAAGCGTCTCGATGATGTTCTGCACGTCCACCTTGACGCCGTCGACGCCGCAGGAGGCGAGGTATGAGTGCAGCTCGTCGTAGAAGCTGAGCACCCTGCGCGGGTGCACCAGCCCGAGACCCAGCACGGAGAGCGAGTCCATGACGATGTCCGGCTGGTTGCCCATCACCCCCGGGGACTGCACCGGGTACGCTAGCGCGCTCTCGTAGTGCTCCATCCCTTCCGCCGCCGGCTTCACGCCGCCCCAGTACCCCGCCATGGCGTGCCACACGTACACGTACTTGACGCCGTGCTCGCGCTTCGCCTCCTCCACCAGCAGCTTCAGCCCCGGCGTCTGCGTCTGCTGATCCGCCGCCTCGGCCTGCTTCTGATCGCCAGAGTCCTTGGCGTCGTTGGTCGTCTTCTTTTCCGTCTTCTGGAACTTGGCGTTCTCCTTGATCCCCGTCAGCCTGCTGGCGAACCTGCACGACAAGCACCATTGCAGAACAAATTGAGTTTCGACTGTTCACCGGGGCTAAGCCACACATTCTGTGACGACGACGGCGGTAACGTACTGCGCGCCTTCCTGGACGACGGCGTTGTTGGACTCCTTGTTCTCGCTGCCGATCTGCTGCCACCCGTCGTCAATGATCAGGAACCGCGGCGGCGTGCCGCCCTCTGCCAAGCTGCAAAGTTTCAGTGTCGAATTTCCTGACATTTCGAAAATAAACACAAAACCAAATCACAAGCAGATTATTTGGATTGAACTATTTTCTTTCTAAGTACCTCTTGAGGCCTTGCTTGACGCCCTCGGCGGTGACGTCGGTGTAGAAGGCGTCCCACGTGCACCAGCCGAACCAGTCCAAGAACGACGGCAGCTGAGCCACCACCACAACCACCGTCAGTTTCAGTTTCCCACAAAGCGACACCGCCCGGCTACCTACGCCGGCGGTGCCACTGCTCTATTTCCTCTCTACTCTACGGAGTACTCGTACTCTATACTAGCGAGTCACATGAGTGACCCAGTAGAAGGCTAGAACAGAAGGCAATCAGTACCTTTTTCTTCTCCCTGTGATGGAACGTCTGCAGGTGACTCTCCACTGCCCTGCGTCCATTTTTTTTTTCACGCATCAAAATGTTGTTTGTTAAAAATTGTCTCTTTCTATAATTATATTTGTTACCACGGTAAATGAGGGTGACTGTAAATAATCTGAAAGCAGGTGAATTCAGTCTAGGAGTACAGGGAACAACTGACAGAGTGAGAAGAGAGACGAGGTAAGGTTATAACAACGCACTTAACGGCCTGAGTGATGGTGTCGAAAGGGTTGGTCCCGGCGTGCACGTACACCATGTAGGTCCCCTGTGCCGTCTGCACCGCCTTGTCCCCTGCCCACGGTCACGAAAAATAGCGCCGGCGCCGGCGATGCAACGCCAGTCACGCACGCATGTCGTCAGTCTTGGCTTCACGTGAAACAGAGGAAACAACACAAAAGAGCCGATCCAAAGCGCTTACCGCTCTCGAGGGTGATCTCCAGCTCGTCGCGCTCGTTGCCCTGCAGCGCCGCCCGGAAATTGCCCTCCAGCAGCGGCAGCATCACGACGTACACCGTCTCGCCGCCGTCACCGTCGTCGCCGCCGGTGGCGCTAGGGCGGCTCTCGAGGAGCATGAACTGCGTCTCCAGCGGGACGTCGCGGCCGGAGGTGCCCATGCGCTGGGTCATCCACCACAGCTTGAACCGGAAGCAGCACATGAACCGCAGCTCCCTGCCACGCAACGCACGCACGACATGGTCACATCACATGGATGCAGCTTGAGAGCCAAGTGTCCTGAACGTTCCGGAGCTCTGGGCCCGGGATTCTCGCGTCGTGACTTCACAACAATAACCACAAGAAAATTCCAGAGTACAGAGGAGGAGCAGAACAGAGCAGGAGGAGCTCACCGGAGGGTGCCGAAGGTGAAGACATGCATGCTGCTGGGAGCGGCGGCCGTGGCGCCGACGAAGGCGCCGTCGACGAGCCCCGCACCGGAGGCGTGCGTGAGCGCGATGTTGTCCGGCACGCCGGTGAGTATGGTCCGCCCGTGCGCCACCAGCCGCCCATCCCCCACCGTAATCCTCGGCGTCACCGTCATCTCTCTCTCGCTCGCCCGGACCGCGAACTGGACGCCACGCAGTGGAATATATGTAGGATTTGTAACTTTATTAAATTACCCTGCCCTCCTTTGTGTCAATTAGCGCGGTGATTAGCTTGCAGTCGTGGTTAATCACGCTACCTAATAGCTGGCTAGTGATGATGAGATAAGCCCTCGCAATCAGGATTGGGACAGGAGTGGAGGGCGCCGCGGGGAAGGGCGAGCTTTATATAGCCGGGGGCCGGGGGTGTCTTGTGACGTGCAGGGCAGACACGTGGCGCGCCGGAGACTGTAAAAACGGGGACGCTTCTACCCTTACTCCGGCGAGGAGGCTTTGCCGGTGCACTTCATGCTTCTGGAGGAGGAAAAGGTGAAATATCTTGGGCTCTCTCGCGTGCTCCAGCCAAGATATTTGGTGACGAAGGATGGGGATCTTGGGAGATGGTTGCAGAATATACAGGCTACTCAGCTCTACTAGTTGTGTACTCTATCAGTCTAACTGGCGTGTGGGCCCGGGAGGGGAGATTTTTATTTTGTGGTGATCCTTTTTGGGTGTCCCTCGTGAAGGATCCAGAGTGAATGTTCCAGCGTTTCCAGCTATGATGATGAATCCATGATGATTTGTGCCTGATTTTGGTGTATCTTTGTGTCTTGTCGGCTCGCTGTTGGAATAGTTTTGCTGAAGATTTGGAGTGTGCTTTGCTCTATTTTTGAGGCACTACTTCTTTTTTGGAAGATTATCTGCAAAACCAAGAATGGGTATCTGAAGAATTTATGTACAAGAACAACACGTACTGGTAGCAAATTTGATGGTGCGACAGAAATTTAAGTGACTAACTTTGGAAACTTTGCATATCGCACTGCCTACCAGACACCAAATAATTTCGCTAAGATTTGGACTTTTGGAGTGTGCCTTGCTGTTATTTGGCTCTCTTTTGCAACTTTAGAAAGCCGTGTCTAAAGAACCCTTGAATAAGAACGCCAGTGTCTTATAGTGAATAGACAAGATATTGTCAAACTATCCACAACCTTGCTATGTTTTTTGAACATGTCAAAGCATCTCCAACAGTAGTCCTCAAATTAAGGTCTCTATTTTTAATTTGAGGAATTCCTCTGTTCTCTAAAGAATTTTGGTACAACCTGGCAGCAAAAACTGATGGTACGAGAAGTGACCAACCTTGGAAACTTTGCATATCGCACTGGCCACTCGAGAGCAGACCATTTTGCTAAGATTTGGAGATTTTTTGTGTTCTTTGCTGTTATTTTCAGGTACTACTATTTACTCTCTTGGCGCATTGCATGGAAGGCATTGTCTAAAGAACATTTGAATAAGAAAGAACACCACTGCGAGCTCTAGTACGTTTTCTTAGACGTGTTAGAGCTACTAAGAAACTAATCAACACTGAATCAATCATCATCCACTCTAACAAGTCAAATCTTTCTACCCCATTCTGTTTTCATTGAAAACAATGTTTGTACCCCATTCCCAGGAAGCAACGGTCGAGCAGACGCCAAGCGTCGACGCCTAGGCAAAGCGCCAGTCTCGGCCATGATTGATTGGAATCTTTAGCACTTCATCTCCATACGGTACAATCAGAGCAGCTCTGCTCCTCTGATTGATTGAGCATGTGTGTGTCTGACACGTTTAGGTTTCGCTGGTTGCTAATTTCAGTTTCTCGTCCAACTTTAAACGTAAACCAATACTTTTAATTGGCTCTCATCAGGCCTGTTGGGAACGAATCACATTCCATGTTTCCATGCCATGCATGATTATGCTTATCCTGTTTCATTTGAGACGGAATAATGCAATGTCTTTAGTGCAAGCTCCGTACTCTCAGACTTGGGCAAATGCGACGCTTGGTTCGAAATAAATCTTGGACTGATAAGTGCGACACATGTTTTGTATTTCAGACATGTATTTCTCATCTTTTTTAATGAATCAAATAATTCTCGATTTGACTTAATCTGAAAAAGAAAATAATGAGGTTTTCATTAAAATATATTTGTATTTAGAGGTATAATTTTGATAAAATTCACGGAAAATTGACTTGGTATATCTACAAGAATGAAATAAAGTATTTTCTTTCTTGAAGAGAATGAGTGGCCTCATGATCCATCAATCACCGTACTCCGGGACACAAATGCAGTTATGACAAGCAAGGCCTGCAGCAGAGACACGTCGGAGGGACGTCCGCCTCTCCATGATTGATTGCTGCCATCGGATTCGGATCGGAAATGCCGCCACGCTGGACCAATCCATCCCCCGGTAAGTTTGGGCCATCGCCAAATTTCACACCAAATTCACTATATAAAAAAGTATTTTTCGTCACATTAAAATCGACGAGTCCTAAATATAGATAAAATTAAAAATTAACTATATAATTTAATTATACTTTATAAAATAAATATTTTAAATCTAATTAATCAATGTTTAAATATTTTATTAAATATAAATAAAATACTACAGTACGTATTTATAGTAAAATATCAACTTTACAACCCAAATTTAGGATCTAAACATGGCCTTGCAGTTTGCCACACCCAAATCATTGCCGCAGCACCGTTCATTCACTGTCAATGTGTCACTGAGCTCGCAGCATGTGGCAATGACAGTCAATCCTCCAGCGACCGGTGTCGTTCGTTCGTTTTAGATAACGGAATCCGAGCTCTGAAACCACGTTTTCTTTACCCCTCTCTTTCCAGCGCAGCGTCGTGGTCCGTGGTCGTCGTCTTCTGCTGACACGACACGAGTGGCACGGAGCAGAAGCCAGCCGCATGGAAATTTTGGGATGGCGAGAGGTCTGGGACCCGTGTGCCGCGTCGCTGCCACTGAACGTTCAGCCGCTGTCACGTTGCATTGTTGGGTGGTTTTGGGAAGACGAGCCAGGGTCGTCATGTACAAAGGCTCCAACCCCAGTCCATGTGCGTAGAGTTAAAAGTCCTAAAAAGATGCAATTCTAGCATAATATTTTATTTTTATGTTTTAAGTTTGATCAATTATAGATTTAAAAGTATAAATATTTATAAAATCAAATTAGTATTATGAGATTATTTATAAAATATATTTTATAATAAATTAATTTAAAGTCATAAATGTGATAATTATTTAGTAAAAATTTGGTTAAATTTAAACTATTTTAACTGGCACGCAACACGTAGTTGCATTCTTTTTAGAACGGAGGGAGTACTAGAGTAGATGGTAAGAATATATGGGTGCAGTTTTTTTAAAAAAAGACTTCATGAAAAACACATTACATAAGTTTATACCGTCTA
>CM041628.1:5079525-5090425 GCA_023333625.1 Bothriochloa decipiens | reverse complement strand
ATACACCAATATCTACCATATCTATTTGGTTTATTAAATTCTCCATGAAAAATACACCAATATCTACCATGTCTATCTACCATGTCTTATAGATCTTAGTATATTTTTCTAACAGTCTGGTCAAAAACTCAAAGTTAGAAGATTAAGTTAAGACAAAGCTAAAGTGAACTATAATTTGGAATCACCTGCATCGTTTCCTTGAATTGAGCAGTAAACCATGATTAATATGTCATCAAAACACTGACCTTGCTTTAACTGTAACAGTCACGAGAATAACAATTTGATACTCCTCAGGCATCAATACAAGGCATGAGTAGGGAAAGTCAAACTTAATTTTGAACAACAATTCACCAAATTATATGAATGTTTAGTTCATACAAAGTTGCACCCATAAATTTGTATTCAAAGTGCCTTTAAGATTATATTGATTTTGTGGCAAGTGACAATAAATTGCAAGAGAAATTAAGGGTCAAAATCTACTATGGAACACTTTCCCCCTACCAAAACACACCTAACATTTGATGGAGGAGGGACGGAGTAGAGATACCTCTGACACAGTAGTTAGAACTGAAGTAATTTTATCATATGCAGGATATCTATCCTTCATTGTCTTAACACCAGTCAAAGTAGAAACTACCCAATCTTGATCATGAATAGGAGCTGACCATATTGGCCCACCTACATTAAATTTCTTTCCACAATCACTGCACTCTTGAGGAACAACAGGTTCAATAGCAGGTACATGCTTGACACCATTATTCTTCTGCTTATACATGAAGAACAAACAAAAGGAAAGTCAAGAGAGTGTTAATATGTAACAGAGAGAATATCGTATCAAATAGTTAAATAGTATGCAGAACATACCTTTGGAACAGTCCTCGCAAGACATTGAAGATGGAAAGAGTCACTGGTACGCAGCGGGGGTTCATCGGACGATCAACTAGAGCTGGATCGCCGTGACGTGCTCTGGCGCAGGCAGAAGGGAAAGTGGCGGCTAGGTTTAGGACTCCCGGCTCCCTACAGGAAGCCGAGCAATAATAGATTGCTCTTGCTTAATTCCCAAAAATATTCAGAGTACAAATATATATAGTTCCCTAGGAATTATGGAATAAATAACTAAATATGCTAATGGAGTTCTTAGCCACTAATGGGCCTGCGCCTAGAGTAGTATAGCCCGGTCATAACAGTCACAGCCAACACACTGATATATATAAGAAAGTTTAAGAGGTGTATTCTTTATTTCACTTGCAGAACTGCACGTGGAAGCCATATACAATGCCACATTAGAAAAAGGTACTTCAACCAAATATGAAATAAACTAGGAACTAGAGGGGGAAACCCACGTGAATACTCGAACAAATACACGGATATAAAAATCCATGGACACAGAGAGAACAGGCACAATATATCGCTTGTACCGATTTGCATGGCTCTGGTGTAAGAAAAGAATGGTTAAGGGCATGAGAAACTAAGATGCCCAAAGAATGAAGCATGTAAAGTGCAGATTAACTTGATACATCATTTAGCAAAAGCCTGAAATGGAAGTAGTTTATAGTCCTCAGGATATATATTGAAATTTGTAAATCACCTATGTACCTCAATACTGGCAAGGAGGATTCTCAAAGCCATTTCGTGGCAATACTTGCCCTTGGTTGGGAATGAACCATACCTACAAAACACAATTGATTATTACACTATAAACTGCTCAGATAGAACATTCCTTGAACATGTAATACTGACATACTTCGCGTAACAAACTTCTCCATTGGTACCACAAAGAACTGCCATATCAGTGGCAGTGCACATCAATAAACCACCATCAGCAACAGCCTGTACAGCTGAGTCGAGAAATACAGATGGTGAGCCATAAGGGTCAAGATCAACCTAAGAACAATGCGAAGAAAATATGGTGTAAAACCATGTTAAATATAATGTGCAATGTTTATAGAAACAACCATTATCACTTAATGTAATTATTTCATGGCATATTTACATGTGACTTTTCAGTCCATTGACTTAATACCAAGAACAAGATTCACCCTTGCATAGTAAATACCAGAAACTTCAGATTTAGAGTCAGTAGCCAGAGGCATAATAACCATATAAATGGTAACCCTGACACACACAAGCGCACCATTCCAATCAAAAGGCTAATGTATACAGCAACATTGAATTCATTGTGTTTTCACTTAGAAAGAACAACGGTAACAAAATGCCAGATTTAGAAATATTTTCCTCAAATGCCTTACCGCACCAAATTCTTTTGGATGCATCAGCATGTGAATTCGAGCATCCACCAAGTAAGCTTCGACCTTACTAGTAGCGGAAGCACCATTAAACTTTATGTTTCGCTTGCAATCTTTGACAGAAGCTGAAGAAACAAGAACCATAGTGAATTAGCGAAATCAAGCGTGGAGGCATCAATAGCTAAGAACATAAGAAGCAAGTTCAGTAAATTGTAGCATTACCTTTATCATTGTCCAGAGCAACTACCTTTCCTAAGCTCTCAACTTCACGGGCATACCGGAGAGATCGCAACCCAGTAGCAGCCAAAGCCTAGGAAAAAAATAGCAGTGCAATCTACAAACCTAGATATTATGAGAAGAAAACTAGATATCAAAGTTGGGTATATGATACGGATATGTAGCATTTTATTATTATCCGACTATCCCTTGACCCAAACTATCCATTAGTGATGCAGATAGGACACTTGACAATATTTGTGTCCGAATCTGAACCCAAGAAAAATAACTATCTGTATTCATATCCGTATATGTGTTTGAAGTGAGTAGGGGAGGCAAACGGGAAGCGAAAGACACATGGTGGTGGAATGACGAGGTGCAAAGGGCTATTAGGGAGAAGAATGAGTGGTTCAAGCGCCTCCACCATGACAAGAGTGCGGCCACCAGTGAGGGCTATAAAATAGCGAAGAGGGCTGCAAAACGAGTGGTGAGTGTAGCAAAAGGTCAGGCGTATGATGACATTTACCAGCGGCTAGGCACGAAGGAAGGGGAGAAGGACATTTATAGGATGGCTAGGATCCGCGAGAGGAAGACGAGGGACATCAACCAAATTAAATGCATCAAGGACGGGACAGATCGACTTTTGGTGAGGGATGAGGAGATCAAGGACAGATGAAGAGAGTACTTTGACAAATTGTTTAATGAGAAGAATGATAAGGGTCCTACCTTGAAGTTGGATGACTCATATGACGATACCAACAGACGCTTCGTGAGGAGAATTCAGGAGGCAGAGATCGTGGAGGCTTTGAATAGGATGAAGGAAGGTAAGGCGATAGGCCCTGATGGTATCCCCATTGAAGTGTGGAGATACCTAGGTGCCAGAGCGATAGTATGGTTAACTAAGCTTTTTAACCTCATTTTTTGGTCAAACAAGATGCCTGAAGAATGGAGAAGAAGTATATTAGTACCGATCTTCAAGAACAAGGGAGATGTTCAAAGTTGTACTAATTACCGTGGGATTAAGTTGATGAGCCATACGATGAAGCTCTGGGAGAGAGTTATCGAGCATCGCCTAAGAAGAGTGACAAGTGTGACCCAAAACCAATTTGGGTTTATGCCTGGTAGGTCGACCATGGAGGTGATTTTCTTATTACGACAGTTAATGGAGAGATATAGGGAGCAGAAGAAGGACTTGCACATGGTCTTTATTGACCTCGAGAAGGCATATGACAAAGTACCGAGAAATATCATGTGATGGGCCTTGAAAAAGCACAAAGTCCCAACTAAGTACATCACCCTCATCAAGGATATGTATAGGGATGTGGTGATGTGTGTCCGAACATGTGATGGTGATACCAGTGACTTTTCAATTAAAATAAGGCTACATCAAAGGTCAGCATTGAGCCCTTATTTATTTGCTTTGGTGATGGATGAGGTCACAAGGGACATACAAGATGATATCCCTTGGTGTATGCTCTTTGCTGATGATGTGATGCTAGTTGACGAGACAAGGGCAGGGGTTAATAGGAAATTAGAACTATGGAGGCACACGTTTGAGTCGAAAGGGTTTAGACTTAGTAGGAAAAAGACCGAGTACATGAGGTGCGACTTCAGCGCGACTAGGAATGAGGAGGGAGATGTTAGTCTCGATGGGCAAGTGGTGGCCAAGAAGGATACTTTTCGGTATTTAGGATCGATGCTACAAAAGGATGACGACATCGATGAAGATGTTAGGCATAGAATCTCAACCGGTTGGTTGAAATGGCATCAAGCTTCAGGTGTCCTCTGTAACAAAAGGTTGCCTCAGAAGTTAAAAGGTAAGTTTTATAGGACAGCGATTTATCCGGCGATGCTATACGGTGCTGAATGTTGGCCTACAAAAAGGCGACATATCCAGCAATTGAGTGTAGCAGAGATGCGTATGTTGCGATGGTGTTGTGGGCATACAAGGAGGGATAGAGTCCGGAATGACGATATTCGGGATAGGGTTGGGGTGGCACAATTGAGGAGAAATTGATTCAACACCTGTTGAGATGATTTGGCCATGTCCAACGGAGGCCACCTGAGGCGCCGGTGCGTAGTGGGGTTATAAAGCGGGTCGATAATATAAAGAACGGTAGAGGTCGACCTAAACTGACTTGGAACGAGTCGGTTAAGAGAGACCTTAAGGAGTGAAATATCCCTAAGAATTTAGCTATGGATAGAAGCGTTTGGAGACTAGCAATTAACGTACCTGTACCGTAATCCTTTTTTCTTGTACCCTCTATGTGTCCTTTGTTTTCTGGTCTCTTTTGAGTTTCATCTTTAGCCTACCCCAACTTGCTTGGGACAAAAGGCTATGTTGTTGTTATTGTATTCATATCCGTATATATTTGTTCATATTCTATTCGTTTTCAAACTTAATTTCCATATTATGAAGAGAAGTCTCACCTCGAGGACAAGTGGTGACTTAAGCTCTCTGGTTACTTTCCCGGAAGGTATTGTTGCTTCTTTTGACACATCATCAATTTGATCTTCAGATTTATTAGCCCCTTTTCACAAACAACATCCACTTCGTCTTGTTGGGCAGTTGGCGCATCTTCTCCATTTTGACTGGATGTTTCACTCCGTTTGTATATTTCTTGTGATGTATTCCTCTTGTCCACCAGTGCCTCATGTTCTTCCTTGCGCTTGGCAACAAAGGTCCTTAAAACAGCAATGGACATGTCTCTGTTGTGAACCTAATAAAAGCAGTAAACTTCAATTTTCAGAAATCTGTATAATGATACAACTGGGAAATTATCCCTAACTTTGGAGTCATATGTGTTTTTTTCAACGTAATAACTTTAAAACAATAACAAAATTAACTATCAACAAACAGTAACTACTTTCACTAGAGAAAAAATATGTTCCATAGCTATGTATCTGTTATGGAAAAAATAAGGGAGTTACATCACTAATCACTATTTGAAACTGTTATCTTCTTCAATGATTATGGACTCATTCTACCATATAATGAGATAAGCTTGGGGTGGACTCATTCTACCATATAATGAGGTAAACTTGGGGTGGACAACTTGATTACTAATTGATTTCCACAGAAACTCAACTGACAGCAAGATAAACAAGACATACACAAAACAAAATTTGCCGTTTGGTCTCTGCGTAGTAGCAAGCTTAACCGCTACCAGTCTATGTGAAGCACATATTAAAATGCAAATGAATTGTGATAATAAAATAGTTTTAAAAGGCACAAAGCACCCTAATGGTAGAACTCGAAAAACTTGAGGCCTACAGACCCAATCCCACACCAGTCACCACCCAACACTCAATTTGGAATCCTACAGAATAGTGCAAAGCAGTTCTACAAGCAGTAAGGACTGATGAACTGGAAGTCAACAGGTCACTAGTCACTACACTAAATTGCTACAGGCAAATTCAAGAGCGCAGACTGTAAGCTAACGCAGATAAGGAACCGACCTGCACGGGATTGTAAGAGACGGTATTCCTCTTGTGCAAGAGGATCTCTGCCTCTCCCTCCTTCCTGATCTCTCGTAGTCCTTGAGCCTGTCATCCACTTCCGCCATCTCCCAAACCAAAACCCTGGGGGCGAATCAGTAGAGGGACACCCCAATAATTTTCGCAAAAAAGTTTTACTAGGCATCGAATAGCCAAATAGCTTGAGGTAGTTTTTTGAGTTCGGTTTCGCACAGGAAGAGAAGGGGTGGGAATACCTGCTGCGCGCTCCTCACCGGCGAACAATGGTGCCGGCGAAGGCCTCCGCACCTGGAGTGGGGCGGCGGCGGTGGCGAGAGCCCAACTAGAACCGGAATTGGGAAGGGGGAAACTCGATCTGGGCTGAGATGCTGTCGGCGGTGCGAACCAGGCGGGCGGCGGCGTACGGACGAAGGGAGACGAGGAGGAGAACGAGAACGAGGGAAGTTTGAATGGCTGGGCAAATATACGTGAAATTTTGTATTGGGTTATTATTTGGCTGGATACCATTTTGTTGCATGTAAGTTAAGGTCTCATGCTTTAATAGAGGTGCGAAGGATAAGAATTTTTGGTGTCGTGGACATTTATGTTGTACCATGTAATTCTCAAAAACATAAACACTTTATATGATCTAATATAGGATAAGACTAA
This sequence comes from Bothriochloa decipiens, assembly GCA_023333625.1. Taxonomy (NCBI): domain Eukaryota; kingdom Viridiplantae; phylum Streptophyta; class Magnoliopsida; order Poales; family Poaceae; genus Bothriochloa; species Bothriochloa decipiens. The sequence goes on along the minus strand of CM041628.1, from coordinate 5,083,838 downwards.
TACAAGTCCATAACTAATATGATAAAAATGACCTAAAAACTCCTTGCAAACATGGAAAATGGGGATAACAAGTACCAGTCAGCATGTCACATTGGGGCTGCTTAAATCCACAGGGACAACGGTGCTGCATCTAGTGAGGGCTACAAGTTTGAATCTGAATCCTGGCATAAAGGTAGTTGATCCTGAGGAATCATCGTGGTCATGAAACGTGCATCGTGCATCAGCAACATACGGGTATGTTGACACCGTTTTTTGACACGTGTCAATATAAGCCGAAAACTGTGCCTATCGGCAAGGGAGTGGTTGTGCTTTTAAGCTTACTTTGCTTTGAGGTATGGTTAACAGGTGGTTGCCGATGAGGGTTAATATAATCTTGCCGATGAGAGCAGAAGGTTGTTGTCGACGGAGAGAGGCATGGTTGCCGATGAAAAGCAAAGCTGAATCATTACCGATGGGTTTTGCCGATGGAATCTACAGAGATGAAGAACATGCCGATAGAGGTTTCATCGTACGCAATGGATAAGGAAACTGGCAATATTTATGCCAATATTTTAATAGTTTACTTTTGAGTCTGACCTTGGTACGAGTCATTATTTTTTATTCCTTAGAGATAAGACTTGTTTAGGAAATACTTTGTCGTGTCTGTTTAGGACTCATAGTACCAGGGTATAAATATGTACCGAAAGACAATGTAGGGATAGAGACAATCAAATACAACAAATCTATTACTTTTATCTACTTTTCAAGCAATTTACTTTTCGACGACTTCGTCACCAGTATCTTTTCCTTTTCAACGAGTTCTTTCAAGAATCGGCGGGCTGCATCAACTTGATCTCCGGCGACCTTGCAGGTTCCGCGTCTACCGAGCACGATTCAGGCTTTGACGTCCGGGCGTATCGCTGTCGTCTCGTCTGATCTGTTCAACAGTTATCGAATATCGTCTGAGCTTTGACGTCCGGGCGTATCGCTGTTGTCTCGTTCGGATCTTATTCAAATTTATCATCCTTGTCGATTAACAGGTCAAATCGACTGGCACACCTTGATATCGAACCAGGGTATTAGCCCGGTGTGTTTGCAGATCTAACGCCTTTTTGCATCAACACATCTTTTGGCACGCTCGGTGGGACCAAATCAACAGATTTATCATGAAGAATCCTATTGATATCACTCCAGAAAACATCATCGAGATATCAGAATCAGATCTCAAGGAGGATCAGAGGCAAGCCATGGAAAAAGCTATGGAGGATTACAGGCAGCTCTGCTTGAAGTCTTTCAGCGTGAATAGGGGAGGAGAAGTTATCCAGAAGCAAGATCTGCCGCTGCCTCGGCAGGTAACCTTTGACTCCAACCCTGGTAAATTACAGGAGATGGTTAATTCTGCATTAAATCAAGCTTTGATCAACCACTCCACCGTGCTGTCCAATACTGTCTACAATGTTGTTGTACAAACATTAAGGGACGGACAAGCACCAGGGTATGTCGGGCCGGCATATCATCAGCCAGGATCGGCATCTACCAGTACTCCATCGGCAACTCCAGCCGTTGAGAGTATGGAAGCGCCTACTCTTTCAGCTATATCAGGACCATCCATCACTGGTGCCACGCCGATAGGATCAGATCTAACGTCTCAGGAGAGGCCTAGTACTCAGTTGAGCACAGATCTATCAGCATCGGCAATGTCAGGTCCTTCAGGTCAACATAGTCAAACTGCTGCCAATTGGTGGGGATACGGTATGCCTCCAGGTCCATCTACTGTCAACTCTGGACTGCCTCAAGTGCATGATGTAGCAGGGAAGGGTCCAATGACATCGGTTACTCCAATTCGGCTAGTGGCTCAAGCGCCGTATTATTCTACTGTACCTCCTGCTATACAGCCATTGTCAATGGGATTCTACGCACCTCCGCAACAGATATTTTATGCGAATCCATTGACTAATCCTCCACCAGTTCAATAGAGAGCTTCCACTGCAGAGCAGCCCGTAGTACCATTCATATCTCAGTCTGGGTTACCTGCAATTCAGGGCAATTATGCTGGCTATCATCCGTCTATACAAGAGCATCAATTGTCTACAAGCTGTCTGCCATCGGCAAGCCAGGTGCCGATGAGTTACAGTCTCAATTGGTCGGGACAAGGGCCAACTCAGCAACCTGCTATTCAACCAAGCCACCAAGCAATAGGGACTCAACGGTATAGTCCACAGACAACTTTCCAGGAGCAAGCATCGGCAAAACAGACGATGAACTTTACTCCGCAGGTTGGTGCCGTGAATATGCCGATTTATCCAAGCCAAGTGCCACAGGGGTATGTAGAAGCATATCAGCCAACACCTCCAGTAGAGATCCAGCCAGTGCATTGGCAAGATCAGGATGCACTCTTGACCGATAGGATTGTAGAAGTGATGAAAGAGCAATTTGGGATTCAGCCCAAGGTCAATACTTACTCTTATCGGACTCCATACCCTTCATCTTATGACTCGATTCCTTTCCTGAATCGGTACAAGGTGCCAGATTTCACTAAGTTTTTTGGGCAAGATGATACGTCAACAATGGAGCACATCAACCGATTCATCATCCAGTGCGGGGAAGCAGCTAACAGGGATGAATTGAGGGTTCGATTATTTTCCTCATCATTGTCTGGATCGGCTTTTGCGTGGTTTATTTCGTTACCACCTAATTCTGTTATTACATGGGCCGATCTAGAGAAGCAATTTCACAAGTACTTCTTTGCTGGGGTACATGAAAAGAAGCTGACTGATTTGACAAAATTGAGACAACGCAGTGATGAGTCAGTAGAAAGTTTCGTACACAGGCTAAGAGATGTAAAGAATAAATGCTACAACTTAGTACTTGATGATCGGCAGTTAGCCGATTTAGCTCTTCAAGGGTTACTGTCACACATCAGAGAAAAATATGGGTCACAAGAGTTTGAAAGTTTGAGTCATATTGTGCAAAGGATTTCTGATCAGGACACTAGGGTTTTTGAACCCAGGAAGAATTGGAATAAAAAGGTGTCTTTTGTAGAAGAAGCAGAAGATTCAGACTCTGATGACGAACCAATTATCGGTTTGGCTGAGTGGGTAAAGAATAAGAAGCCGATATCATGTCCTTTCGGTCAGAAAGAGCCAGAAAAGTTTCTATTTGATATCACCAAGGCCGATAGGATATTTGATCTTTTGCTCCAAGAGGGTCAAATTAAGCTGTCTCCTCATCATGTGATTCCATCGGCAGAAGAGTTGAAAAAGATTAGGTACTGCAAATGGCATAATGCTACCTCGCACAGTACCAATGATTGCAAGGTGTTTAGGCAACAGTTGCAGTCGGCTATCGAATCCGGGAAAATCAAGTTTGATAATTCAAAAGCTCAGAAGCCGATGAAAATTGATCAACATCCGTTCCCTGCAAATATGGTGGAGGCTAAAGGCAAAACCAAAGTGTTAACATCGGAGACTGCTAGAAGAAATGCATCGGTAGACCCTAAGAACCAAATAACTGTTGAGGACGTAAAGGGAAAGAAACCTGCCGATGGCGCTAAAGAGAAAAGAATTGTTAATGAAGGTAGTAGCTCCAGAAGACCTCTGAGGCCTGCTCCATATGGTGTCAGGTATCGGCAACAGTGTGAGGATCGGTATCGACAGCAACAGGAGGAGTTACGTCGACATAAAGATCACTGGAATTGTCCGTTTTTCATTCATTGCTGGGAAGAAGGCATTAAATTGCCCACTGCCGATACCTGCCCTGAATGTAATGGTTACTATCTAAATGATCGGGTAGAGAGACAACATCACTCTAGTAATCGAGGGGTATGCATCAATACGCCGATCAAAGAAAAGGTGTCAGCATTTGATCGGCTGGGGGGCAGAGTTAGCGTGCATGACAGGCTGGGCAGGTATATTGGTTATTTTCCAAAGAGTCATGCAAGGCTTGAAGAGATGGCTAACGAAAGGGTTCCTGATGAAGGGATATTCTGCCGGGATCCAAACATAGGCCTCCATGAGCAGAACACAAAGCATTATCAGCCTGTTTGGAAAACAAAGCTGCCCCAATGGTGCCCTGAAGGATTGACGAAAACTCAAAAAAAGAAGGGAACAGCGTATGCGTCAAGAAGACTTACAGTGCCCAAGAGGAAGCATCCCAAAGGCAACAACTCAAGTATGGCAACCAAAACGTAAGGGTGAAAGTCCATCGGCAGATGTTAACATGGTCTTCATGTTGCCGATGGAGTTCTTGGCGCCAGGTGACAAGGAGCAAGCAGTTTTTGCCGATGAAGCAGCCCAACTAACTCTGGATCCAATGATGGCTGTGTTTGAAAAGCC
>CM041628.1:4892170-5072984 GCA_023333625.1 Bothriochloa decipiens | reverse complement strand
TTTTGCTTGAGCGGCTCTATCGGCAATTCGTCGAGCAGCCTTTTGGTACTAGAGTTGTCGGCTCTCAAGTGGGCAGCATGAAAAAGGATTTCTTCAACATTGTCGGGGACTTGGCCACGAATCGCTTTGAAAATTGCTCTTGTGGAGTCTGAATCTTGGACCAGCTGAGGTGTATCTTGATGCAACAAGGATAATAATGTTTCTAATTTGGTTCTGACTTCAGCTGATATAGTTCCTAAGGCAAGCACAAAACTTTCTTCTTCTTCATCGTCAGGAATGTTGACGGTAAAAGAGAATAGGCTATTTGGAGAGTCTTGTTCCTGCGAGGGAATTAGTCAGTTACAGGAGAGTAAATATTGCAGAATTTTGATTAAATTAACTTACTTGCTTCAAAGCGATTTCTTGCATTTGGCTGGAGGAGGCAGCTTGCAATATGTCCTCAGCAATGCTTGCCGATGGATCAGTTATGGCAGGGCTGGGTGGTGGTAATTCTGTGGCTATATCGGCAGGTGTTTCTTAAGGTACTGTTGGTGATCCTTGTGCTGGCACAACAGGCAGTGCTGACTGAAGAGGTGATGCTGATGCTGGTGCCGTAATTGGAGCTGATGGCAAACTTGGTGTTGGCTCATCGGCTGGTCTTGGCTGAAGAGATGGTGCTGGAACTGTGGATGGTGCCGATGCAGTTTTTGATCGTTTTGATTGAAGGGCTACGTTGGATGAAGCTTTGCGCTTAGGCTGTGATTCCTCAAACCCAGATGACTGGGGGGCATCGGCACTAGAGGACTGTGGCATTGGATCGGCTGAAACAGCTGCCGATGTGTCCACTTGTTGCTACAAGTAAATGGAGTAATTAATGCTGATTATAATAGTTGAAATCGGGTTAAAATTGGAAAAACATACCTCTGGAGAGTCGACAAGGATAACATCTGAAGGTGCGTTGACGGGAGATGGAGGACGAATTGCCGATGAAGAGCCGGCAGGAGTAGAACTCGTGCCCTGAAATACAACATTAGTATCTTTCAAAGTCAGCATGAAAAGAAAATGAATAGAATAGTTACATGGAATGTTTTGGCTGAGGTTGTGGTGGCAATCGATGAAATCTTCTTGGAGCGAGTTCCCCGATAAGTTAACGCTGTCAGAGTGGGTGCTTTACAGCCAATGAACGATGTTGGGTTAATTGACCGTAATCTGAATGTCTTCCCACTTCTGCTTGTCGTCGGTGGTGGATCGTTACCCTGTTGCAGAAGGTTAGTTGCCGATGAATCAAAAATCAAAGAGAAAGGATGAGTAGCGAGGCTTACCGCATCGGCAGGGATGTCGTGGTCAGAATCGATAAGGTGCCAGTAATGGTGGACAGATACAGAAAACAATTGATCTTTTCATTCTTGCCACCATAACTTAAAAGATTCAGTGCCAAGTAGAGAAGTCAACATTTGAAGTATCGGCATCATGGGAAAGGTTGACTACTTTTAGCCACTCCAGGTTACTAGTAATGATCTCTCTTGGCCTGATCACATCAGCATAACAGAGTTTGATTGGTAGTTGTCCAAATGCCAGTTGTCTTGCTGCTACTGACGGATAATAAAATTCATAGGTGGCATTAACATTTTTCCTGCTACCAAATATATTGACTGGGATGGCACGGGGAGTGATTATAGCCTTCATGATTTCTGTATTTTTGTTCAAGGCTTCATCGACAATGTTGAAAGAAAGAGGGAATCTGGCTTCTTCATCAATATAGGCCACCCAGGCTCTGTTGTCACGAGGGATACCAGAGTAGAATCTGTTGAAGAAGCGGCCAACTTGGTCTTTGTTGGCTTCTGTTTCTGGTAAAACTATTATTGCTTCACCAAAGTTGAGGGGCCTACGTAATGCCGATTCATCCTCTGCCGATACATAATCTTCAGGGAGATTTCGGGGGAACTGCTGAGCAAATAAGTTGAATTGTAGCTGCTTGTGCATGTGGGCGTTCAACCACATATTAATGAACCACCAAGGGCCTCCCAAATTGCCGATAGGTTCACCCAGTAAGAGTTTTTCTGTGACTTGATGGAGAAGGTGATAAGCAGAGCTAAGAAGGTATCGGCCAAGAGGGAGACTTACACCGTCAGCCAACATTTCCGCTGTGGGGAGATACATGTTAGTTGGGCCAACTGTTCTGCCACAAAAAATGAATTTTTCTAGCCACATATTCAGAAAAGTGGCGTGCTCTCTCTGACCAACCAATCCGGTTTTCTCATATTCCCGAATGTATCCTGTCTAGCCGCCAATGTTGCGGGTATTCACTCGATACTCTGCTTTTCTATGAAGAACAGTGGCATCATCGGCAGTGGTGATATCTAGGCCGGTAAGCATGTATACATCGGCAAGTGTGGGGGTGACAGGCCCATGTTTAAATAAAAAGGCGTTCATGGTGTCAGACCAAAAATAGGAGGCAGCAATCAGCATGTTCTCATTCCTGGCCATATCGGCAATAGATAGCCTGATACATTGATCTAATTTGCGCTCCGCCCAGTACGTTCGCATTTTCCTAGCGAGCCTCAGGTACCAATTTTTCCATCCCTTGGTGGGTTTGGGCCAGGAACGGAAGGTGTCTGACCATAAGTCCAAATCTAAGTTTTCAGCTCTGAAAGGGATCCTATTGGTTTCTGCATTTATAATATCGGTTGGATCTGGATTCCCCATTGGACCTAAGCACTGTACATGCGATTGTTCTGTGGGAATAATAAGTTTATCGCGCAGCTCCTGTGTTCAGAAGATCAAAAGAAGAGGGGAAGAGGAAAGAAAAATCAAGAATGGTGCGGAAAATAAGGACAGATCAAGAAAGTTGCAGGAAAGGCAAAGAAGGGAACTAACCGAAGGGACGTTGAAGTTGAGCGCCATTACTAGAGATTTGTTGAAAGAGTTGGAAATCACTGTGGAGAATCAAAGGTTGGAGAAGAGAATCGCCGCTGAGAGTTAGGGATGTTGCAGAATGGTGCCGGTTGAGATTGCCGCCGGGTTCGTCGGAGCCGCCGCTGGAGAGAGAATGCTTGAGTTCGTGTGTTGAAAGGCCCCGGTGAAAGGAGTATTTATAGGGCAGCTGGTGCAGGGGTATTTTAGACTTATCCTTCATTACCAACGGGTGAATCGAAGCGCCGGGATAGATATGGTGCCTATGCGTGCGATAATCGAGGAGTTGTACAGGTGATTTTTGACAGGAGGTAATCATAGCTCAGAGAAAATTTTTTCTAAGGAGCTCAGAGAAAATTTTGGCGCATAAGATATTTTATACTCTGAAATTGGGGGGCATGTGTTGACACCGTTTTTTGATACGTGTCAATATAAGCCGAAAACTGTGCCTATCGGCAAGGGAGTGGTTGTGCTTTTAAGCTTACTTTGCTTTGAGGTATGGTTAACAGGTGGTTGCCGATGAGGGTTAATATAATCTTGCCGATGAGAGCAGAAGGTTGTTGCCGACGGAGAGAGGCATGGTTGCCGATGGAAAGCAAAGCTGAATCATTACCGATGAGTTTTGCCGATGGAATCTACAGAGATGAAGAACATGCCGATAGAGGTTTCATCGTACGCAATGGATAAGGAAACTGGCAATATTTATGTCAATATTTTAATAGTTTACTTTTGAGTCCGACCTTGGTATGAGTCATTATTTTTTATTCCTTAGAGATAAAACTTGTTTAGAAAATACTTTGTCGTGTCTGTTTAGGACTCATAGTACCAGGGTATAAATATGTACCGAAAGACAATGTAGGGATAGAGACAATCAAATACAACAAATTTATTACTTTTATCTACTTTTCAAGCAATTTACTTTTCGACGACTTCGTCACCGGTATCTTTTCCTTTTCAACGAGTTCTTTCAAGAATCGACGGGCTGCGTCAACTTGATCTCCGGCGACCTTGCAGGTTCCGCGTCTACCGAGCACGATTCAGGCTTTGACGTCCGGGCGTATCGCTGTCGTCTCGTCTGATCTGTTCAACAGTTATCGAATATCGTCTGAGCTTTGACGTCCGGGCGTATCGCTGTCGTCTCGTTCGGATCTTATTCAAATTTATCATCCTTGTCGATTAACAGGTCAAATCGACTGGCACGCCTTGATATCGAACCAGGGTATTAGCCCGGTGTGTTTGCAGATCTAACGCCTTTTTGCATCAACAGAGTATCTTTAAGAACCTTAACAGATACTAACTACAGTTGTAGCCAGGTTATAGAGACTAAAAAACAAGTATTTTTGTAGCCATATCAGGCAGGTGTCTCCTTTTTGAAAACAATAACATGGATTCGAGATTGCACAACCGCCATTCTATGGCCGGCGAATTTGCCCCCCGGCAACGGACAACCGCACCGTGCCAGCTTCTTGTATTGCCCTGCACACAGGCTGGTGCCAGAGCAAGTTAGAGCAGCGCCGGCAAGCCATCGGCAGCACTGCATCAGCAAGGGCTGGGGGCAGCTGTAGGCGTTCACACAGTTTTGCCTTCAACCATCATGCATTGCATCACACAAACAAATTCTACTTACAAGTTACAAGCAACTAAGCAAGACTACTTGTGCTACTCCAGCGTTCTCTGTAAGTACACGCTGCTGCATCGATCTACAGTACATACTACATCTTTACAATCACAAACCCAAGAATTACAGCTCAACTGAAGATTCACCGTACGTGTAAAATGGAACGTGGAATCGAATAACCTGACTGACTGACCAAATCCCGCACAGCAAAACAAACAAGCAGATGAACGCTCAGTAGCCACCACACTTCAGTTCAGGAAATCAGCATGTGGCCTTCTCGCCTTCGCCGTCTGGTGGCGTGGTGGCGGCCTATCGTGTCTCAGCGCTGAGGGACCCGTCCTTTTGGAGCTTCAGGCTCAGGTTGCTGAAACGTTGCCTCGAGTACTGCCGAGACGCCTTTCTCCAGTCAGTGCCGGCCTTCATCATTGCTGCAAACTCCTCGTAGCTTATTTTCCCATCCTGACAAAATAGCATGGATAACACCTTGTTGTTAGGTTGACTGGACAGGTTGGTGACTGGAGGGGTTTGAACTGATCAAACTTGCTACTTTTAATTACTCCAAAGTCCCAATCACATTGCACGCCCTTATGTCATTCTATCCTTCTCGCTTTCTTGGTCCCAGATACTGTCTATTTTATAACAATACAGATTTATTACAGTCAACTATCCTTTAGTCAAATAATTAAGTCCAAACCTGGCAACCAGCGGCACCTGAACCTTGACCGAGTCATGCAACCATGGACAATGCACACTTCTTCTAATCCAGAAACTACCACATCCCAATAGGTTTTCTCCACTACTCCCATACTAGGTCCACCATTGATGATATGAGTTCATTGATTAGCATTAAAAACCAAATACACTAGTATTTTACCAACATAAGTGTACTGCAAACTAAAATTTGTGGCCTATGGAGGTTGATTTTGCTGACCTTATCTGTGTCCACATCTCGGATGATGCCATTAATAATGTCTTCATCATTTCCCTCCAGTTCATCAGATAGTGCCTCTCTAAGCTCTTCGATTTCTATATACCCACTCTTATTCTGGTCGAAGTATGTGAAGGCCTTTTCGATGTGTTCATCGTTGCCTATTTTTCTAACATGAACAGACACAGTGACAAATTCCGCATAATCTAGGGTCCCATTTTTATCAATATCACCCTGCAAAGCATTGAAAATAGCATTTAATGAGTTTGCTATTTTAGCACTAGCTTATAGTATCTTTGGTAAGTAACTCACGGCATCCATCAATATCTGAAGATCTGAATCAGGCATTTGGTTTCCCAGTTTACGAAGGCCAGCCTTGAATTCCTCGAATGTTAGCTTGCCATTCTTGTTCACATCCATCTTATCAAACATTTGCTTTATGTCAGCTACTTCCTCCACAGACAGATGCTCAGCAATCACCTGCATATGATTAAGCATAAAATTAAATCACTTTTAGATTATCCCCAATATCCCATTCTTCTTGCATTTTGCATGCACCTTCTATGTCTGATAAGGAAGGTGATTATGTTTGCTACCAACATGCAACAAATCTTACCCTTAGTGCTTTCTTCTTTAACTTGTTCATTGCAGCAAATTGCTGCAATCTTGCTCGGACAGTATCACCAAGAGAAATGTCTGGCATCTTTTTAGAGTCATGTAACCATGGATGCTCTGCTCATTCAACTAAAATTGTCAGAAAAGCAATGACAAAATAATTTGATACATACAATTAGTAAACTCATAATAATTTCGACCATCATATTTCAATAAAATACACTATAACGCAATGATAGAAAGATAGAAGTACAGGACATTAACTCTTTCAAATAGCAACATAGTCATATAAATCTTCTGTGTATTGTGTAACTCCCAGAATGAGAATTTTAAGGCAGTTCTGGTTCATGTCAGCCAATACATAATTCTGGCACATCACCGGTTAAGGTTCAATTTTCCCTAACAAATAACAATCATAGAGTGGTAGCATCCTAAGCCTGTTACGCAATAGGAATAGGTGATAGTGAGGCTTACCAAGTACTTGTGCTGCAGTAACCCGTGTTAATGGATTTGGGTCTAGCATCCGCCTGACAAGATCTTTAGCAGGCTCAGATACTCTGGGCCATGGTTCTCTTTTGAAATCTACCACAGATCGAATAATTGCCTGTGCTACTCCCTGTTCAGTTTCTGCATAGCATCACGAATATGGGATTATGATTGTGCTCTAACTTATTATTAACATGCATGCTTAATGCATTCCAGACCAGAGTTTGAAACTACCTGCCCAAAATGGTGGTACGCCACAAAGAAGTATGTAAAGTATCACTCCAGCACTCCAGACATCAACTTCAGGACCATAGTTTCGCTTTAGAACCTCTGGAGCCATGTAGTATGGACTGCCTACGATTTCAGTAAATCGCTCACCTACATACAAAAGGCAACAACTATTCAGATTTTCTGTAAAGATATGCATATATCCAATAAACTGCATCAATGAAGTTAGTTCTATGTTGCTGGGAAAAGAAGCACATAACAATGGAAAATTACATGTAGACACCCCACTTCCTTATTTCCATAGGCACAACAAATGTCATGTGTTGAAAAAATAATCGATTGCTCATTAGTTGTCCTTAAAAACTTACCAGGCCTGAAGAACACAGACAGCCCAAAATCAATTGCTTTCAGGGGGCAACTCTCCTTCTTGTTTGCATATAAAAAGTTCTCTGGTTTAAGGTCCCGGTGCATGACGCCATGCCTGTGGCACATCTGCACAGTAACGAACAAGGATTCATGTCACAACACATGGAATGGTCAAATAGGACAAAAATGATCAACACCCGCTCATGATTCATGACCAACAACCAAATCATCAAAATATCAGGCGGTACCAACTTGAGCGACAAGCAAAGAGGTTTCTCGTCTGAACTACGATTTCATAACAGAGTAACAGACACTACTAGTAGCAATCATATACTACTAACTTTAATAGTAGTAAACAAGAAGCTAGTAGTAGTAGGAATCAAGAACCAAGAAAGAAAAGAGATGCTCACCTGGACGACCTCCACGATGGTGCGCGTGACGGCGGCGGCGGCACGCTCGGTGTAGTGGCCCCGGGCGACGATCCTGTCGAAGAGCTCCCCTCCCTCGCAGAGCTCCATGACGAGGTGCACGGCGTCCTCATCCTCGTAGGCAGCGCGGAGGCTGACGATGTTGGGGTGCGCCGGCATGTGGCGCATGATGTCCACCTCCCGGCGCACGTCCTCCACGTCGACGGGCGTCCGCAGCTTGCGCTTGGAGATGGACTTGCACGCGTAGCGCGCCCCCGTGGCGGACTCGGTGCACAGGTACGTGATCCCGAACTCGCCGCGGCCCAGCTCGCCGCCGAGCTCGTACTGCGCGCCGATGTCCCGCCCCGTCGGGTCCCGCAGCACCACCAGGCCCGGGCGCGCCGGCGGCGGCCCCGCCCCGCGGTTGTACGCCACGTTGTAGGGGTTCGCCTTCTGCTTCTTCTGGCGGTTCTTGCCGCCGCTCCCCTCCGTCAACGGCGCCGCACAGCAGTTGCCCATGGTCGCCTCGCCGCTGCGGCCTCCTAGCAGAAACAAATTTGGAGGAAAATATCGGATCCCGGCGAGCTGGTTTCAACTCTCCGTTCAGCAGCGGCGGCGGCGACTGACTGAAAGCGAAGAGAACTGCTCCAATTGGAGTTGGGGGAAATTCCGTAGGCTTTTGTATTGGGACTTGGCGTGTGAGATGGGGCGCGGGGCGGGGCGAGTCCACGAATTCTGGACGCGTTCTAGAAGCCAGCCAACGCAAACTAGCAGGAAACTGCAACCTTTCTCGTGGTTTTTGTGGAGAAGACTGCCTGTTAAGCAAAAAGATCCGACCTTTTTCAGGGATTTCGTGGAGATGGTGGGGATTTCAGCGGAACTGGTATGGATAATCCCTCCCAGGAATGGAGCAGTTGGCTTCTGGAAATACGTGAGTCAGCAGAGCAGGGGGAATAACACTGGTCAGCTAGTGTCCAAGAACATATTTTTTCATGGACACAGAATTGTCGGTTTATATTGGGGCCGTCAGCTTTATAATGCTCCCTCCTCTATAGTCATTTTCAGAGCTTTCGAACTCTTCAGCATACGATTTTCGTACTCTTCACTATACGGAGTACTAAAATTCTGAACGAATTCGTTCTACTGAAATTTTAAACTTTGTTCAAACCTGCCGTAAACAAATTCCGACTGTAGAATTTCTGAAAGGGGTGGAGTTGAGTAGAATGGGATGGGGTTAGACTATCGTACTAATCTTCCTCTATTTCTCTTCTTTATATAACTAGCTAGTAAGATTCTCTCCTCTATAATCTATTCTTTCTCACCCATCTATCGTTTTTATAACATCCTTTATATATTGTGGGGCCCATATGGCTAGATTTTTTTTTCCCTTTTTTCTCTTCCCTTTCCTTTTTCTCTTCCCTTCCCCTTTCCTTATCCATTCGACCGCCATGCTCGCCTTGCACCTCACCTCCCTCTCCGGCGCGGACGAGCGGCGGCCCCGACGAGCGTGCGGAGGCACGCAGGACGGCGGTGGTCCTCCAGGCAGCGCGGGCACGCAGGACGGCGGTGGTCCTCCAGGCAGCGCGGGCTCGGTTGCGGCAGAGGAGCTCTAGCCGGTGGAGCTGGGGTCAGCGGAGCTCGGCGGGCGGCCATGGCGCGGCGGCATGCACCTCCACCTCCCTCTCCGGCGTGGGAGCTCCCTCCGCCTGCACCTCCTCCTCCACCTCCCTCTCCGACGGCGGCGCGGACGGAGCTCCACCTGCTCCTCGTCGTCTTCGCTCGGCCATGGCGGGCGGGCGGCCATGGCGCTCGGTGCGGAGCCATGGCGGGCCGGGGCCGGAGCCGGCGCATTGACCTCCGCCCTCTCCGGGGCCGGAGCCGGAGCAAGAGCTGGAGCTCAGCGGCCATGGACGGCCTCCTCGCCCGCCCGCCCCTGCTCCACCGGCGGCCGCGGTCCGCCCCTGCTCCTTCCCGGCGGTGGCCCGGCGGTGACCTTGCTCCTTCCCGGCGTGGCGCGGCGGCGCCCCTCTCCTTCCCCGGCCCGGTGCTCGCGTGCTCTCTCTCCTCTCCTCCTCTCTCTCTCTCTCTCTCTCTCACGGGCGGGCGCAGAAGGACGAGCGCGGGCCCACGCGTGGTGCGTACCGGAGGATTCCGTGCTCCCTGGACAGAGGCCGGATCGGGGGGCGTCCGGTGCTTTACTGGAGCCTACCCAGGACCCCGCTGCGGGCGTTTTTCCGGTATCGCGGTCCTGGAGGACGCGGTACCGGACGCCGCTGCGGTTGGTCTTAACATAGGATTCTTAAATTTGAACCGCAGGAGATCTTTTTGGAATACTTTACTGCTGTGCAAAAGACTGGAAACGGTGTGAAAATGACAGCCTGAAGTTTGAAAGCTCGTCCGTCAGGTAGACTTTGGAGGGTGGAATTAGACGTCGTCGACAAGCGGCCTGGAAGCGATCGATTGGAAGGGAGGGATTGGTAAGCAAGAAAGCGATGTTGGTGATACCGGTGAAGGAAAAAAAAAGAAACAAAACAAAGCAAAATAAAACAGAGGTGAAAACCAATCACCTCTAGTGACTCAGTAATTTCCATGGCTCTTGTTCAGTTTATTGGTTTGGTTGGTGAATTCTGACCACCCGTGTTTGAGTACCTTATCTTTGCTCGAACATCTGTTTTGAATTCTACTTTCTGTGTTTGGCGACACAGATGTTAACTGTGAAAGGTGAAACACATGTTGTCAATTAGGCCATGTATAGGAACACTTAGCTAGACGTTTATGTGCCGGTTTTTAATTTTTCCATGCCCGCGTGGACATTTGGATACATGCTTGGAGCTGTTTCAGGGTGAAAAATAACAGTTTCAGCATGGTAACTGAAAATCGGTGAAGAAGAGCTCTTTCTCTTTTTTTTTTTATCTTTTTCTATTATAGGCTGAGATAGCTAGGTTGAGGCTCTAATGCTTTGTTTCTGCTACCCTCTCTAAGCAGCAGCTGCTGCAAGCCTACAAGCTGTTGCCATTGACGTAGTGTTTGGCTGACATAATGACAGCCACAGCCGCAGCAGCTGTTTCACGCTTTCTGCTGTATCGTTCTTGCATTGTACATGATGCCCTTAGTCAACCTCAAGATCTGGCGAGGTCATCAGGGTAGTGTTCGTATGAATGTACGCAAAAAATTCTGAGCGTGCGGCTATATCTGTTAACATTAAAAAAACAAATACTTACTTGGTCATGAACCTAGGCCGCCATGGATGGAGTCATCGATTGTTCTAATAATAGCCAGTCGTTGGTTGACCATGGCGAATTATTGACGAGATCAACGTTCAATAACCAGGGTACCAAGAAGCTTCCGTTCAGTTCAGACTTCACCTGACCTGACACTGATAGGATCAAGATTTCCTGGTTTGTTTATGTGCAGAGCATAAACAATAATGAGCAGCCTTTCCTGGTTTGTTTATGTGCAGAGCATTTCGTATCGTATTGCCATGCTGCCCTTTTCTTTTTCTGGTCTCTTTATTTGCATTAGAAGGACGCGGAGACTTTTGTTGACAGAGGCGAGGAAAGCCAATGATTTCCCGGGAATCTCCTGTCATGATGCTCCAGGAGAGTGGACGAGCCCACCGCCCACGGGAGTCTGGCCACTCGACACTTGACAGCCTCGTTCGTATTGCCATGTGCAATTATAAAAGCCGAGATGAAGATTTCTCCACCTGAGATCCAGATTACTGGAGTAATAAATATTCATTCATCAGGAAAATGGCATGCGTGTAGTGCCTACCAGCAGCAAACGAAATGCTCTACACTGGCAAGGTTCAGTTGAATCTTTTCTAGAGCCATATGTATATGGACTACGTACTCTGAACGCCTGACTGCCTGAGTGCCTGACGAAGAGATGAACAGAAGCTTCACTTGAGGCGTGGAAGATGAAGCTTCAGTTTCAGACTTTCAGGCTTAGCGCGTCTCGGAAATCCAGACATCAGGTTTGTATTCTGGATTCTGCGTATCGACTGCGTTCGGCCTTCTAGTGGTCCTACCTCTTTCTTTTCCTTCTGGATCGGGTGCGGACTTTCTGCTTTCTACAGGAGGTGGTATGAGAGAGCGACGTTGACGACGACGAGACGATGCCGTGTGTGTGTCTTTGGTGTCCCAAAAAAAAAGACCCCCCGGACGGTGGATCGGTAGCACAAGCTTCAGTCCAGAAACGTGCAAGTCGGTCTCGGTCGGTTGGTTTTAGCTGACACGTTCGTGCTGGGATTTTTATCCACAGACGTGTCATTGCATGGTTCGGTTTGGGCGCGATTTCTCGCACAAACCATTTGCACCATAATATGATCCATCGCTATCTTTTGTTTGTTGCTTCTTAAGAAGATTCGTGTATTTCCGTTTCTCTAAATGGATCAGTAGGGTTTGCCTCGGGTAAAAAAGAAACATACTTCTTCGACAGTCCGTCTGATGCTCCAGGCCTCCAGCATTTGTATCCGGTGGCGAATGGTTTTCCCCAAACCCTTTTTTATTCACCTCCTCCTACGTTCAAGGTGCCTGAAATTTTAGATGATTTTAAGCAACACTCTTATACAACCAAAAAGTTGTTGCTTTTGTGATTTGTTATTTGTCTTTTGTACCATAACATATTAATTTTTTTTTGTCCTTTGTAGGGACTATATTAACTTTTTGTCCTTGTGTGACTATATATCGAAACAAATGTTAATTGTCTCTTTGTGCTAGCACCGACCGGAACTTGAGAGATGGCGTCAGGGCGTCATTTGGTAAGTCCCTCTCTCTCTCTAGTTTCTCTCTCTAGGTGAGAGAACGCGATACGCTCCCGCATCCACAGATCTGCAGCACTCCAGCCACCACCCTAGCCACCAAACCTCGCTCCTCGCCGGCGTTCACCATCCCACATTGCCGGCGGTCGTGCTTCAACGCGCACCGCTGCTATCCTCCGTCCTAGTCCGGCTCTGTGCCTTCCCGGGCCACGGAGCGGGGCTCTCCGTCCCGTCGTTCTTGGGCTGATGAGAGCGAGGAGGAGGAGGCCGCTCGCGACGCGGGGTAGTCCACGCCGACACAGCTGCCTCCTCTAGCGGCCGCGGCGCACGCGGTCCACGTCCTCCGCCCGTCATCGCTCAACCCTGACGCTGAGCCATTCTCAGCTTCGCCGGGCGGTCGCATCCACTTCTCCGACTCCGACACGTCGCTGTCTGATGAAGACGACGTGCCGGGGAAGGGGAAGGCGCCCGTGCTGCCTCGTCGTCATCGTGAGCGTCGTAGCTGCGCTGAGCCCTTGGGGTTCATGGGCCGCTCGTCGGGAGGTCACGCGGCCTGCGAGGGCCGCGCAGGAGCGCCTCCGATCCGTCATTGTGCACCCTCCGCGGCTCAGCGCTGAGCCGGATGCTGAGGGCTTCCACAAGGTCCAGAGTCGCAGAAGATGGCGTAGGGTGGCGGGGCCGCATCGGCTGCACCCTGTGCCGGAGAACCTGGTGGTCTTGGGCTTCAACTGCCTGGCCAGTGACCATGTGCGGGCTGCGTGCACCTCACGCTCCAGGTGTTTTGCCTGCCTGCAGGAAGGACACCAGGCACGCAACTGCCCTGGTGCCCTGCATGCCGACCGGTGGAATGGCAAGCGGGGGCGCTCTCCCTCGCGTCAATGCCCTCGACGGGACGCGGCACGCCGCCGCCGCGCATCACTAGCACGCTGTGCGAAGGGGGGTCGCTCCATCTCCACTGACCGTGCGGCGTCGGCCGCCCCGCCGCCACCGCCCCCAGAGTCGCCACGCCTCAAACCGACAATGGGTTGTTGCATAATCCAGCCTTGGTTAGCATGGCGCCTAGTTTAGCTACTTCTATTATTAGCTTTTGATTTAATCCAGAGCTCTGTTGGACGAGCTCGTTCCTGTAACAGTCAGATGCATGCTTAGTTCATGCAGTGGCATAGCTTTCTTTCAGTCAGTAGCGGTGACCACGCAGCTTGCTCTCGTTCATGGGATGGCATGAATCAGTCTGAGGACATGTGTGTGAGGTGTGGCTTCGGCCTTGTACTACTATAAATGATAATGCAATGACACCTGAAAAGCTACGGCAATTGTAGCACCAAATACTCTTGTGTCCAGCTTGTGATCGTGTTGAGTTATTTGCGTGTGTACTCTGTGTTCCTGGGTAATCCTCTCTAGCTCCGGCTAGGATCGCCGGTGAGTAGGGAGACGACAAGTGGTACCAGAGCTAACGTTCGCCGTCAAGTTCGGCGTCACGCCATCAAGGATGCCGCGTGGACGGTCGATTTCACGACTACGTCGTGGTGCGATGCTGGAGCGCGGGAGTGGCTCCGGCGATCGCGATCGCGGCCTGGTGATCCACCAGGTCGTGAGGGAAAACGGCGGCAGTGGGAAGTACCCGGTGCTGACCAAGACCAACTACTATAGTTGGGCTGGGATGATGCGGTTGAAGCTCAGGGCGAGGCGCCTCTGGGAGGTGGTGACCATGGGCACCTACGACTACACCGACGACTGCAACGCTCTGGAGGTGATCGCACTGGGCGTGCCTCCAGAGATGCAGGGCGCCACCTCGAACAAGGCTACGACCAAGATCGCGTGGGAGGCGCTCAAAAAGACGCACCTCGGCGTCGATCGGGTGCGCCAGGCGAAGGCAAACACGTTGCGCCACGAGTTTGACTCACTCAAGTTCAAAGACGGCGAGTCCATGGACGACTTCGGCATCCGCATCACCGACCTCGCCAACCAGTTGGAGGTCCTCGACAACGCCTACACCGAGCCAGAGATCGTGCGGAAGTTCCTGCAGGCCACTCCAGCAAGGTATTCGCAGATCGTGATGGCGATCGAAACCCTTCTCGACCTCGATACTTTGTCTGTGGAGGAGCTGATAGGCAGGCTCAAGGCGGCGGAGGAACGGTACGACCTCGGTGGCAACAGCGGCGGCGAGGCATCCGCCGGTCTGAACCTGACCGAGGATGAGCTCATGGCGCGCGTCGCGTCGCGGCTCTAGCTCTCTGGCGGTGGTAGCTCGGGCGGCAACCGCACGCCATCGGGGCAAGGCCGTGGCCGTGGCTGCAGTGGCGGGCGTGGTAGAGACGCTGTGGTTCAAGGCCACCAAAGCACGCCGGTGGGAATAGCAAGGGAAATCGCATCGCTGACGACGAGTGCGCGTACTGCGACAAGACGGGCCATTGGGCTCACGAATGTCGCAAGAAGAAGAGGGACAAGCAGGCCCATGCAACCCAGGCAGAGGAGGCCACGGAAGGGGCACTCTTGTTGGGCTTTGCGTGTATCCAGGCCCAAGTTGACGAGAAGCCAATTTAGGAGGCAGCGATGCAAGGAAACACAACCGTGCATCCACACGCATCGGTCAACGCCGGCTCCTTCCTCGCATCCGACGCTGCTCCTAGCCCAAATCCTCCACTGCCGACGGAACCTGTACCACAAGAGGCCGATGATGACGTTTCCGTCGAGGGCGGAGGAAGCACGAGATGGGCGTTTGCTGAGGAGGATCCGGAGGAGCCGGAGGCTATGGTGTTCGTGGCTGTGGCGTCCGCCAGCGCCACCGTCTCCGTCAAGGGCGGCTCCAACCCCGATGTCGGAGATCCACCTCGAAGAGAACCGGCTGTTCGTCCAGCTCGGGGAGAACGGAGGTGGCGGCAGCACGCGCTGGATCCTCAACACCGGCGCGATGAACCATATGACGGGGCAGCGCGCGGCCTTCTCCAAGATCGATACCGGCGTCCGTGGGACAGTCCGGTTCGGGGACGGCTCCAAGGTCGACATCGAGGGTCGTGGCACGGTCCTTTTCAAGTGCAAGAGCGGCGAGCATCAGGTGCTAGCCGGCGTCTACTTCATCCCTTGACTGACCACGAACATCGTCAGCCTCGGTCCGCTTGATGAGGACGGCCACAAGGTCCTGATCGAGAAGGGCGTACTCAGGGTCTGGGATTAGCGACGATGGTTGCTGGTCAAGGTGCGGCGCTCGGCAAGCCGCCTATACATCCTCGACATCAACATCGCCCAGCCTGTGTGCCTTGCTTCTCGGAGCTCTGAGGTGGCCTGGCAGTGGCACGCCAGGTTCGGACACCTCGGGTTCCAGGGGCTCACGGCGCTGTCCAAGGGCGGCATGGTGCGTGGACTATCGCCTATCGACCACGTCGACCAGGTCTATGAGAGCTGTCTTGCAAGGAAGCAGAGACGACGTCCGTTCCCTGGGCCAGCAAGTACCGTGTGCCTCACCTGCTTGACCTGGTGCACACGGACTTGTGTGGTCCGATCAGCCCAGAGACGCCTGGCGGGAAGCATTCATTCCTCGTCGTCGTCGACGACAAGAGCCGCTACATGTGGCTCGTCCTGCTGGCATCCAAGGACCAAGCTGCTACAGCCATCATCAAGCTACAGGCGCGCGCCAAGGTGGAGGCTGGGCGGAAGATGGGCACGCTCCGCACCGACCGTGGAGGCGAGTTCACGGCGCACACGTTCGGCGACTACTGCTCCGAGCAGGGCATCCAGCGCCACCTCACCGCACCGTACACACCTCAGCAAAATGGCGTGGTGAAGAGGCGCAACCAGATGGTGCTGGGTATGGCCAGAAGCATGCTAAAGGCCAAGGGGATGCCGGGCTGGTTGTGGGGGGACGCGGTCGCAACGGCCGTCTTCATCCTAAACCGGTCACCGACGAGGAGCGTCGATGGGAAGACGCCATTTGAAGCTTGGTATGGTGTTAAGCCTCCAGTCCATTTCTTTCATACATTCGGGTGCGTTGCACATGTGAAGGTGGTTGGCAAGCACCAGCAGAAGCTGGATGACCGGAGTACGTCGATGGTATTCATCGAGTACGAGCTGGGGTCCAAGGCATACAGGTTCTACAACCCGGACACTGGTCGTGTGATCATCTCGCATGACGCGGTGTTCGACGAAGGGCGTTCGTGGGATCGGAGCACCGACACCGAAGCTGTGCACACGACAGACACCGAACCATTCCACGTCGAGTACACGACGGTGGTGGACTGCCATGGTGAGCCGGTGGAGGAGCAAGACGTTGTGGAGGACATACAAGTTGGGGGAGCCCAGTACCCTCAGCTGGAACACCGACGACACCTGGCACGATCCCGGCACGGGCTCACCAGCAGGCACGCACGGCAGCGGCGGCGCATCACCGAGTTCTCCATCGCCTCCATCAGGCATAGCTGTGGAGTTTGCATCCCCTCCATCAGGTTAACCAAACCTCGACAACGGTCATGATGGTGCACCCCTCCGATTCCGAAAGCTGGACAACATCTTGGATGGTAGAGATTCCCGGCTTGGCAGAGCCTGAGTTTGTGGTTGATGAGGACTTGCTTGTAACAACCCTAAAATCCGAGCTACAAATTTTTTTTTCTCGAAAACCTATGAGTGATGAGTGCGACATGTCATCAACAACCCTAACCATGCATCAACCTTATCATGTCATGCATAACATCCCATGTGATCATAGCATAATTAAATGTTTCAAAGTAATTTTGATCAACGTTTCATGTGTTGCTTTTCAAATGTTGCAATAGCATACCTTCAATGTTTCAATAGAAGTCACGGCATGTTGCATTTAATTGTGATTTGGATTTTATTTGGTTTATGGGATGTTTAATTAAAAATGAGACCATAATATTTATTTTCACAAATAAATATTAAGGGGATAATACCCTAACAAATATAAGGGCCTAGTATACCCACTACTTGTTATTCAAAGTTGGTACATCACACACATATATATATGTATATATAAAAGTATTTGTAAAAGGAAAAGAGAAAATAAATAAAAAAGAGAAAAAGAAAAGCCAATCTGGCCCGATTGGCCAACCAGCCCAGCTCGACCTGCCCCTCTCTTCCCTTCTCTTTGCGCCGCACCAGCCCAGCAAGGCGGCCCGCTTACCCGCTCGCTCGCCCGCTCGCTTTTCCCTTCCCTCCGCGCGATCGGCCCAGCAAGCTGAGCGGCCCATCAAGGACCCGCCTTGCGTCGCGCCGAAGGAAGCCGGCCTAAGCCGCTGACGACCGAACCCCGCAGTGGGGGCCAGCTGTCATGAGATCCCCACGGTCCCCCATCGACCGGCCGTTCGCCCGACGTCACCATGTCAGCGCCTGCTCCCAGCGTCGCCCCTAAGCAACCCGCCTCGGCCGCTCGATCTAGACCTCTGCCTCATCAACGCGTGCAAGCCCGCCACCTGGCCCAACTGGCCGACAGCAAGATGCTCGCGGCGCGGGCAAAATTCTCCACGCGCGGGCACGCACATGCGTTGCCGTCGCAGTGAAACTACGCCGCTGTAAAGCATTCTCGCACCCAGCCCCCGCTAGCCTCTCCCACTGACTCCATGGACCCAAACCGAGCCTTAATTGCTGACTTGGAGTCCTCCCGAGCTGCCTGATCGAGCCCCTCACCCGATCACCGTCCGCCGGCCGACTACCTTCACGGCGCCCCTATAAGAGCAAGGCCGGAGCTGTAGGGTTCCTTGCCGCCGCCACCACTCCGATGGAACCCCAATTGCACCACCAGCCAATCCAGTTTGGGGAAGAAAGGAAGGAAGGAGGAGAAGGGGGCGGGGAAGAGGAAGAAGAAGTTCTGCTGCCGTTGGAGTAGGAGAAGAAGGAGGAGCGCCATGCCAGAGCCGCTGCTACGCCGTCGGATCGAGGAGCAAGGACAGTACCGCGAGCCGGAGCCGCTTGGACGTGTACCGCGCCTTCTCTCCTCTCCGAACGCTGGTGAGCACCTCCACCGCACCCCTTTTTCCAACCGCCACCCGTGTTGCTACGGCCATGGCGCTCCGCCTTGGAGCACATAGGCCAAGGTTGCAACCGACCTACTTGGACACACGCACATGCACGCACAAACCGGCCAAGCCCTAGGACCACGGCATCGGGAGGATGCCGGACCGGAGCGCCGCCATGCCAGTCGCCGCGCGTCGCCGTGGCGAAGCCACTATGCCGCCTCACTGTTGAGCTTTGCCTCCCTTTGACCACAGATCCGTGCTCGCCTTGATGAGACGGACCCTGTGCGCACCCTAGCTTCATGTTTGCCTCGCCGGAGCACTGTCCTCGAGCCACCTTGCCGCTGTCGTGCCGCAGCCGTGCCGCTCTAGAGCGCCGCCATTTCTCGCCGTCTTCGACCACAGCAAGGACCAAGAAGGAGCCGAGGAACACCACCGTGATGAGTTGCGTCGACCGAAGGAGAAGATGAAGGCCGTGGACCCTCTCTGAGTGCCGTTGCCGTGCACCGAGGTTTCGCTGGAGCTCCGTCGTGGGAGTTGCTACCCACGCGGACTCTACCGTGGGTTTTGGTCACCGCCGGCACCTCGGGGAGGTGCTATGTGCATCCAATTGCACACCCGCGCCCCTAATTGGACCTGGAGTGAGTCGGTGTCAAGATGTCAGCGCGCGCCACCGCCGTCTAGCCGCTGCCCGCCGTGGAGTACGTCGCCAGGAGCCAAGCTACCGACTTGAAGACCATCATCGGGTTCTCCTTGATGCCCCGAAGCTAGTGAGCACGAAGATGGAGCCGGAGGACCACTGAGTCACCGGGAATCAGAGTTTCCCCGCCGTCGACGAGCCTCCGTCGTCGGGCGAAGGAGACAGAGGAAGGGGATGTCTGGAGAAGAGGATGGTGGACGCGGTGTTCGTGGACCAGAGCCGCTGCGCGTGGGACCAAGCCGAACTGGTGCATCGAGGGACCACACCGTGGACCGTTTGGACCCGAGGACTCGTCCGTGCACCCGGCGTATGTGGACCTGAGAGGCTGACAGTGGATCCCCAGTGAATGCGGTGCACCATGGACCAGAGGCTGTGAACTGAGCCTGAGTTGGACCTAGTGTGATGACGTGGCCGCATCAGCACATGCCACGTGGTGGGCCTAGCCCAGCCCATATCCGGCCCACACGACCCATTAATGGCCCAGTGGGGCCCACCAGACCGTTGACTGCTGACGTCACCCCGGACCCACCTGTCAGGCCTCTGTTGACCCGGTCAATGCTGACGTCAGCATCTGAGATGTCTCTGTTGGACCCGCGCGTGACACATGGCCTAATCACAGGCTGCCATGTGTCAGCACCAGAATAAACAACCCTTTTCTTTTTCAGAAAATGGTTAAATCTTTGAAAAATCATAACTAATTCATACGAGCTTCGAAAAATGTGATCCACATATCCAAATTTTCTATAAATCGAGCTCTATCTATTTTTGCTATGTTTGAGTGCATTTGGATCTTCTATTTGTCATTCGTTCTTTGTGCTAATCTATAGGGGTCGCTTTCGCGACCAATAATTCTCGTTATAGGCTCGAGCGAGGACAAGTCTGACGACAGTGACTACCAGGAGAAGTCCGATAGCTACGTCAGTGAAGGTGCCACACCTCACCCAACCTCGTAGATCCCATTACGCATGGCAAATGTAGTATGGCTAGTGCTTTAATTCCTGTTGCTATAATGAATTGCCTGTGTTAGCAATGCATGATAGAATATTATTTGATGAGCCCTACCTTGTTGTAAACTTTCACCTGCTTACCCGCTGTTATGTTAGCCACTTGCTTATCTGCTATTTTTTTATATAGAACCCTGGGAAGGCCTGGAGGGTGCCAGGCTGGTGATGCGTGAGTTGATGGATCAGATGGGCATGTGAGCTGATGATGCTATATCTGGGTTTGGGGTGGAGCTTACGGTAGGGAGTAGGGTGAGGGTTGAGTCGATCGAGCCTGGATCTACGACGAGCTTTTGGAGCAAATCTTGCCAGGGAATGGATCCGGACATTCCCACGAGAGGAGCCTGTGGCGGGCTAACTGATATGTGATGGTGGTCTTTGGGTGTGAACCTCTGAGATGTGGAGCTTGGGACGAAGGTGCCGTGGTAGCATGTTAAAGATAAACCCTGATGAAGATATCCCGGTTTGGTCACACATAGGAACTGCTGTGCTGGCATCCGGACCTTAGGAATCTCTTACTTTCCACTCGCTCTCCATGGGGGGAGACGGCCGAACCGCTAGATAGATCGATGCCACTACTGCTAGGCGAGTAGTGATAGGAAGGTATATGCATGGGATGGAGTTAAGCCCGGTGTGTTTGCAGGTAGAACTTTGCATCAACACATCTTTTGGCACGCCTGGTGGGACCAAGTCAACAGATTTATCATGAAGAACCCTGCTGATATCAATCCAGAGAACATCATCGAGATATCAGAGTCAGATCTCAAGGAAGACCAGAATCTAGCCATGGAAAAAGCTATGGATTATTATAGGTAGCTCTGCTTGAAGTCTTTCAGCAAGAATAGGGGCAAAGAAGTAATCCAGAAGCAAGATCTCCCGTTGCCTCGGCAAGTAACTTTTGACTCCAACCCTGGTAAATTACAGGAGACGGTTAATTCTACATTGAATCATGCTTTGATCAACCAATCCACCGTGCTGTCCAATACTGTTTACAATGCTGTTGTGCAAACATTAAGAGAAGGACAAGCACCAGGTTATGTTGGGCCGGCATATCATCAGCCGGGATCGGCATCTGTCAGTACTCCATCGGCAATTCTAGCCGTTGAGAGTATGAAAGCTCCTACTCCTCTAGCTTTATCAGGATCACCTAACATTGAAGCCACACTAATAAGATTAGATCTAACATCTCAGGAAAGGCAGATCACTCAATTGGGTATAGATCTATCGACATCGGCAATGTCAGGTCCTTCAGGTCAACACAGCCAGGTTGCTGCTAATTGGTGGGGATATGGGATGCCTCCAGGACCATCTACCGCCAATTCTAGATTGCCTCAGGTGCATGATGTAGCAGGAAAGAGTCCTATGATATCGGCTACTCTGGTCAGACCGATGACCCAGGTATCACATTATTCTACTACACCTCCTATTATACAGCCATTGTCAATGGGATTCCACGCGCCTCCGCTGTAGACATCTTATGCGAATCCATTGGCAAGTTCCCCGCCAATGCAACAGAAGGTTTGTACTGCAAGACAACCCATAGTGCCGTTTGTATCTCAATCTGGGTTACCTGCAAATCAAGCTGGTTATCATCCAATCATACAAGAGCATCAATTGTCAGCGAGCTATCAGCCATCGGCAAGTCAGGTGCCGATGAGTTATAATCACAATTGGTCAGGGCAAGCACCAGCTCAGCAACATGCTATTCAGCCAAGCTACTAGGTGATGGGGACTCAGCAGTATTGTCCACAGGTAGCTTTCCAGGATCAAACATCGGCAAGACAGCCGATGAGCTTTGCTCCGCAGACTGGTGTTGTGAATATGCCGATTCCTCCAAACCAAGTACCACAAGGATACATAGAAGCATATCAGCCAGCACCTCCAGTAGAGATTCAGCCAGTGCATCGACAAGATCAAGATGCGTTTTGGACCGATAAGATTGCAGAAGTGATGAAAGAGAAATTTGGGATTCAGCCCAAGATTAATACTTACTCTTATCGGACTCCGTACCCTCCAGCATATGACTCAATTCCTTTTCCAAATCGGTACAAGGTACCAGATTTTACTAAGTTCTCTGGACAGGATGATACATCAACAATGGAGCATATCAATCGTTTTATCATCCAGTGCGGAGAAGCAGCTAACAGGGATGAATTGAGAGTTCGATTATTCTCATCTTCATTGTCTGGATCGGCATTCACATGGTTTATCTCATGGCCGCTGAATTCTATTCATACTTGGGTGGATTTGGAGAGACAGTTCCACAAGTACTTCTTTGCTGGTGTCCATGAGAAGAAGCTTACCGATTTAGTGAAATTGAGACAACAAAGTGATGAATCGGTGGAGAGCTTTGTGCAAAGGGTACGAGATATGAAAAATAGATGCTACAGCTTGGTGCTTGATGATTGCCAGTTGGCTGGTTTAGCTTTTCAGGGTCTGTTGCCACACCTCAGAGACAAATATGATTTTCTGGAGTTTGAAAGTTTAAGCCATATTGTGCGGAGGATTTCTGACCAAGGTGCTCGAGCTCCAGAACCTAGAAAGACTTGGAGTAAAAAGGTGTCCTTTATAGAAGAAGCAGAGGAATCAGACTCAGATGAAGAACCAACTATCAGCCTTGCTGAGTGGGTGAAAGGTAAGAAGCCAATATCTTGTCCTTTTGGTTAAAAGGAGCCAGATAAGTTCACATTTGACATCATGAAGGCCGATAGAATACTTGATCTGCTGCTTCAAGAGGGCCAAATCAAGCTATCACCTAATCATGTGATCCTATCGGCAGAAGAGTTGAAGAAAATGAGGTACTGCAAATTTCATAATGCAACTTCGTATAGTACCAATGATTGTAAAGTATTCAGGCAACAATTGCAATCAGCTATTGATTTTGGGAGAATTAAGTTTGATAACTCTAAAGCTCAAAGGCCGATGAAGATTGATCAGCACCCTTTCCCAGCAAACAAGGTGGATCCATGAGCAAGACCAGAGTATTAACATCGGCAAATGCTAAGAGGAACGCATCGGAGGATCCCAGAAATCAAGTAACCATCGATGACTTAAGAGGAAAAAGAGCAGTTGAAGAAAGTAGCAGTTCCAGAAGACCTCCTAGACCTGCTCCCTATAGAGTTTTAGGTGATCGCTATCGGCAGCGACAGGAAGAGTTGCGTCAGGAAGAATGGCGTCGGCATGAAGATCATTGGAGATGCGTGTTCTTCATTTATTGCTGGGAAGAAGGTATTAAATTACCTACTGTTGATAGCTGCCCTGAGTGCAATGGTTACGATCGAGCCGATTGGACAAAAAGAAGACCGTATTATGGAGATCAGAGATGGTGCATCAATGAGCCGATCAGAGGAAGGGCATCAGTGCATGATCGGCTGGGGGGCAGAACCAGTGTACATGAAAGGCTGGTTAGGCATGACGACTGCTTTCCGATGGATCAGGAAGAACTCAAGGTGATGGCCAATGCAAGAGTTCCCAATGAAGCAATACTCTGCAGAGATCCCAACATAAACTGCCCAGATTCGAATACAAAATGTTATCAGCCTGTCTGGAAGACAAAGCTTCCTCAATGGTGCCCTGAAGGTCTGACAAAAACTCAGAAGAGGAAGATGCAACATGAGCGCAAAGAAGAAAACTCCCGTGGGGTGAAGTCTCACGTGTGGCAACCGAAGCACAAAGATGAAAGCCCATCGACAGATATCAACATGGTTTTCATGTTGCCGATGGAATTCCTAGAACTTACCGATGACGAAGAGGAAGTTCTTCCTTCCGAACAAGTAGCTCAGTTGACCTTAGATCCAATGATGGCTATTTTTGAGAAGCCTACCGATGATGAGAGACAACATCTCAAAGCTTTATTTCTCAAAGGCAGAGTTGATGGGCAACCAGTATCCAAGATACTCATAGATGGGGGAGCTGCAATTAATATCATGCCATATGTTATGTTTTAAAGGCTTGGGAAAGGAGATCAAGATCTGGTCAAGACTGATATGAAGCTTAAAGACTTTGAAGGTAATATATCACCAGTTAAGGGAGCGCTTTGCACTGAGTTAACCATCGGCCGCAAAACATTGCCGACCACATTCTTTGTCATCGGCGGTAAAGGTGCTTATAATCTGCTATTAGAAAGGGATTGGATTCATGCCAATTGCTGCGTTCCTTCTACAATACACCAGTGCCTCGTACAGTGGGTGGAAGATAAGATTGAAGTAGTCCCTGGTGATTCATCTTATATAATTGCATCGACAGAGTCAGAAACTTACGAGTGGTCCAAGTGTATATTGGGGGAAGCATGGGATTCAGAGTTTCTCAGAATTGCCGATTATGAGCTACCACGGATCCAAGCAGTCGGATCCGAAGATGAGTTATAATGGTTAGGTTTGCCGATGATGGAAAATTGGGCCATGGATTTACATCGGCTGATGACTTAGTAGAAGTAGACATTGGTGATGATGGTAGGCCGAGGCCAACTTTTGTTAGTGCTAAGTTAGATCTCCAGAGCAGAGAACAATTGATTGCTTTATTGAAAGAATATAAGGATTGTTTTGCTTGGGATTACACAGAGATGCCCGGGTTAGATCGATCAATTGTTGAACATCGGTTACCTATCAAACAAGGATTTCGGCCACATCAGCAGCCAGCACGCCAATGCAATCCTAAAGTGCTGCCTGATATTAAGGCCGAAATAACAAGGTTGATTGAAGCAAAGTTCATCCAACAATGCTGATATGCTGAATGGATTTCTAATATGGTTCCTGTCTACAAGGAGAATGGAAAACTTCGTGTCTGTATTGATTTCAGGAATCTTAACAAATCTACACCGATGGATGGCTACCCGATGCCCGTTGCTGATTTATTAATTGATGCTGTTACTGGACATCAGATTATTAGCTTCATGGATGGGAACGTCGGATATAATCAGATCTTTATGGCCGAAGAAGATATCTCCAAGACTGCCTTCAGATGTCCAGGTCATGTGGGGTTATTTGAATGGATAGTCATAACTTTTGGTTTGAAGAATGCCGGTGCTACTTATCAGAGAGCAATGAATTGCATTTTTTATGAGTACATCGGCACATTGGTTGAAATTTATATAGATGATGTGGTGGTTAAGTCTGGAGACTTCGAAAATCATCTGGTTGACTTGCAGAAGATATTGGAGTGCACAAGGAAACATGGGTTGAAAATGAATCCCAACAAGTGTGCATTTGGTGTATCGGCAGGACAATTCTTAGGCTTCATGGTGCATCAGAGGGGTATTGAAATTAGCAGGAAGTCCATTGATGCCATCAATAAAGTGATTGCTCCTACCGATAAGACCGAACTACAGTGTCTGATCGGCAAGATTAATTTTATTCGAAGATTCGTATCTAATTTATCAGGAAGAATCAAAGCTTTTAGTCCATTGTTGAAGCTGAAGGCCGATCAGGAATTTGTGTGGGGAGAAGAACAGCAGTTGACTTTAGAAGAAATTAAGAAGTATTTGGTGAATCCTCCAGTGCTAGTTCCACCTCAACACGGAGAACCCTTCAAGTTGTATTTGTCAGGTGATGATGAAGTCATTGGGTCAGCTTTAATCCAAGAGTTTAAAGGGAAAGAACGTATAATCTATTACCTGAGCAGAAGGTTGGTAGATGCTGAGACCAGGTATTTGGCCATTGAAAAGTTATGCTTATGCTTATATTTCTCCTATGTTAAATTAAGGCATTATCTGTTAACGGCCGAATGCACTGTTATATGCAAAGACGATGTGGTCAAATATATGCTGTCAATGCCAATTCTAAGTGGAAGAATCAGCAAGTGGATTTTAGCGTTATCAGAGTTCGATCTGCGTTATGAATCGGCTAAAGCAGTCAAGGGGCAAGTGATAGCCGATTTTATTACTCAGCATTGCGGCATGGTAAATTCTTTAGAGATTGTTCCATGGACACTTTTCTTTGATGGTTCTACATGTGGAGAAGGAGCAGGCATCGGCATTGTGTTGATATCACCTCAAGGGAAGAAATACGAATTCTCATTGCAGATTGCTACCACATCGACAAACAATCAGGCTGAATATCAGGCTGTGTTGAAAGAATTAGAGTTACTCAGGGAAGTCCGTGCCGATGCTGTTGAAATCTTTAGTGATTCAATGCTAGTTATTAATCAGCTAGCTGGAATGTATGAGTGTCAAAGTGAAGTTTTAATCTTGTATTACGAAAGATGTCGACAATTATTGAAGGAGTTTAAATATTTTCGCCTTGGACACATCTCCAGATTGCATAATGAAGAGGCTAATCGGCTAGCACAACATGCTTTGGGGTACAAACAGATCTAGGAAGTGCTGACATCGGTAACTGACGCCGATGATTGGAGGAAGGAGATTGCCGATTACTTGAAGGATCCATCTAAGAAGGTCGAAAGGCGTATAAGGTTTCAGGCTACTAAGTACGTGCTCCTAGATAATGAGTTATATTATCGAACAATGGATGG
This sequence comes from Bothriochloa decipiens, assembly GCA_023333625.1. Classification (NCBI taxonomy): domain Eukaryota; kingdom Viridiplantae; phylum Streptophyta; class Magnoliopsida; order Poales; family Poaceae; genus Bothriochloa; species Bothriochloa decipiens. The sequence goes on along the minus strand of CM041628.1, from coordinate 5,046,550 downwards.
AGTTTTGCTCAAGTGTCTTGGTGAAGAAGAATCAAAGAGTTTAATGGGCGAAATTCATGAAGGAGTATGCGGGGCACATCAGTCGGCTTTCAAGATGAAGTGGATGATCAGGTGAAACGGATTTTACTGGCCAACAATACTCAAAGATTGTTTCAAGTATTTTAAAGGGTGTCAAGAGTGTCAGAAGTTCGGTAACGTCCAAAGGGCACCCACGTCGGCAATGAATCCCATAATTAAGCTGTGGCCGTTTCGAGGATGGGCTATTGATATCATCGGTCAAGTTTATCCACCATCAAGCAAAGGGCATAAATTCATCCTCGTTGCCACCGATTACTTTACAAAATGGGTTGAGGCAGTTCCTTTGAAAAATGTGACATCGGCCAACATGATTGATTTTGTGAAGGAGCATATTGTGTATCGGTTCGGTATTCCTCAGACCATTACGATCGATCAAGGAACCATGTTCACTTCAGGAGAGTTTGATGAATTTGCCGATGAGATGGGAATTAAGGTTTTAAACTCTTCTCCTTATTATGCTCAAGCTAATGGTCAGGCCAAAGCATCTAATAAAGGGATTATTAAACTCATTAAGCGCAAGATTAAGGAAAATCCCATGAGGTGGCACAAGGTTTTGAACGAGGCCTTGTGGTCGTATCGAATGGCCTGTCATGGTGCTACTAAGGTGTCGCCTTATCAGTTGGTATATGGACATGACGCGGTTTTGCCTTGGGAAATAAAGACCAGTTCAAGGCGGATATTTCATCAAGATCAACTATCGACCGATGATTACAATACATTCATGAAATATGAGTTAGAAGATTTGGCGGGTCATCGGCTAAAGGCTTTACTCAGCATTGAAGAGAATAAGAAAAGAGTTGCTAGGTGGTATGACAAGAAGGTAAAGGTGAAGGAATTTGTCAATGGTGATCTAGTCTGGAAACTGATTTTACCGATTGGGACTAAGAGTGCAAAGTTTGGCAAGTGGTCTCCTAATTGGGAAGGTCCTTATCGAGTAAATCCGTCCGTTCATGGTAATGCTTATATCCTAGAAACTCTTGAAGGATAAATATTTCTGAGAGCATTGAACGGTAAATATCTGAAGAAATATTATTCTAGTATTTGGATGGATGCGTGAAGAAACAGATATAATACTTGTTCAATAAGAGCGTATCAGCACTATGTTAATATGAAGTTTACTTTGCCGATGGAAAAGAAGTTTGCAAGTTCAGCAGTGAATGAATAGCTGATATCGCACGCAGGCGAATCTGGTTGGCTTCCTTTATTGTCCATACATCTTCATCGACATTGCCTTCTACTGGCTTGATTTTCTTCTTAAGGGCCAGTGTCTTGAGGGCTTGGTTGTCCCGTTCTTGCTGAAGAATCTTGATAGCGTCAGGCATTTGGGCTTTCTCTTGAGTGGCTGTATCCAGGGCTTCTTCAACCTTTTTTAGCTCCGCTAATAAAGCTTCTCTCTTTGCCGATAATTGGGAAATCTTCTCTTCCAGCTCTATACGGGAGGCTTCCAATTTGCCGATGTCTTTGTGTTTCTCATTGGCAGATTGTTTATACTTCATCATCTCTTCCTGGAGTCATGCCTGGGTAGCTCTGTCGGCAATGCATTGAGCAGCTTTTTGATACTAAAGTTGCCGACTCTCTAGATGTGCGGCTTGGAAGAGTGTTTCTTCAACATCGGCAGGAATCTGGCCTCGGATTGCCTTGAAAGTTGCCCTGGTAGAGTCGGAATCCTGGATTAACTGAGAAGTTTCCTGTTGCAGCAGGGATAGCAGTGTCTCCAGCCTAGATTTGATTTTAGATGATAAGGCTTCGAAGGTTGGGACAGAGCTTTCTTCGTTCTCTTCATCATCAGGAATATCTCTAATAATAGAGAAAGAGAATATGCTATCGGGGGAATCTTGCTCCTGAAAGGGAAGAGTTGTTAGCTAAAGGATATGAGTGTTGAAAAATTAACTAAGGAAGTTAACTTACTTGCTTCAAGGTAATTTCTTGCCTTTGGCTGGAGGAAGCAACCTGAGATATGATTGCCGATGGTGTTTCTTGCGTTGGTACCTCGATTGGTTACTGCTGCAACGCCAGTGCCGATGAAGATTCTTGAACAGGTACAACTACCGATTGGAGAACAGTTGCCAATGAGGAAGTCTGTGCAGGAACATCGGGCAATGTCTGGCAGGGTGAGGATGCTGATGATGCAACTAGAGCTAGTGTGAGCCTCGCCCGCTTTGATTGGGATTCTTCATCCGATGAAACCTTGCGCTTGTGCTGAGAAACATCAGCACTGGATGGCTGGAGGGCATCGGCAATGGGTGGATGAGATGTCTGCGCACTTGGGGCAGTTGACGATGCGACTACTTGATGCTGTGAGAGAAGCAGATGAGTAAAAATGCCGATACGATGGTCAGAGTTTAATTTGAGGGGTACCTCTGGAGAATCGTCAAGGATGACGAAGTGTGGCGATGAAGGTGCAGCAGGTGGAGATGAAGGGTGAGTTGCCGATGAGGATTCAACAAATGTAGAACTTGCACCCTAAAATATGAGATCAGTATATCACGGCAATCGACACACACAGAAGAAAATAAGACAGTTACCTGGGATGTCCGTGCTGAGGGTACAGCCGTGTCCGATGGAGCAGCCATACTTCTGGTCGATTTTGATTTGGAGGAGCTCTTCTTAGAACGACTGCAGCACATCAGAGCATCTAATGAGGGAGCTCTGTGGCCGATTATGGATATTGGGGATATTGGCCGCAGCCTTATGACTTTGCCGCTCTTGCTCAATGTTGGGATCAGGTCATCAACCTGTTGAGAAGGAGTTAGTTGCCGATAGACTAAAAAAGAGACTTGGAAGAAGTGCAGATGGTCAAACTTACTGCATCGGCAGGTATGGCATGATCAGGGTTGATGAGATTCCAATATAAGTGAGGAGATGCGAAGAATAGTTGCTCTTTCCACTCTTGCCACCATAATTTGAAAGATTCGGTGACGAAGGAAGCCGGTGTCCAATCGGTCAGGTCAACATTAGAGGTATCGGCATCAGGAGGAAGAATGACTATTTTCCACCAATCCATGCTGCTAGTGATAGTTTCTCTTAGCTTAATCACATCGGCATAGCAGAGTTTGATGGGCAGTTGCCCGAAAGCTAGTTCTCTTGCTATTGTCGATGGATTGTAGAACTCATATGTAGTATTGATGTTCTTCCCACTTCCAAATATATTGACCGGGATGGCACGAGGGGTGATTATTGCATTGAGGATCTCAACATCTTTATTCAAGGCATCATCGGCAAAGTTGAAGAGCAGATGGAACCTTGCTTCTTCATCAATGTAAGGGACCCAGGCCCGGAGCTCAGGAGGAATGCTGATGTAGAGCCTTTGGAAGAAGTTGCCAATTTAGGCTCTGCTTGCCTCTGCCCCTGGAAGTACTACTAACGCTTCTCCAAAATTAAGGGGGGGCGTGTTGCCGATTCATCTTCTCCAAGTTGGTAATCTCCAGGGAGATCTCGAGGGAACTGCTGGGCGAATAAATCAAAGTGAAGGTATTTGTGCATATGTGCATTCAACCACATGTTGATGAACCACCAAGGACCTCCCAGATTGCCGATGGACTTGTCTTGTCATAGCCTTTGTGAAACTTGGTGGAGGAGATGATAGACTGAACCGAGAAGGTGTCGCCCAAGAGGAAGTTTGACGCCATTAGCTAACATCTCTGCTGCAGATAGATGCATATTGGTTGGTCCAACTGTTCTGCTGCAGAAGATGAACTTTTCTAGCCACATATTCAGGAAAGCTGAATGCTCCCTGTGACTTACCGATCTAGATTTTTGATATTCCTTGATGTACCCAGTCCAGCCGCGATGTTTTGGGTAGTCAGTCGATATTCAGGCTTCCTTTGGAACAGAGTGTTATCATCGGCAGTTGATATGTCCAGGCCAGTGAGCATAAACACATCGGCAAGAGTTGGAGAGACTGGTCCATGTTTGAATATGAAGGCGTTCATGGTGTCAGACCAGAAGTAAGACGCAGCAATCAACATTGATTCATTCCTCTCCATATCGGCAATGGACAGTCTAATGCATTGATCTAATCTGCGTTCTGCCCAATAGACCTCCATCGGCCTAGCAACCCTCAAGTACCAGTCTTTCCATCCTTTGGTGATCTTTGGCCAGGATCGAAAAGTATCGGTCCAAAGTTCTAAGTTCCAAAGCATCGGAAAGTGTTGATGATATCGATCGGATCTGGATTCCCCATTGGGCCTAGGCAAATTATTTGTCCTTGGTGCATGGGGATGATGAGCTTATTGCGAAGTTCATAGATTAAAGGTCAAGGAGGAAGATAAGGAGGAGTCATGGGCTATGCGGAAAAGGAGAGGAGAAATACCAAAAGATGAATGAAGAAGAAAATTAACCTTGGGGACATCAAAATTGACAGCCATGGCCGCGGATGAAGCTGAGAAGTGCGAGGAATGCTAATGGAGATTGAAGACTGTCGCTGAGGATGTCACCAATCGAGTTCGCCGAAAGATTGCTTGCTGATGTCGCCGCCAGAGAGAGAAAATGCTAGGGTTGAATTGAGAGTGAAGGATGGGCCGTGGCGGAGGAAGTGTTTTATGGGCCCATTGATACAGGGTTTTTACTGCGGCACATGCAATATTCGAGGGGATGTTCAGGCGGCTCGACGGTGGGTAATCATGACTTGGAGGAAATTTTGGTGCATAAAGTATTTTATACTACAAAATTGGGGGCATGTGTTGACACCGTTTTTCGGCACGTGTCAGTAAGAATCAGAAACTGAGCTAATCAGCAAGGGATTGGTTATTATTTTGTCTTCAGCATTGCTTTTGATGTTGCCGATGAGTGGTTGCCAATGAAGGGTGGATTGGTCTAAGTCATTGCCGATAAGGCTGAAGAGCTGTTACCGATGAGACTAACAGGGAGCTAGAGGATTGCTGCCGATGAAGCTGAAGAGCTGTTGCCGATGAGACAAGCTGGAGGCTAGAAGATTGTTGCCGATACCAGAGAGTATGCCGATGGAAAGATAACTTCATCATGACGGAAACGGATAGAGGATCGGCATCATGTGAGCTTATGATTTTCGTAGTGTAGTCTGAGTCTAGTTCTTATACGAGTTTTATTTCTTTCCTTTAGAGATAGAGTTCGTATAAAGAATAAGTTTATTTTTCTATATTTAAACTTTTCGTATTCGGTTAGGATTCTTCGAATAGCAGAGTATAAATATGTGCTGAAGGGCATTGTAATGAGGATGCAAGCATCAATAAACAAATCTGCTTTTTATCGCAATTTACTTCTACCAGTACTTTACTTTTCGACGACTTCGTCAAGTATTTTCTCTTTTTCAACGAGTTCTTTCAAGATTCGACAGGCTGCATCAACTTGATCTCCGACGACCTTGCAAGTTCCGCGTCTACCGAGCACGATTCAGGCTTTGACTTCCAGTCGTATCACTGTCGTCTCGTCTGATCTATTCAAGAGTTATCGAATATATTCTGAGCTTTGACGTCCGGGCGCATCGCTGTCGTCTCGTTCAATTTTTATTCAAGTTATCATCCTTGCCGATTAACAGGTCAAATCGACTGGCACGCTTCGGATATCGAATTTGGGTATTAGCCCGGTGTGTTTGCAGATAGAGCTTTGCATCAACAACTATAGCATCAGTTGATTCTATCTTCCCATGTTGCTTCATGTTCGATGTGGTTGCTCCATTGAACCTTGCACATAGGGATAGACTTGCTTCGGGTCTCTTTGGTGTCATAACCCAAAATCTTGATGGGGTGCTCTTTGTACTCCAGAGTATCTTGGATATCAAGCACATCGGTGGTGACGATTTCTTCCTCGGGTACTCTCAAGCACTTGTGTAGCTGTGAGACATGGAATACGGGATGTACTCCTGCTAACTTGGGAGATAGTTCAAGCTTGTATGCAAGCTTTCCAACTCTTTGACAGATGTGGTAAGGGATAACATATCTTGGAGCTAGTTTCTCTTTCACATGGAATCTGACAGTACCACAAAGTGGAGACACTTTGAGATAGGCAAAGTCCCCAACTTTGAATTCAAGGTCTCGACACCTTTTATCAGCGTAGCTCTTCTGTCGGCTTTGAGCGATCCTCAAGTTCTCTCTAACTTGAGCTACTCCTTCTTTGGCTTCCTTGATCTTGGCAGGGCCAAAGACTTCCCTCTCACCTGGGTGGTCCCATATCAACGGGGTTCTGCATGGTTTTCCATAAAGAGCTTGGAAGGGTGACATCTTGATACTTGCCTGTTAGCTGTTGTTGTAAGAGAACTCAGCAAATGACAAACACTTCTCCCAATCTGAGCCATGTTTGAGAACACTGGCACAAAGCATATCCTCAAGAATCTAATTCAACCTCTCTGTCTGACCATCTGTTTGCGGGTGGTAAGCGATGTTGTAGTTAAGTTTAGTTCCAATGGACTCGTGAAGAGCTTGCCAAAATCGAGACATGAATTGAGGTCCACGATCCGACACAATACTCTTAGGAGCTCCATGAAGCCTCAAAATCTCCTTGATGTACAAGTCCGCCAACTGTTTGGCACGTATCAAAGTCTTGATGGGTATAAAGTGTGCTACCTTTGTCAGACGATCGACTATTACCCAGATGGAGTCATGACCTTGCAGGGTTCGAGGCAATCCCATGATAAAGTCCATGGATATGCTCTCCCACTTCCATTCAGGAACATCGAGTGGTTTGAGTAATCCAGCGGGTCTCCTATGCTCGGCCTTGACTCTGTTGTAGACGTCACATTCAGCCACATGTCTAGCAATGTCTGTCTTCATGCCTTTCCACCAGAAGTGATTCCTCACATCTTGATACATTTTTGTACCACTAGGATAGATGCAATACTTAAAATCATGTGCTTCTGATAGAATTTCCTTACACAAGGCAGGATTGCTGGGTATACAGATTCTGTCTTTGAACTAGATGGTTCCATGCTCATCTTCTCTGAATTCGGGGCTGTAACTTAACTTCATCAACCCACGTATGTACTCCATCTCCTCGCAACTCTTCTGAGCTTCACAAATTCGCTCGGTGAGATTATACTCGATGCGAAGTTCGTGCAACAGACCATGGGGTACTATTTGGAGCCAGAGATCTTCAATCTCTTTCTTCAATTCAGGTGGCAGGGTTGAGGTCAACGGAGCATGACAATAGGTCTTGCGACTAAGAGCATCTGCGACTACATTCGCTTTTCCTAGATGATAGTGAATCTCCATGTCATAGTCCTTGATTAGCTCTAGCCATATGCGCTGTCTCATGTTCAGATCCCCCTGAGTAAAGAAGTACTTCAAGCTCTTGTGATCGGTGTATATTTCACACTTGTTGCCAATGAGATAATGTCTCCAGATCTTCAGGGCATGCACAACAGCTGCTAACTCGAGATCATGAGTGGGGTATCGTTGCTCGTGATCCTTCAGCTGTCGGGAAGCATAAGTAATAACTTTCCCATTCTGCATCAACACACAACCTAGTTCTTGGCAAGAGGCATCACAATAGACGACAAAGTCATTAGTGATATCAGGTAAGGCTAGGACAGGCGTGGTAGTGAGCTTCTCCTTCAGAGTTTAGAAACTATGTTCACACTCAGGTGTGCATTGAAACTCGTTGGTCTTCTTCAAGAGATTTGTCATAGGTCGAGCTATCTTCAAGAAGTTCTCAATGAATCGACGATAGTAACCTACCAATCCCAAGAAACTCCTGATCTCGGACACATTGTGAGGTTGCTCCCATTTTTTCACGGCCTCTATCTTCGCAGGATCTACTGCAACATTATCAGCTGAGAGTACATGTCCAAGGAAAGCAACTTCTTTAAGCCAGAACTCACATTTGCTGAACTTGGCATAGAGTTGATGTTGGGATAACTTCTCGAGCACTATTCTCAAATGTGCTTTTTGTTCTTCAGTGGTGGATGAATAAACCAGAATGTCGTTAATGAAGACTACCACAAACCAGTTAAGATCATCCATAAACACTTTGTTCATCATGTTCATGAAATAGGCAGGGGCATTCGTGAGACCGAAGGATACAACGGTGAACTCATACTGCCCAAAGCGAGTGACAAAAGCTGTCTTAGGAATGTCTTCCTCATGAATCTTCATTTGATGATAACCAGATCTGAGATCGATCTTCGAGAAGTACTTAGCACCATGAAGCTCATCTAGCAAGTCATCAATCCTTGGCAGAGGATACTTGTTCTTGATGGTGACAGCGTTGAGATTGCGGTAATCAACACACATCCTCATTGATCCATCCTTCTTTTTCACAAATAGAATAGGTGATCCCCAGGGCGAGGCACTAGGCCTAATAAAGCCCTTATCAGAAAGTTCTTTCAGCTGCTTCTTGAGCTCTTCTAGTTCATCAACTGACATGCGATACGGTCACTTAGCAATGGGACCGGTACCCAGCACGAGGTCAATTATGAACTCAACATCACGATCAGGTGGCATGCCTGGCAACTCTTCTGAAAACACATTCTCATATTCTTCGACAATAGGGACATCAGTGAGAGTCTTCTCCTTTTTCTGAGATTCTGCCTGAGACTTGAGTGCATTCAGGGCACATAGAACAAATACTGATTTATCCTTCAGAGGTACACATCTAATTGCTTGGCCAGAAGGGTGAGTTATCAGAACATATCAGGGTGCACAAGAGATCAATCTCCTATGCTCGGTAAGCCAATCCATGCCTAGGATAACATCCAGGCCATTTGAAGGTAGAAGGGTAAGGTTAGCTCGGAAGGTTAGACCCTCGATAGAAAGCTTCACTCCCTTACAAATATGGGTGCTTCTCATCTCACCAAGAGGGGAACTGGTGACTATAGGCTCCAAACATGGAGTGGTAGGTATGTTATTCTCTCATGCAAACTTGGATGAGATGTATGAACATGTAGCTCTAGAATCAAACGGAATGGATGCTTTAATGCCATTAACTAAAAACATATCATACACAACATCTGGGGCAGCTTGAGCTTCTTCTGTGTTCATGTGCGTGAGGCGACCATGGCTTGCAGATCCATGGTACTGAGACTTGGGTGCAGCAGGTGTGGGCGTCTTCTCAGGACAGTCAAACACCTTGTGTCTAGGTTTACCATAACCAAAGCAAGTGAACAGCACACTGCCTGTGGGGGTTGGCGCAGTGGCCTTCCAGTTGCCCGAGTTTGGCACAGCATGAGCAGGTGTAGAGTGGTCGGACCTGTGGCGTGGCTGCGAAGAGTGCTCACGGGGGTAGCAATCCTTCCCAGAGCGGTCACGAGAGCGGTGGTCATGAGAGTGACGATCGCGAGAGCGATGGTCACGGGAAGAGCGGAAGTGGTCAGCAGAGTAGTGTCATATCTCATTTTAAAGGACTAAAATAAGATATATAAAACCTTACATGCACCCCAGAATGTCGCACACATAAGTTGACAAATTATAAATAGTATCAAATCAGAGTTTAGTACACAGCGCACGAATAGCATAATAATATCATTTTTAACAAAAATAAGACATAACTATAATATCTCCAGATGATGGCTCCACCACAGGGACAAGTCAACTGGTTGACTCAAGCTAGTAGTCATGTCGATAACTCTCAATCCAATCTTGATCTGTTACCCATCCAAGATTTTTCCAAATAAAGAAAATAAAACAAGTGTAAGTACAAACGTACTTAGCAAGCATAGCAAGGGTTGATGAGTCTCAATGAAAGTTGACACAGTTTAACTGTGATTAGCTTTTAGTGTATGTCGAGTTTTAGCAATTAGCATCAAGGTAGTAGTAAACCCCTAACCACATGATCAGATAAACATGATTAAGAATATAATGAAAAACATCTTTAACATGTAGCACAATTTGAGTTGATGATCCATTTATTCCATAAGAATCCCTTGGCCGCCCTAACCGTGGGCACGGATGATATATCAGTTTAACTCTGCGCAGAGGTGTACACATTCACTGTGAGTTGTGATTTGCCCTTTCGCCCGAGGCCCGTCGACCTCTTAGCTCTCTACCAAGGAAAGCCAACAGGGTTAACTATAAAGCCTTTCATAGGTTAGTCTAACAAATTAGGGCCGTAGGGTCATTGAATATAGAAAACCCCTCTCCCAATATGGCACATCCCAGTTATAACACATGATGAAGAGGCAACCCTATACTCAACTCGCAGATCCTCTAACTCACTAGAAAAGGTCCTATGAACGACTAGATCCAGAGCCATATAGCCCTCACAGCTGCACGTTAAGTCCCGGATGATCACTTACAGTATGAACCTTATTGAAAACCATCTTTTCATTAGTTGCATAGTCGTTAATTAGGTTACTTGATCATGGTTATAAAGCATTAGCAGAAACTACCCATATGCATCATCCCCAGTTATCAAGGTAAACAGGTAATCAAAGCTAGGTAATCCAAACAAGGTAAAAAAGAGACACATACATATGATTTTAGTGAATAGTGAATAGGTAACAAGGATGGTCCTAACTATACTTGCCTTGATCAAAGTTTTCCTGAAGACCCTGCTGATCCAGAATGTCGAAGAACTCTTGATCTTCAACGAACGGCTCACTCTCTAGATCGATCAACAATCAGCAACACACAAGCATCGGGCAATCATACAAGAGCAAACAAAAGATTTAAATTAGGACAGTATACCAAGTCATAAAATAGATGGAAAAAAGTTGATAACACTATCCTACACATTGCTACGATCACACAGACGTAAAGATCACTGAAAACGGAGCCATAAAGTGAAAGTTATGGATTTTATAAGATTTCCTATTATAAAATAATTAATTTAAAATAAAACTCAATTTTCAAAAGTTGAAAATAAATCTAATAATGATACTAAAAGATAGATCATGAAATTATGAACTCAACGCAACTTGGGCAGGTCAAATCGGAGCAAAAAAGAAGAAGTTATAAGCATTTCAAAATAATGGCAAAACTGTAAATAGATGAAAATATATTTTGAATCTGAAAAGGAAAAATACGTGTTCCAGTGGAGAAAACGTATTCTGCGCTCGGTTATAGAGAAAATACTCCTTCCAGTGGACAAAGCGTATCCGAAATCTACAAAAAGAGAAACTACGCTTTCCGAAGAAGAAAACGTATTATGCTGAACATGCTAAGGACTCTTAAAAGAATAGACAAAAAGCCATGGGGTTTTTGGCAAAATTGCCAACCCGAAGGCGTACAGGCGACTGTGGGCCATTGCATCTAAGATAAGCAGTCTAGATTAGCTCAGGGTGATGACCACGCCGGAGATGACGACCGACATGACGGCAGACTTCGCCGGCGGTGAGGGAACCTCGCCGGAGTAGATCGTACTAGAGCTACAGACCTCGGCTGGACTCAAGATCTGTACCATTCGACTCAGGAACTCACTGCGATCACATCTAGCACAAAGATGATGACTCAGGCAAGCTAAGGCCGGCAGGGGACCGATGACGGCGGAGGCGAGCTCGCCGGCGTACTCAAACCGGGTGCTACGGACCTCGACTCAACTGGAAACTAGCATCAAACGACACAGGGGCTCAAGGTGGTCTTACCAGAGTAGAAGATGGAGCTTGAGGTGGTTGGTGGCGAGCTAATGGTGGACGGCTATGGACAGCGGCAATCTGCGCATAGCAATTGACACCGAGTGAGCTCAATTGATCCAAATTGACAGCACCAACTTGATCACATGGTCGAGCTTGAGCTATATCTATGGTTTTCGGCGATAAATACCCGACGTCGATGGTGAATTCGAAGCTCGAGTGGCGGCGGCGGGTTAGGTTTGTGGCGGAGCTTGAGCTAGAGCAAGCACGATGCTAGGATTCGGGGTAAGGTCAAAGCGGCGGCTCGGGCTCGCTATTTAAAGGTCTGGGTGGCTTGGGGTACATGGCGGAGCGACGCGGATTCGGGGTCGCGACGGACTTCGGCCAGAGTCTGGCTTGGACACGAGGTAGGAGACGATGGGGTGGAGCCCACCTGTCAGCGACAGAGAGAGAGAGAGAAGCGAGTGCGCGCAGTGGCGGTTGGCTTGATGGGCCTGCCTGTTCGGCCCAAGAGAGAGGAATGCGCGTGCGGCAGCAGGCCTTTGGGCCAAGGGGAAAGTGGGGAGGGAGAGAGAGGCTGGCTGGGCCGCCTGAGCTGGTCGGGCCGAAAAGAGGAAAAGGAAAAGGAGGGAAAGAAAATAGCTTTTCATTTATTTGAACCTCTTTTCAAACTCATTTTGAGGAGGATTTTGAAATCCAATTCAAATGCAACAAAATCCAAACATCACAAAATAAAATATGCACCAGCATGAATGCACCTCATGCTTCTTGACATAGATTTGATTTTAATTTCATAAAAATTATTATCTTTCCTAAGCTAAATATTCACCAAAAAATGTAAATAAAATCATTTTTGACTATTTCAAAATTACGCAAATTTTAGGTGTGACAAGTAGGCACCACTACTCTTACTCGAGCCATAGGTAGGATCCTTGCCGTAATGAGGACGGCTAGATGACCTGTCCCGATGGAACCTCTTGCGCTCATGGTCACGGTAGAAGCCCTCGGATTTCTTCTTCTCCCTCCTAGACATTTCTCCTACCTCCTTCTGGTCCTTTTCGATCTATATGTAGCGATCGATCATGTCATGAAGGGTGTGACTCTTGGTGCCTCCCAGGGCCACCTTGATCTTGGGGTTCAGACCCTTCCTGTACTGAGTAATCTTCTCCTTCTCAGATGCCGCAACATGCAAAGGTGCATAGCACAGCAAGTTGGTGAAGGTGTTGGTGTACTCGCAGGTATCACATCCCTTCTGGGTAAGGTTGCGCAATTCCTCCTTCTTCTGCTCCATGATTCCCTCAGGTACATGGTACTCGATGAACTCATCAGCGAACTCATCCTAGGAGATTTGCTCGGGGTCCTCATGAGCTTGGCGGTAGCTGTCCCACCAGGAGCGTGCAGCTCCAGTGAGATGGTGAGCAGTGATCCCGACTCATTCCTCGGGGGTACAAGTGGTAAGCTCCAGCTTCTTCTCGATCTCCCGAAGCTAATCATCAGCTTCCAGCAGTTCCTTGTAGGTGCCATCAAAGGTTGGTGGCCGGAGCTTCAGGAAACCCTTGAGTTTCCTCTGGAAGTCATTCGGGTTGCCTCCGTATCGGTGGTTGGCTCCATTGACCAATGCGGCGAGTAGCTATGTCTGTTGTGCCATCACTTTCGCCAGGTTCGGCAGTGGTGGTGGTGGCGAGATCGGCTACGGCAGAGGGTTTGGCTGAGGTGGAGGCCCATTGCCATTGGCATCACCTCCTCCAGCAGCACCTCCGGCTGGCGGGGTATGCTCACGATCATTCCCACCCACGTTGAGGTTGATGGGCGGAACACGACCACCCCTGCGTCCATAGCGTCTTCCACGCCCAAGCTCGGGCTCGGGTGGAGGCGGACAGTTGCCCAGACGTGCGGAGCGACGTGCAGACATCAGCGACACGAGTCGACAACAGTTTAGTACTTTATTGATTCAATATAATTAAATGATTTCAATGATTTAAGGACAAACATTTAATCTATCCAACACTCATACAAAGAAGCAATAAGAACCATAAAATGCAATAAGATTGATCATTCATCACATGGTTTGTGTTACATGGCATCATCTCTAGCAGCTACGTTAGATGATGTGCGAGCTCGCACTACGAGAAGGTAACTCATGGAGGGTACATCGGGGTAGGTACATCAGAACTCATGGATAATAACTAGCTTAACTCTAACTCATAACGTGGCCATGCAGGGTCCACACTACTCTAACTCGTACATCGGTGTGTTGTACACCGTTGAGTGAAAGCGGCTGCCAAGAACCATCAGCTCCTCTTCTGACATGTGAAGGCGCTTCACATAAGCCTAAGCTTCTTCGTACTCCTTGGTAAGTGGCAGGTTGGTGGGGGCTAAATAGTGGTCATGCCTCAAGAGAGACTGGCCAATCTAGAAAGTTTCCTTGAAGGGGTCCTTGCGTCTGGCTGACAAAGGAAGTCGGTCCCGCAACTCAGCGTACTCCTGGCATCGTCTCTCGTCGGCGTTCTTCCAAGCTGTCTTGAGTCTCTTGTACCTGTCCACCAAGGTCTCATTCTGGATCATCAGGGAAATCAGATGGCCTTGGTTGCACTGTGCTTTTGCCTCTGCTTTCTTCAGGGCTTTAACAAGCATCGACTTCTCACACTGCATGGTGAAGTTGCTCTTGCCATCTTCCTGTCTCCTCTTCTGAAGTTCTCTGATCTCTGTGTCCTTTTCATTCTTCTCTCCTTTTAACTAGAGAACTCTTGCATTGAGGTAGTAGTTTCGAAGCCCAATGTCCTCCACCTTGTCTCGCAGATCAGCGACTTCGGCCTTGTGGGCTCTTGCCTGACATGCGAGCTTGTCCTACACCAGGGAGATAGTAGCCTCGAGACCTCCCTTCTCCTCTGCTTCCTTCTTGTAGAACTCCTGGTACTCCTTCAGAGTGTTGCAGTCAAGATGCCTCCTCTTCTCCAAGTGCTCTATGTAGCGGTTCTGCTCGAAGAGGTGAGCGGCAGAGGCACAGTTGCAAAGACTGGTCTCAGCTAGGATGACCGGCCTGACCTGGTCGTCCTGCTGCTCTGGTGTAAGAAGAGAGTTTAGGGCCTGAGGAAGAAGACGAACCTCTGTGTTGTGAAGGTGCTCGTAAGAGATCTTCATCACTTCACGCAGAGCCTTGAGCGACACAGACTGAATTCCTTCCTCGATTGAATCCTCGACTGTCATCTCTAGGAAAGCTGGTACTGAAGGTAGAGTCTGACTTGCAGGGATCTCTAGGTGAGTGACCACGTAACCCTTAATTCCTCCTTCTGAGTCAGGTGCTCCAGTGCAGGTGTATTTGATCTCCTCAACAGGCACTCCGAGCACTCCCAGCACACGACGTAGGGTGTACGAAAAGACTGGAAACTCCTATCCCTCGTAGGTGAACTCAGACTTGGGTAGGCTGCTCAACGGTTCAAACGGGGGTCCAAAGCTTGTCATCTGCACGTTTAGAGGCAAAAAGGTGTCAGCAAGTCAGTAATAATAGAGAAGTCTTGCATAAGAATAAATGGAGGGTCAGTATATAACCAAAAGAAAAGCTAGTTTGTCCTGTTCTATCGTCCATTTCTAGGGTTTCGTCCTAGGGTCAAGTATGGCTCCTGATACCAACTGAAAGGACCTCAATTTCTATAAAGGAAAATCCATAGAGTTGAAGTGTAATATGAATATTTAAATCACATTACCCAATAACAGTTGAATACCACAATCCATATATCAAACAAAAGAGTACTATAGAGAGGTTTACAATAACTTATTACATCGCCACTTGGCGGAAACAGAGTTCATGCAGCATAACAATAAAAGCTTGAGGTGCGAAAGCTATCATTTTTAATCCAACTTGAGCGTAGGCACGAAACCCTCAATCGCTGTACTCCCTAGATGAGTACTCACTCCTTGAACCTGAAACCAAATTTTCAGTACGATTTGTACTGGCCACACTCCCACCCTATGCATTGCTTTGTGCAAACTGGATGCAAAACATGGATTTATCAAAAGGAACCTATAAAGGCTAGGGTTTTCCTATGCAAGTAATCAAGCTTATAAATAATATATTAATCAAGTTTTAAACACATTTCCATCCCACACATCCATCACCGTCCATCTCTGAAACATCATCCCAACTCCTCCAACACCATCTCAGACTCAAGTCGACAAGCCAACTCCCTCTCGGCTTGCCTCAGTGGCCCACAGTCCTCAACCTGGCTCACAACTGAAATCACACTCAGGGGAAAGGTAGAACACTCCACTCACTAGTCCGATGCATGCGGAACATAGAAAAGGTCCATAGCCAAAGAATTGGCATATGTATCGATCGATCAACCATACACTCTATAGAGATTTCACTAATCCACTAGATAACCATCATCGGTGCTTGAAATCACCAAGGCAGATTTCGGGCGCCTACTGCCATAGAATGATGCCACTCTACCATCCAGCTCTGGACCACTGGAACTATGAAGAGAGCATGTATCCGCTCCTATAGAGGATGCCATGCCATGTACCCACTCCCAAAGGGGGTGCCATGATCGTCTCGGTAGGGTCTAATAACCAAATTCGATGTCCAAAGCGTGCCAGTCGATTTGACCTGTTAATCGACAAGGATGATAACTTGAATAAAAACTGAACGAGACGACAGCGATTTGCCCGGACGTCAAAGCTCAGAATATATTCGATAACTCTTGAACATATCAGACGAGACGACAGCGATACGCCTGGAAGTCAAAGCCTGAATCATGCTCGGTAGACACAAAACTTGCAAGGTCACCGGAGATCAAGTTGATGCAGCCCGTCGAATCTTGAAAGAACTCGTTGAAAAAGAGAAAATACTTGACGAAGTCGTCAAAAAGTAAAGTACTGGTAGAAGTAAATTGCGATAAAAAGTAGATTTGTTTATTGATGCTTGCATCCTCATTACAATGCCCTTCGGCACATATTTATACTCTGCTATTCAAAGAATCTTAACCAAATACGAAAAGCTTAAATATAGAAAAATAAACTTATTCCTTATACGAACTCTATCTCTAAAGGAAAGAAATAAAACTCGTATAGGAACTAGACTCAGACTACACTACAAAAATCATAAGCTCATATGATGCCGATCCTCTATCCATTTCTATCATGATGAAGTTATCTTTCCATCGGCATACTCTCTGGTATCGGCAACAATCTTCTAGCCTCCGGCCTGTCTCATCGGCAACAGCTCTTTAGCTTCATCGGCAGCAATCCTCTAGCTCCCTGCCAGTCTCATCAGTAACAGCTCTTCAGCCTTATCGGCAATGACTCAGACCAATCCACCCTTCATCGGCAACCACTCATCGGCAACATCAAAAGCATTGCTGAAGACAAAATAATAACCAATCCCTTGCCGATTAGCTCAGTTTCCGATTCTTACTAACACGTGCCGAAAAACGGTGTCAACAACAATATCCTATGAGTGATTCCAATGAGAGAGGAAGGACGGTAACAACCCGAAAATCTGAGAGACAAAATTTTTTTTCTCGAAAACCTATGAGTGATGAGTGCGACATGTCATCATCAACCCTAACCATGCATCAACCTTATCATGTCATGCATAACATCCCATGTGATCATAGCATAATTAAATGTTTCAAAGTAATTTTGATCAATGTTTCATGTGTTGCTTTTCAAATGTTGCAATAGCATACCTTCAATGTTTCAATAGAAGTCATGGCATGTTGCATTTAATTGTGATTTGGATTTTATTTGGTTTATGGGATGTTTAATTAAAAATGAGACCATAATATTTATTTTCACAAATAAATATTAAGGGGATAATACCCTAACAAATATAAGGGCCTAGTATACCCACTACTTGTTATTCAAAGTTGGCACATCACACATATATATGTATATATAAAAGTATTTGAAAAAGGAAAAGAGAAATGAAATAAAAAAGAGAAAAAGAAAAGCCAATCTCGCCCGATCGGCCAACCAGCCCAGCCTGACCTGCCCCTCTCTTCCCTTCTCTTCGCACCGCACTAGCCCAGCAAGGCGGCCCGCTTACCCGCTCGCTCGCCCGCTCGCATTTCCCTTTCCTCCACGCGATCGACCCAGCAAGCCGAGCGGCCCATCAAGGACCCGCCTCGCGTCACGTCAAAGGGAGCCGGCCTGAGCCGCTGACGACCGGACCCCTCAGTGGGGGCCAGCTATCATGAGCTCCCCACGGTCTCCCCCCATCGACCGGCCGTTCGCCCGACGTCACCATGTCAGCGCCTGCTCCCCGCATCGCCCCTAAGCAACCCGCCTCGGCCGCTCGATCCAGACAACCTCATCAACACGCACAAGCCCACCACCTGGCCTGACCGGCCGACAGCAAGATGCCTGTGGCGCCGGCGAAATTCTTCGCGCGCGCACGCATATGCGTTGCTGCCGTGGTGAAACTACGCCACTGTAAAGCATTCTCACACCCAGCCCCCGCTAGCCTCTCCCACTGACTCCATGGATCCAAACCGAGCCTCAATTCCTGACTTGGAGTCCTCCCCGGTCGCCTGATCGAGCCCCTCGCCTGATCACCGTCCGCGGCCACTACCTCCGTGGCGCCCCTATAAGAGCAAGGCCGGAGCTCTAGAATCCCTAGCCGCCGCTACCACTACGGTGGAACCCCAATTGCACCACCAGCCAGTCCAATTTGGGGAAGAAAGGAAGAAAGGAGAAGGGGGCGGGGAAGAGGAAGAAGAAGTTCCGCCGCTGTCGGAGTTGGAGAAGAAGGAAAAGTGCCACAGCCGCTGCTACACTGTTGGGTCAAGGAGCAAGGACAGTACCGCGAGCCAGAGCCGCTTGGACATGTACCACGCCTCGTCTCCTCTCCAAACGCTGGTGAGCACCTCCACCATACCCCTTTTTCCAACCGCTGCCCGTGTTGCTACGGCCATGGCGCTCTGCCTTGGAGTGCGTAGGCTAAGGTCGCAATCGACCTACTTGGACACACGCACACGCATGCACAAACCGATCAAGCCCTAGGACCACGGCATCAGGAGGATGCCGGAACGGAGTGCCGCCATGCCAGCTGCCACGCGCCGAGCGCCGCCGCGGCGAAGCCATTGTGCCGCCTCACCGTTGAGCTTCGCCTCCCTTTGAACATGGATCCGCGCTTGCCTTGATGAGACGGACCCCGTGCGCACCCTAACTCCGAGTTTGCCTCGCCGGAGCACCGTCCCCGAGCCACCTTGCCGCTGTCATGCCACAGCCGTGCTGCTCTAGAGCACCGCCATTCACCGCCGTTTCCCGCCGTCTCTAAAGTTTACAACAGCGGGTAAGCAGGTGAAAGTTTACATAACAACGGCGGGTGCGGCGGGTGCGGCGGGTAAGCAGGTGTAAACTTGTAAGGCCGAGTACATGGTTGGTGCGGTGGGTGCGTACCAGGCTGTGTGGCTTGTGCGGCTGCTGGGCGACATCACGAGTGTCAAGGTCCAGCCGCCGATGCTGAAGATGGACAATCAGTCCACAATCGCTCTTAGCAAAAACATCGTTCATCATGACCGAAGTAAGCACATTGACATCAAATTTCATTTTATTCATGAATGTGTGGAGAACAAGAAGATCTATGTAGATCACATGAGCATAGAAGAACAGCTCACAGATATTCTGACGAAGTCGCTTGGACGTCCATGGTTCGCTGAACTTTGTGGAAAAATTGGCATCGTCAAGATCAAGTAACCGAGTCAGGCTTAGGGGGAGATTGTTACATAATCCAGCCTCAGTTAGCATGGCGCCTAATTTAGCTACTTCTATTATTAGCTTTTGATTTAATCCAGAGCTCTGTTAGACGAGCTCGTTCTTGTAACAGTCAGATGCATGCTTAGTTCATGCAGTGGCATAGCTTTCTTTCAGTCTATAGCGGTGACCACGCAGCTTGCTCTTGTTCATCAGATGGCATGAATTAGTCTGATGACATGTGTGTGGTGTGGCTTTGGCCTTGTACTACTATAAATGATAATGCAATGACACTTGAAAAGCTATGGCAATTGTGGCACCAAATACTCTTGTCTCCAGCTCGTGATCGCGTTGAGTTATTTGCGTGTGTACTCTGTGTTCCTGGGTAATCCTCTCTAGCTCTGGCTAGGATCACCGGTGAGTAGGGAGATGACATAGGTGGCCTCCTACAAGCCACTGCCGGTGAGAGGCAGGGCGCCACTGCGTTTTTGTCACAGGTGCGCTCGGGTGAGGATGTACCTAAAGGTCGTGGCCACGGCGCTACGCCAACGATGTCGACGGCCACATGCACAATAAGCGACCAGCCGTCCCACCGCCGCCCAGTCGCACACTGCAGCGGCCGGCGTCTTTAACCATGCGTGCTCTTGACCCGCTGTTGGAGATGGTCATCGTTCCACGCACGGCGGCACCGCAGCATGTAGAGGATGACCTATCCTCTAGGGCTCTCGTGGCGCTCGTCCTCAGTAACCGGCCACCGGTGTCGCCGGCGATGATCTCGGCGCATCTGCGGGACAGCTTTGGCATTGGTGGGGAGCTGGCCGTTGTGCACTACTTCTGGCCTGAGGACTTCATCATCCGCTTCACCCGGTGCGAGGACCTCGAGGTCATCCTGGGGACGCCGCCTGCGGCCGAAGGCACTTTTTAGCTGCGCTGGAGGCCATGGTTGTGGCTCATCATGGCGTCCGTCGGCCCCCTCCGTTTTCCTGTTCTCATCAGCATGAAGGGGATTCTGGCATACGCGCGGTCGGAGGAGATGGCGGTGGAGACGGTGCAGACCATCCTAGGGTTGTCCTGCACCAATGTCCAGATTGCGGATGATGGCGCTGTCGGGGATCCAGATGATGAGCGCGAGCTCATTGCGGCTGCGTGGTGTGCGCATCCTGACCTCGTCCCTGATGAGAAGATCATGGTCATGCCTGAGCATGAGGAGGAGCATGATGATGGCCTACCGTTGTTCCTTCGTTCGTAGGAGATCATCCACGCTCAGGTCCCGGCATTGCGCTACCTGGTGCACCTCCGGATCATCGAGTACCAGGATTGGCACACGCCGCCGCCCTCCGACGATGACGAGGGCTCGGCGGTCGTGGAGATGATGATGAGGATAGTGATGATAGCAACTACAATGGATTCCACACTGGCCACCGCCCAAGTGGTGGCGCTGGCGCCTGCCCACGGACGTCGAGGTTCGGCGGTGCCCAGGACCCAAGGATGCGCTGCAATTTTAGGCCGGCTTTTCAGCCGCGTGGGGCTGTAGGCTTCGTCACGATAGGGGAGCATGCATGTCGTGTCAGTTCCAGGATGGGCAGGGTGCAGGTTGCCCCAGCCCGTTCACTCTCTCCTGTCAGGTCGCCAGGTGATGACCCCATGTGCTCTGAGGCGCTGCTCTGTGAGTAGCCGAAAGCGCCGGATGTTGCGGATGCCCTCAGTCACCTGTCCGTGCCGATGATCGACCATAACCCGGGGGCAGAGCGGGATTCCTAGAGTGCAGGGCGTGGTGTGGTTGGCAAGAGCCTGGATGTGGATTTTGACATGGTAGTGGGCCGTTCGGTGGCTAACTCAAGGTGTGTGGAGGATGGGCCGGGCTTTCTCTTTGAACCATGCAGCTAGGCCAGTGAGCAGTCGTCATCATCATTTGTCGGGGCCTCAGATTTATTCCTACCCGAAGATGATTCCTACTCAGGCCCGACCCATTCTACTGTTGAGGCCAATTGCGAGGCTGTTTCCCCAGCCCGCAATGTGGAGACTTCAGAGCTGGTCGTCGTGGGTGCACCCGTCATAATGGAAGTTGTGGCAGCGAGCACCACAGATGGCAGTGCCTTTGACGTTAAGGATTTCATCGAGGCCTTCAGGAAGCTGTTGACCCAGCCGTTGCTCAGCACGCCACCGCTGCGGGTCAGCAAGGAGCCTACCGCGGATGCCCAACTCTCCTAGCTTCCAAAGTGAAGTGCCCAGCTGGCGGCAAAGAGCAAGTTTTGGGAGGGGAAGCTGGACGTGCAGGCGAGGAAGGTGCTGATGAAGAGGCTGGGCTACAACATCTATACGGAGCATCCAGACGAGGCCACCTTCGAGGAGTTCCATCAGGCTGCCTTCCAGGTGGCAATGGCTGGTCAGGCCGAGCAGGCGATGGAGGCATTCCTGAATGGACAGAGGCGTCAGACTGGACGCGTGGCTGCGGTCTAGCTTACTGACCAGCCACAGGTAGTCATGGCCTGAACATGAGGGCACGTAGAGATGTCGTGTGCGAGTTCTTGTTTCAAGAATGCACCTCCACGCTATACCTGCTCGAGAACAAACTCAGTGTAATGTCCACAGCTTTTGCCAATGACTTAATGGGAACAACGTTTGAGTATGTTTGTTTGCCTTCGGTTGGTGCATTCGGGGGTGTCGTGGTGGCTTGGCGCCCCGATGTGTGGACTGTGTAATCCAGCGTGTGTCATTCATTCTCGGTCATGGTAGGCATCGATGCCATCGGCCCCTTGAACCTGTCGTGGTCCTTGTGCGTTGTCTATAGGCCTGTACTCGATGAGTTGAAGCCTACATTCCTCGACGAGCTGCAGCTAGTCCGGAACACGGTCGTGTTGGGAATATGCCCTAGAGGTAATCATAGAGATGATGATATTCTGATTGTATCTGTGACATGCATTAAGTGTTCATTGAATATCCATTATAGACAACTTGTGTTGATTGGCGATTATGTGAATTGTTTGTGGAACTCAATTACTTAAATGGTTATTCTAAAGTTGTCCCTGATCAGCATTCTTGTGAGAACACACTTGAATATTAGACCAGCACATGTATTAGTTGATGGCTATGGTTCACAAGTCATGGACATGGAGATGTCAAACTAATAATGTGGACACATGTGAGGCATGTAGGCTGGACTGACCGACTTGAGATTGTCTCTATTCACGTCATGTACGTTATGTCCTTAGACCTGAGATTGTGGTATGTACTCTAGATGTGAAATGGCCTACTTAGAGATTATCAAACACTGCTCTGTAACTGGGTAGTTATAAAGGTGGTCTTCGGGTGGTCGGGAAGCATGCTATGAGACATAGACAGTTGTTGGCGGTCCTTAGCATCTAATTTACAACATCATTTCAATATTAAAATAAATAGAAGGTAGGGCTTTTATCTAATATTTCCACAAGTTTTGTTGTTTATGTGATATACAGGTCTGACACATGGAAATGCACAAATTTCACAAGAAAGCGCACTTCAAGAAAACATATTCAGAAAAGGCACAAATCAAGAAAAATAGAAAAGCCCACCTCAACATCGAACTGGACCCATTCATAACCATGGGGAAGGTCCAGGCCCAGGGAGCAACCGACCACCCGAAGGCGGTGGCCAGCGGGCCAGCCAGGGGACCGGCCGCCCACATGGTGGGGCCTCCCGAGCCCAGCCTTCTCAGGCGGTGCTTGGGTCGGTTCCCTCAAGGTGGTTTCACCTCCTTCCAATTGAGGAGATGTCTGAACCGTCCTACTTGGGCTATAAATGAAGGGCTCCTTCACCATTCAACACACACAGACCAACATTTGGAGCACTACACCTCACATTTCATATTTGTTCTCTTTAGTTAGTGTTAGTAGTTGAGCAAGGCAAAGCTATCAAGGAGAGCTTGTCTCCTTGGAGGAATCAAGAACATCTTGGTATGAATACAATTCAGTTCTTCTCTATGAGCAAGTTCTCATCTTATTTATATAGCAATGCATTTGAACTAAAGTATAGTCTTGCTCATATTATGATCATAACATATAAACTAGTCTATAGTCTATGTGTTATGTTTTTGATATGTTCATCGATGTTCTTCGTTGTTCATCAAATTAGTATGAATAGAGGAAGAACTAAGGATGGGATAATGGTTCATTGTGCCATCATGGTTGCTCCTAGCCGAGCCTGTCAATCTGAAGGGTTGGGTCCCAGGAGGTTAGGAGTTGTTTCCAATTATACGAGCGTGGTGCTCGGGTATGCGGAGATCAGTGGATATGTCGGTGCCCCACGGGCAGAGGGGTAGGTGGGAAGGTGGTGACAGCCCTGTCCATCCCTAGCATTCCCCCACGTTCGGGTATTGAGTAGGAGTTCATAAAGTCTCTATCGGCTGGTAGACCAGCTACGAGGATCTCCCTATCATTTCAGACTTAGTCCTGATTCTAGTCATATTAGTTAGATGTATCTTACTATTCTTTGCATAGCTGTATACGACCAATGCCTGCTCACTTAGTTATTCTTTATTCTTTATTTATCTTTTATCTTTCATGTTGCTCCGATGTGTGTGTCCACTATCTTATGAACCTGATTTAACCCCTATTTATGCTATGACCACCTATGCATTCAATAAGTAATCACGTTTATACCAAAGCTAGATGCATTCATCATGCCTTCCTACAGGAAATTATAAATACGACACCCTTGAATACTCACGGGTTGAAATGCTACAATGATAGTTCTATGCGCTTGCAGATTTATTCTAATTTCTTACTGAGCTATCGATTGGCGTACCTAAGTACCGTTACTTAAGGATTGTAATTCTTGTTGCACCCCACGGTGCCATGCCACCGTTTTGCATATTGTAAGTAATGATGGTTAGGAAGGCCAATCTGGCACTTTTAACTGTTATTACCAGACTGCATTACCTAGGCCGGTGCCATTAAGGGCCAAGAGTTACCTTTCTGAAGTAATGGTGGTTAGGAATGTCAACGCACATTTCTAATATTATTAGTAAGGATAGACTTATAGTCTATCTTTAGTAGTAATGTTAAGAAACGCCAACAACAGTAAAGATGGAATTTGCCCCTCTCTGTATGAGAGAGATATCACTAGATCACTCAAATGATTGGATCAACAAATGTATAGCCGTGCTTGGGTTAAGTGTTAACCCACGAGTTGAACCATATATTAGTGGCAAAGGGAATAACTTGTACATGGTCATAGTGGTTCGTCTGATATGATCTTTGCGTATGCATAGGAGTTGTCACGCCTTGCTAGAGGCTGCTGTCAACTATTGGGCTAGTAGGAGTACTCTATTCATGTCTATGTGTGCGTGAACCCATAGGGTCGCACGCTTAAGGGTTGGAAGCCTAGTTAGGGTTGGACCCGAATTAGACAAGGCTTAGGGTTCCTGATGGGCCTCCTGGTCGGGGTCGCATAGGGATGCCTATATAAGCAAGGAGTAGGGGCGAGGCTTGAATTCATGTTTTGCTTAATAAAAAATACCAACAATATTTATATATATAATAAATGGATATATACTATGGGAATAATACCCAACCTAGTAAGGACCATGTATGTCCACTAGAGAATTATTTTACAACATGTTATATATATGTACATACACAAGTATTTGAAAAACAGAATTATAAAAGAAGGAAAAAGGAAAAGCAAGGTACCCCGGCCTACTTATCTCCCTCTCTTTTCCTTTTTCCCGCATGAGCCGGCCCAGCAAGCAAGGGAGATCGCTGGCCGCGAGGCCCAGCAAGAAGGAGCACCCGACTTGCGTCGAGATAGAAGAACCGAGTTGCTGACCGGTGGAGCCCGACTTCTTACCTTTCCCCTCGGTTCCCCACCGGCCGTTCGCGCGTGACGTCGCACGTGTCAATGCCTGCTCCCGGCATCACCGCCAAGCGAAGTACCCTGACTGCTTGATTCCATCTCGTCCCTCATCCACGCACGCGAGCACGCCACCTGGACCGACCGCCTGACAACAAATTGCCCACGGCGCGGGTGAACTCCCTCGCGCGCGCGCACATGCGCTGCTGCCGCGGTGAGTCTATG
This sequence comes from Bothriochloa decipiens, assembly GCA_023333625.1. Lineage (NCBI taxonomy): Eukaryota > Viridiplantae > Streptophyta > Magnoliopsida > Poales > Poaceae > Bothriochloa > Bothriochloa decipiens. Next base: position 5,021,244 of record CM041628.1, on the reverse strand, counting down.
CCACTATAATGCTTAGCCTCAGCCAGACCTCGCCAGCTCCCTCTCACTGACTCCTTGGAACCAGAAGACCCCCCACCGGTGACCTGGAGCTCCCCCTGGCCACTTGATAGACCCAGAGCCATGATCGGCCGTCCGCCGGCCAACTGCCTCCATCGCCCCTCAATATAAGCATGCCCCTGGAGTTCTAGGACATCCCAGCCACTGCTGCCACTTGGTGGCTTTCCAATTCGACCACCAGTCACCGCAATTTGAGAAGAAAGGGGAGGAAGGAGAAGAAGGGGGTGGGGAAGGAGAAGAAGGAAGGCCGTCACCGCCGGAGGAGAATAGGAAGCCGTCGAGCCGGAGCCGTTGCTGTACCATCGGGCCGAAGAGCAGGAGCCATACCGCAAGCCTATGCTTCGACCTCGTCGGAGTCAGTCACTATTGGAATTGTACCGCACCTCCTTTCCTCTTGTACGCCGGTGAGCACCACCTTGATCCCCTCTTCCAAACCTCCGACCTATGCTACGGCCATGGCGCTCTGCCTCGAGAGCGCGTAGGCCGAGGCCTCTACCGGCCCTTTAGGACACTTGCACACGCAGCCACATGACTATTCAGGCCACAAGGACCATAGCGTCAAGAGGACGCCGGAGCAGACGCCGTCATGCCCGTCGTCGTGACGGTGCGTCACCGCGGTGAAGCCCACTTGCTGCCTCTTGGTAGAGCCCCAAGCCGTATCTTCACAAGATCTAGACATGCCTCATCGAGGAGCACTCCATGTGCACGATTAGTTGCTGGAATCGCTCCACCAGAAGCCGTTTACCTAAGTTCATGCCGCTGCTATGCCGCGCTGGAGCTCCGCCGTGTTGCGCTGTGCCCCGCCATGCTCCGACAGCCTCGAAGGATAAGAAGACGATGATGAGCTCTATCGAGAAGCACTGCATCGAGCCAAGGAGAAGAGGAAGGTCGGGAAAACTCCCGTGGTGCTGCGCCACGCACCGCGGCCATGTCAGAGCTCCGCCGTGGTAGTTGCTACCCACGCGGACTCCGTCATGGAAGATGGTCGCCACCGGCGCGTCGGGAGGGTGTTGGATTGACCCCAATTGCACCCTCGTGCCCCGCTTTGGCTTGGAATCTGTTGTCGTTGTGCTAATGTCGTGCGCCGTCACCGTCGCTCCACCGTTCACTGAGGATAGGCCTCGACGGCTGCCAACTATCGCCTTGGAGCACCTTGATCGAGCCATCATGCTGCCGCGGAGCCGATGAGCAAGTTAATGAAGCCAGAGGATCACCACGGTGCCGGGTTGGGCGACCTCGCCATCGCCGGCAACCTGCGCCCAAGATGTGACCTTGGAGTAGCTGTGCTCTCGAACTGGCCTCATCCGAGACGGATCACGCTCGCTCTCGAGCCAGCCTCGTCCGAGACGGACCGCGCTCGCTCTCGAGCTGGCCTCGTCCAAGATGGACCATGCTCGCTCTCGAGCCAGTCTCATCCGAGACGGACCACGCTCGCTCTCGAGCCAGCCTTGTCCAAGAAGGATTGCATGCTCGAGCTGACCCTTGAGTTTGACCTCTTGACACATTGACCCTCGAGTTCGACCCCTCAAACCTAAACTCTTGATGTTCGACCTCTTGACACACCGACCCTCGAGTTTGACCCCTCAAACCTAAACCCTTGATGTTCGACCTCTTGACACACTGACCCTCGAGTTCAACCCCTCAAACCTAAACCCTTGATGTTCGACCCCTCGACAACTGAACCTCGAGTTCGCCCCCTTGTTACACTAGCCCTGTCAGAGACAGACCATGCTCTCGAGCTGACGAGATCGACCCCTCGACACCGTGGAAAAATAAACAGAGAAGGGAATCGCTTCGGTAGGAAGATGATGGACGTGGTGATCATAGACTGGATAATTGCCAGTGGATCCCGAGCCGCCCTGTGTCGGCCTGATAATGATCCAGCCTTTTATCCTTTCTAGGATACATGTAAACCTCAGAAAAATCATGATTATTTCATACGAGCTCAGAAAATTGCGATCCAAGTATCCAAATTTTCTATAAATCGAGCCCTAGCTATTTTTACCATGTTTGAGTGCATTTGGATCTTTTTGCAGTTATTTGTTCTTTGTGCTAATCTATAGGGATCACTCCCACAACCAATAATTCTCAATTACAGAGTCGAGCGAGGACCAAGCCAAGACACATACATTGATAAAGTGTTGAAGCGGTTCAACATGGAACAGTCCAAGAAAGGGTTCTTGCCTGTGTCACATGGTATGCGCTTCAGTGATAAGCAGTGTCCTTCCACTGATGCTGAGCGCAAGCACATGAGTAAGGTTCCATACGCTTTGGCAGTTGGTTCCATCATCTATGCCACGATATGTACTCATCCAGATGTCGCATATGCTCTAAGTGTTGCGAGCATATACCAAGAAAATCCTAGTGAGAGTCACTGGACGCTGGTTAAAAATATTCTTAAATACTTGAGAAGGACTAAGGATGTGTTTCTAATCTATGGAGGTGAGGAGGAGCTTGTTGTAAATGGTTACACCGATGCTAGCTTCCAAACCGACACGGATGATTCACTATCTCAATCAGATTTTATGTTCACAATAAATGGTGGTGCAGTAAGCTAGAAGAGTTCCAAGCAGGAAACGGTCACCAATTCTATAGCAGAAGCCGAGTACATTGCGGCTAATGGAGCTGCAAAGGAAGGTGTTTGGTTGAGGAGGTTCCTCATTGAACTTGGTGTGTTTCCTAATGCGTCGGGCCCATTGAATTTACATTGTGATAACAATGGGGCGATTGCATAGGCTAAGCAGCCTAGGGATCACCAGAAGAACAAACATGTACTCTGAAAGTTTCATCTCATTCGACAGATTGTGAAACTAGAGGAGATCAAACTATGCAAAATACATATGGATTTGAATATAGCAGATCCTTTAACAAAGGCTCTTCCACAGCCTAAGCATGAGGCGCATATGAGGTCTATGGGGATTAGACATCTTAGAGATTAACTCTAGTGCAAGTGAGATATTGTTGGGAAAATGCCTTAGAGGTAATCATAGAGATGATGATATTTTGGTTGTATCTATGACATGCATTAAGTGTTCATTGAATATCCATTGTAGACAACTTGTGTTGATTGGAAATTATGTGGATTGTTTGTGGAACTCAATTACTTGAATGGTTATTCTAAAGTTGTCCCTGGTCAGCGTTCTTGTGAGAACACACTTGAATATTAGACCAGCACATGTATTAGTTGATGGCTATGATTCATAACTCATGGACATGGAGATGTCAAACTAATAATGTGGGCACATGTGAGACATGTAGGCTGGACTGACCCGACTTGAGATTGTCTCTATTCACATCATGTACATTATGTCCTTAGACCTGAGATTGTGGTATGTACTCAAGATGTGAAACGGCCTACTTAGGGATTATCAAACACTGCTCCGTAACTGGATAGTTATAAAGGTGGTCTTCGGGTGGTCGGGAAGCATGCTATGAGACATAGACAGTCAAGATGGAATTTGCCCCTCTCTGCATGAGAGAGATATCACTAGATCACTCAAGTGATTGGATTAACAAATGCATGGCCGTGCTTGGGTTAAGTGTTAACCCACGAGTTGAACCATATATCAGTGGCAAAGGGAATAACTTGTACGTGGTCGTAGTGGTTCATCTGATATGATCTTTGCGTATGCATAGGAGTTGTCACGCCTTGCTAGAGGCTGCTGTCAACTATTGGGCGAGTAGGAGTACTCGTTCCATGTCTATGTGTGCATGAACCCATAGGGTCGCACGCTTGAGGGTTGGAAGCCTAGTTCGGGTTGGACCCGAATTAGACAAGGCTTAGGGTTCCTGATGGACCTCCAGGTCGGGGTCACATAGGGACGCCTATATAAGCAAGGGGTAGGGGTGAGGCAAATCTAATCCAATCGATCTATTCAGCCGTCGTTGCCCACCCCACGCTCACACCTTTGCTCCTCGTGGACCTAGCAGTTCGGTTGCGTATTGCTTCCTCCCGCACGTGTGATACTTCGGAGGTGTTGCATTTGCGGTACAAGGACGGACCTGGTCGGTCACTGTAACATCCCAGATGTTAATAAGTAATGAAAATATTAATAATGTGCATTGTAAAGCATAATCATTGAGCATCATGGCAAAATTACATTCATATTTTAATCATATCGTTTATGTGGTGCTTTGTTTTATACATGAAATAATGATGTTAGAGGTTTCATTAAACTCTTTATCATTTTATGTGAATTTGCTTGCAATTAAGATTTATTAGTTAATTAAAATTTATTGTTTTAAGTAATTATTAGAATGAATTATTTGAGTAATGTTAGTTTCTATTTAAATGCCTAATTGTTATTTATGTGCCCTTGTTTGAATTTAAAATCCCTAAAAATTCAAAATGTCCTTTTTATCCCCTTTTGTGTCATTCAAAATCTACAAATAATTTAGGGTTAGTTTAAAAAGCACTTTTGTAGACCTTGTTGAAACCTACAAAACTAGTGTATAAAGTTTTTCAAGTTTTAATAAAGAATTTCAAATGAATTTGAAAATATAGATTTTCAACATTTATCTCCTTTTGATTTTAAATCCATATTTCAAAATTTACATATAATTTGGGAAAACTTTGAATATGAAAAGTGTTTGGTTTGAAAAGTTGAACATTTCATAGATTTGAAGATTTTTAAGTTTTTATGAAAAATCAAAAGTAATTTCAAATATTTGTTTCTAGGGTTTTGTTTCCTTTTTGAATTTGAATTCATATTTCAAAAACTAAGTAGAATTTGAAAATATTTGTTAAATGAAGATTATATTTCTTGAAAAGTTATGCAAATAATATTTTGGGATATTTTCAAGTTCCTATATAATTTTTGTAGTAATTTGCAAAATTCTGAAGTGACATTAGTGCTACAGTATATGTCGACGTCATCACGTCCTCTTCACCTCACTGCTCACCGTCGCCACTGTGTCTATCGTCGCCATACCGGAGTGTCATGGCCGCCAGCTCGCCCCCATGCTGGCAACTTCATCGCCTTCGTGTCGGCCTCCTGATCGTCGCTGTCGTCGTATTAATACTGAGGGCCGGCAGCCGTGCCCAGTTTCTCCATCCTCGCTCCGCCGCCGACGTCGACTCCTCGGTCGCCGGCGGAATTCACCTCAACCGCACAATCTCCATCCAATTCCTCTTGTCCACGGCTTCACCACCTCCTTGCGACACCACCACACCTACCTCGTCGAGTGACACCATTGGAATCAACCTGCTCGCGGTCTTCTTCTCCACGGGTGGCAACATCATCGTCGCGAGCTACCACGCCGTGGCCAGGCCGCCTTGGTTCATCATTTTTTGCGTCGTCTTCTGCTTTGGCTGCGCCTTGACGTGATGAAACTCATCAACCTTCCTTTTTCCACAGATGAAGTCCGGACATGCGGGAATGTCATCCCTGTCGCCGGTTCGCGCCGCCATGGCTACGGCCGAGCTCCTTGCCGGCCGTATTTTGGTCCTTTAGCTGTCTAGGCAGGTTTGCTAGGTCACAGGGCATGTTGTGTTCATGCTATCATCATCAATCGCACCGTCGTTGGCTCTGCCGCTGTTTCCATGTTCCGCCGTGCCGCCATGACCATCGGCAATGCAGCTCCAGCCGCTCCGCCTCTGCTTTGACTACCCTAGTCGACTCGCGTGGTCGATGGGGTCACTCCCGTGCACTTGCCGTGCGTCAAAACCCCGTCGTCGGCGAGGAATCCACGGTCAACATCTCCCCTGCCGCAGTCAACAATCCAAGGTTGAAGACGACATTGTTCCTTTTTAATTTATTTATTTCAGAAAATACAGAAAATGCTTTATTCTTTGGAAATTCATAGTAATTTGTTTATTACTCAAAAATTATAAAAATATATATATTTACTTTTTGATGAGCTTGATTTATTAAAAATATTGGATGTTAATTTTGAGCAAGTTTTGTTGGTTAATTAATTAGCCTAATTAATTAATAAATAGATCTTCTATGATTTTTAATAAATCATAGAATTATTAAAAAATTCTAAAATTGGTTTTGCAGCTTATTTAGATCATGCTTAACCTAAGATAAAATTTTGAGATCAATTTGACAACTTTAGTTTTATGCCTTTATTTTATGCTTTTAAATAATTTATTAACCCCTTTAATCATGCTTAATCATTATAGGGATTGTTTGACTTTGGGATTGATTGATGACCTCGAGTTATTAACCTTAATGACCCTTGGCACTTTAATTAATATTTTGTGCTTATCTTAATCATGTCATTAGGGCTTAATCAACGTTATTTCATGTGATTAAATAATTTCATTAAAGATGTAGTTAAACCTAACGAACTTAGTGAGTAAGTTTTGTTGGCTTGCAACTTTATCGTGAAGGAAAGTTCTACTCAAGCCCTTAATCTGATCATGCATCCATCGAGCATCATGTTTACTATTCCATCATGTTGAAGCATATCATTTATTCGTATAGTTTCCGTTAATGGAGAGTTTAACGTTGTCGCATCAAATTCCAAGGAATAGCAGACTCAAGAGTTGGGTGTTGATCTAGAGCTCGAGACCATCTACCCGAATACCAAAGCAAGCCCCGGATGCATTTAAACCCTATCCTTGTTTTTATAAAGTTTTTATCGCTTCAGTTATGAAATGTTGCATTAAGTAATAGGAGTTGAGTGAAAACCTACCGATTGTATTACCTGTCTTATTTCCATATTCCTTGTTACTGTTTTTGGAAAATGCGTAGTTATGCTTATCCCTGCTTAATTAGTAGTTTTTTAAAAAAAGAAAAAGAATGGAAAAGATGAGTTTGGCTTTACCTGATGGAATTATGATGATAGTTAATAAATCGAGTCCGGACGGGTAACTTGCATTGCAATGAAATCCCTCTGTAGTGTTTCCGTCTGTTGATGCCCTAGGCCCCGTGTCGATGGTGATCTGGTGATATCGAGAAACTAGAAAATCCACATGCATGAAGTGATATACTGAGGGTTGGAGCCCAAGTATGTCATGGAGTGATATATTGTGGGCCAGAGTTCCCACAAATATCATAGTGTGGTATGCTGTGGGTTTAAGTTCCCACGTATATCGGTACACTGGGTCCAAGTGCTCACGTGTATCATGTGGTGATATATGGCTGCGGTTGTTATCCTGGTATATTTATGGTCTGGTATGTATTTTGGTTGGAGCCTCATGCATATCGAGATCTAGGTCCCAGCTGGGTACAAAAATGGATTCGAATCGCCGTTGCTTCTCGGAGAAGAAGACTCGATCGGTGTTCATCATCGTAGTAACAACTTGAACAATGATAAGGTTTTAAAGTGGAGTTGCTTGTTAATGTTGAGCTAGAGCACAACAACTTTACTTTCTGCTATAATCAATGTTAAGTTAAAACTTAATCCACAAGAGCTTTTCTGCAAAAATTCCTACAAGCCTTACCTTATCCCACCAGCCTGCATTCCTGAGTCTTCACCTCTCTTTTTCGTCGGGTCAGTCTTGTTGAGTACTTTTGTACTCAGGGTTTGTTGAACCCCCATTGTAGGTGCTAATTGGTGTTCAAATCAAGTTCATGTCAGTGGGCTCGACGTGATCTGGTTGTCCCCTCCTGACTTAGGCGCTCTACCTATGTTGTCTTCTGTAGTTCTTCTCTGTTTCCGCAATTGAAGTTAAGTTTGTAAAAGTTAACTTATTCATATTTTGTAAACTTAATGTTATTACTCTTCCGCACTCTTATATATGTTTTATCATAAATGTTGTAATGTTGCAGCTACTCCTTTGTTGATCCTGGTATGAGTTGACAAAGGTGGTTTAATCGGGGTCCTTTGAGGGCATCCGACAGGGCTTTCTAAGTTGTATGGGACGCATGCATGGCTATTAGAGGTCTTTGAGACAATAATAGGTGCATGTGGGCCATATAATTTAGGAGGTTCTACCACAGTCATGGTGGTCAGCAACTGGTCGGTGATTAGTTGGACTGGTCGGTGACTAGTTGGACTGGTCGAGAACGTGCTCGGACGATCCGCAAGTGAAGGGTGTACTTGACGGATGACCATGCAACTGCACGGCACTGCTATGATGCGTTCGACTACATCGAGTCTTTTGCTGCACCTACGCTTCCAGTGGTATCCCATGACCTATATCTAGCAGTAGATCATGGTTTATGAGGTAGAAAAGTTTTTTTTCTGGCTAGCGTAGCACCCTCATAACCCTATAGGTCACCGGGCTGCTACTCATGCGGCGACCTCAATCTTATCTATCAAGCGGCTGACAAAAGCAATGACCGCCTTGACTACCGCTCCATGTGCCGCTTCCGTTGCTTCATAGATGATTGTCAACTTGATGAGTTATACTTACATGGTCGTTTGTATACTTGGAGCAACCAGTAGCGCCGGTCGACTATGGAGCGTATTGATCGTGTGTTCGCCTCAGTCGACTGGATCGAGGCCTTTCCCAGGCACCATCTGCGTTGTCTCTTGTCGGACGGCTCCGACCACGCCCCGTTGCTGCTGCAGCTGTGTACCGAGTTTTGGGTAAAGTCGCATTTCCATTTTGAGGTGTTCTGGACTAAACTGGAAGGGTTCTAGGAGGTGGTTTAGCAAGCCTGGGCAGAACCGGTACTAGGGTTCGATACTTGAAGGGCCCTCGATCAAGAACTAAGACAGACAGCTAGGGCCTTGCAAAGTTGGAGCGTGATCAAAGTCGACAGCGTACGGCTGCAACTGTTCACCAATAGGGAAGTCATTGCATAGCTCGATGCGGCCCAGGAACATCGTCAGCTGACCGATGCTGAAGTGGATACACGCAAGCATCTAAAGCTTCGCACGCTGGGCCTAGCTTCCTTCGCACAGATGATTGCACGCCAGCGTTCGCGGATCAGGTTCCTGGAGGAAGGCGACGCCAACACAAAATTTTTTCACCTACAGGCATGTCATAGAGGCCAAAAAAACTAGATATCATCAATCATGCACAATGAGACATGGTTCTCGACAAATGAGGCTAAGTCGCAGCTCGTCTTTGCTTACTACAATGAGATTCTTGGGAAAACGTTCTATCATCTACACTCTATCGATCTGGAACATCTTCTACCTCGCGTGGATCTTCATGGCATCGAGTCCTGTTTCTCTGAGGACGAGATTTGGGCTACAATAAAGGACATGTCATCTGATCAGGCTCCGGGGCTAGATGGATTCATCGGCTTATTCTACAAGGTGGATTGGCCTACGATTAAGGAAGACATCATGGCTGCGTTCAACGCGCTATGGTCGCTGGATGCCTGCAGTTTCTATCTACTCAATGATGCACTCATAGTGCTGTTGCGTAAAATCCAGGCGCTGACAACACTCAAGGATTTTCGGCCTATCTCGTTGATGCATAGCTTCAGCAAGCTGTTCCCAAAGTGCCTAGCCAAGAGGCTTACGCCGTGGCCCAGAGAGTTCGTCGCCATCAACCAGAGCGCTTTCATCAAAGGACAGGTGATCCATGATAATTTTCGCGTAGTGCATCTTGTGTGTAGATGGCTGCACAACAAAAGGTTCCCATCGGTCCTTATCAAGGTGGACATCGCAAAAGCTTTTGACTCCGTCTCTTGGCCATTCCTTTTGGAGGTGTTGCAGCATGTCGGTTTTCCACGACGTTAGACCGAGTGGATCTCGATTCTACTCTCCACTGTGAGTACGCGCGTGCTCGTCAACAGGAGACTAGTGAGAAGAATTGCCCATGCAAGAGGACTACGGCAGGGTGACCCAATTTCACCCATGTTGTTCATCATCACAATGGAGGTACAAAATTTTCTGATCAGGGAGGCCGATCGTCGTCGTGTACTAACGCCGCTACCTGGAGACTCTATTCTGCACCGCGCATCACTCTATGCCGATGACATGGTTGTGCTCCTTACGCCAGAAACTAGAGACCTCCATTGTCTTGGGCAGATCCTAAACTTGTTCGCCAGAGCGTCGGGCCTGCTCGTGAACACAGAGACGTGTGACCTCACGCCGATCCGATGTGATGACGATATGATTGTAGCTCTGCTGGCCGTCTTCCCTTGCTCTGTCGCTCAATTCCCATATCGATATTTGGGAATACCACAGTCACTGAAAAACCTAAGGCATGCTGATGAGCAACCATTGGTCGATGCAATCCCGCAAGAATACCCACCTGGAAATCCGACATGCTCAATAACGCTGGTCCCCTTACTCTAACAACGGCAACCCTCTTGGCAATACCGGTGCATCTCAGCATCGCATGTTTTTTATCTCCATGGGCCATGAAACAGATCGACAAGAGGAGGAGAGCATTCTTGTGGACAGGCTCTGAAACTTGCTCAGGCGGCAAGTGCAAAGTCGCGTGGCCAGGGGTATCCTGGCCAAAGGAACTAGGGGGGCTGGGTGTGCTAGACCTCAGATTTTTCGGTTACGCGCTGAGGCTACGTGTGGCAGAACCTCCTAAATCCTATGGCCCACACACATGATTATTGTCTAAACAGACTCTAAATAACCATGAATGTGTTAAATAAAACTTAAAAGGTCTGTCAGGTAAATCCCGAATCATCCATGATTCTCCGAGCAGGATCAATCATTATAAAGAGATATTGCAGTATTACAACAGTTTTATACAAATAATATACATTAGAGTAAAAGAGCGGAAGGATTACAATAACATAAGTTTACAAACTATTTACAAACCATAAGTTGGATTATTACAAACCATATAGCAGTGGAATAACCATATAACTTATTACATCAACCTTGATTATATGCTCTGCCCAAGAGCGAGATATCCTATTAGTCGTCACTTTCCTCGACGACTGTCATACAGCAGGATGCGAAGCACTCCTACCCATGAGGCTCACCTGCAACAAGGGTTCAACAAACCCTGAGTACAAAAGTACTCAACAAGACTGACCCGACGAAAAAGAGGGGTGAAGACTCAGGAAATGCAGGCTAGAGGGACAAGGTAAGGTTTGCATGAGATAAGAAACTTTGCAGAAAAGCTTGAAAGAAAGAAAAGCTGTCTTGCTTAAAATCGAAATTACCAACTAACTTTCTTCTTAAACCTTACTCATTGTTCAAGTTGTTACTACGATGATGAACACCAATTGAGTCTTCTTCTCCGAGAAGCAACGGCGATTCGAATCCATTTTCATACCCAGCTGGGACCTAGGTTACTGATATGCAGGAGACTCTAACTCCTAAGCATAGCAGATGAACCGATATACCAGGATAACAACCGCAGCCATATATCACCACATGATACACATAAGCACTTTGACCCAGTGTACCAATATACATAGGAACTTAAACCCATAGTATAACACACTATGACATATGTGGGGATTCTGGCCCACTATAAGTCACTCCATGATATACCCGACTCCAACCATCAGTATATCACTTCATGCATGTGGATTTTCTAGTTTCTCGATATCACCAGTTCACCATCGACACGGGACCTAGGGCATCAACAGACGGAAACACTACAGAGGGACTCCGTTCCCAATGCAAGTTAGCCGTCCGGACTCGATTTATTAACTATCATCATGATTTCAACAGATAAAGCCAAACTCATCTTTTTCATTCTTTTACCTTTGAACACTTAATTAATTAAGCAGGGATAAGCATTACTACGCATCTTCTAGAACAGGTAACAAGGAATATAGGAGTAAGACAGGTAATGCAGTTGGTGGATTTTCATTCAACTCCTATTACTTAATGCAACATATCATAACTGAAGCAATAAAACTTTTATAAAATAGAATAGGGTTTCAATGCATCCGAGGCTTGCCTTGGTATTCGGGGTAGACGGTCTCGAGTTTCGGATCAACTCCCAACTCCTGATTCTGCTCTTCCTTCGGATCTGGGGCGACAACTTTAAACTCTCCGTTATCGGAAACTATACGATACAAGCATATGCTTTAACATGATGGAATATTAGACATGATGCTCGATGGATGCATGATCAGATTAATGGCTTAAGTACAACTTTCCTTCACGGTAAAGTTGCAAGCCAACCAAAACATACTTACTAAGTTCATTAGGGTTAACTACATTATTCACGAAAGTTATTAAACACATGAAATAATGTTAATTAAGCCCTAATGACATGATCCAGGTAAGCGCACATAATTAATTAAAGTGCCAAAGGTCATTAGGGTTAATGACCTAAGGTCATCAATCAATCCCAAGTCAAACAAATCCTATAATGATTAAACTTAATTAAAGGGGATTAATTAATTATTTAAAAGCATAAAATAAAGGCATAAAAATTAAGTTTGTCTAATTAAGCTCAAAATTTTATTTTGGAAAGCTCTTGGCCTAATTAGATGGCAAAACAAATTTCAGAATTAAAAGCCAATTATTTTATTTATTAAAAATCATTGAAGGTCTATTTTTCAATTAAAAGGGCTAATTTTAACTTATGCAAAAAGTACTCAAATTTGGTATTTCATATTTTTCTTAGGTAGACGACATCATAAAGAACACACACAAAAATTTTCAGAATTTTTGGAGCTGTCTATGAATTACTATGATTTTCTAAAGAAAATAGCATTTAAATCATTTTTTGGAAAAAGAAAAAGGAAATAAGCACAGTGTCACCGCGCTGACCGACGACGGCGACGATTTTGACCGGCGATTGCTCGCCGACGGTGAGGTCTCCGACGATGAGGTTTGGTCCTACAGGCTCATCTCAGCACGGCGAGCAACCTAGGCTAGTTAACATGGCGGCGGAGCGACGGCGGCACCCACGTCGGCGGCCATGGCGGTGCGGCAGAGCTCGGGTGTGGCGGCAGGGCTCACCGGAGCGATTTTCGGCGACGGCGAGGGCACAGGCAGGTGCAGGACATCGATGCGAACGTATTAGACAACAAGATGAGGCTCAATTTGGTCCCCAGCCACAACGGCTACGCGCGCGGCGGAGCGGCAAGGTCACGCCGGCGGCGACGCACGCCGGCCGGACCCTACGGCCACGAGAGATGGAATTGAGGGTATGGATAGGTGCAGGAGCTCACCACGGGTCTAGTGCGCACGCTAATGAAAGCTCAGAGTGGCTGAGTCGAGCTGTGGACGGCGGCGCTGATGGTGGTGGCGGCGTTCCGGTGCTTCTTGTGCACCATCAGTCTGACCATGATACGCATAAGGGGCAGCAAAGCACGGAGAACATGATGAGAGGGTTAAAGGTAAAATATTTTCCACCTTGGCGGCGGTGGACGGCGAGGAAGCTCGCGGTGGCTTGGCGACCGGTCGCGAGGAAGACGACGTCGTGCGGGCGGCTCGGGCGGGGAGAGCGAGCACGAACTAGCTCAATTGAAGCGCAAGGACATGGCGGAGCTTCAGGCAATATGAAGCGGGCAGAGATGAAACGACGATGGCGAATTTCAACGGCGGAGCGAGGTCGTCGGCGGCGGCGGCAGGGAGAAAGAAGAAGGGAAGTGGCGGTGGCCGACCTATTTATAGGGCAGGGGCGAGGCATGGACGAGCGACACGGCGATGGCAAAGCTTCGCGCGTCCAGGAGCACGCTGGCGGCTGTGGCATGTGCGGCGGTGGACGGCGGCGCGGCTTGAGAAGCCGGCGATGGCGGCCGACGATAGGTCTCGGTGCTGTTCAAGAAAATTATAGAATTGCCACTCATTTGAAATTACAAATTACTCTAAAATTTATATAAGAACTTGAAAATTTTGAAAAATAGAATTTGCATAACTTGAAACACTTTTTATTTAACTAGCATCCTCAAATTCTGTCTGGATTTTGAAATATGAATTCAAATTCAAAAAGGGAATAAAACCCTAGAAATAAACATTTAAAATTACTTTTGATTCTTCAATAAAATTTGAAAATCTTCAAAACTATGAAATTCTCAACTCATCAAGACAAACACTTTTCATATACAAAGTTTTCTCAAATTATGCATAATTTTTGAATTATGGTTTTAAAATCAAAAGGGGACAATTGCTGGAAAACTGTATTTTCAAATTTATTTTAAATTCTTTTTAGAAACTTGAAAAACTTTGAATACCAACTTTGTAGCTCTTGTTAAGATCTACAAACTATCCTTTTAGAGTATCCCCAAATTCCTTTTATATTTTGAATTATAGATCTACAAACTATCTACAATTGAAATCTCTCTCCAAAAATGAAATGTATGAGGGTTTAGGGTAGAAAGATATTTAAACATATGAAAGGCTCACCATGTTGTGTCTAAAATTAGTAGACATGGGCATGTAGAAACAAATCATCTTCACGTGGGAGTCTTGTCCGTCCATGTTCACTGCAATTTGCATGAACAAATATATCAGACAAAAATTTAATTTAACAGATGAGCAAATACTCTTCAGATTCAGTGACTTGGCAACACCATATATATTCATGAAGTTAGAATAGGATAGAGGATTGCCCTTGACTTTGCACAGACGATTTATAACACAAGGGTGGAGCTTAGAAAAAAAAAAGGAATCGAAGCCTCTATCGAATAAACACACATACACCGCCTAAGGGATGCATACTCAAGTGCATAAAAAAAGTGTAGATTATATATCTCCTTTGGAAGAACTTGATGACAAAATGAATGTTCGGTATAAATATGTATTGACGTTTAGCAATATTACTATATGCTTTTCTTACCCTTTTCCAATCCAATGTTATTGTGAGTGAAACAACAATTAATATATTATATCATTTGAAACATAAAAATACCCTTTTCCAATCCAATGTTATTGTGGGTGAAACAACAATTAATATATTATATCATTTGAAACATAAAAACTTATTATTCTAACTTCTCGGTAGTAGTGAATGCAATCAAAATTAAGAACTTTAATAAGGGCTAGTAAAGAGGAAATGCTCTGATCAAGCCATCTAATCGTCCAGAAGGTCGCATTTGCGGGCCGCGGCACCAGCCCATTGTCCAACAGTTAGCGCAATCTGATCCTGCGTCCTCACGCTCCTTGCAACCGCTGCTCCACATGCTCCTCGCCGATCAGCAGCTCCAACCACACCTTCGTTTCTCCTGCTGCCTATTTGTCACGTTGTCATTGACATGAGACGAATCCTATTTTTGACCTCTCTCGTTCCAATGCGGGATCCGTCGAGAACATTCAGCCCGTCATCTCGACTCAACCGGTGGCCATTCTTCGGATGGTACACATCAAATCTCATGTTACTATTGAACTCATTTTCTCTGGATCCAACTATACCGAATTGTTTCTTTGATAGTTTTGCATCTTGTTTTAGATGTATTTTGCAAGTATTTTTCTAGATTTTGCATATTTCTAACACATATGTTACTTGTGTTTTATCCGGATGCTATATATATTTTGCAATAGTTTTCAATCTACAGTCTGATGTACCCCATTTGCGCCACAAGGGTAACTTCTAACAAGCCAGAAAAGGTTCTCATACTGAGCTAAAACTAGAATCATATAGCCCCCATAGTTGTATGCTAAATCCATGATAAACCACTTATAAATAAATCCTCAAATTGGTAAAAAGTCATTTTTATCATTTGTTGCATAAACATTAATTAAGTCATAAGATCATGGTCACTTAAAGAAAACTCAAGCTATACTTGCCTTAAACATAGATCCTTCTTTAATTTCAATCTTCAATGATTTGCTTCTTGAACAACAACTTCTAGATCACCGATTTCTTTTAAATCACCAACGCATAGCTCACCGACTGGACATGATCATAAAACACCACACAAGGATTCGAGCAATCATACCATACAAGAAGAAAACAAGTTTATAATTAGAAAAATACACCAACAGAGAGAAAACAAGTTTAAAAGCCTATAAAAATATCCTACACGTCGCTACCAACACATAGACACAAAAATCATTAGAATCGGACCTAAAACAGAGAAGTTATGAATTTATCAAAATTTCCTATCTTTAATAAAAAAAATCAAGATTTCCTATTATAAATAATGAATTAAATATAATCTCTAATTTTGAAAGTTGAAACAATACTAGCAGTGACATTAACATGAAGTTCATGAGATTACGATTCTAACTATATTTGAACTGTTTAAATCGGAGCTAAATGGAGGTTTTATAAGCATTTGAATGCAGTGGCAGTTCTGTAAATAGTTGAAGCCTTTAACTGAATTAAAATAAATCCGAAATTCCTGTTTTCTAGAAATGGCGGAGGACTGCGACACAAATACTAAAAACACCAGGGTTTCTTAATGCAAAACGCCAGCCGAAAGGGTATCTTCTAATCCCGGCCGTCGATCAGAGATCTGACGGTTCTCAGCGGTTGAGGAGGGGATGGCTCGCCGGCGGCTGGGGCACGGTGGCGCAGTCGCCGGAAGTTCGCCGGCGTGGGCGGCACAGCGCTGCGGGGCATGGATAGCCAAGAAGATGGGACGTGAGAGACGAGAACTATCTCGCGAACTCAGTAGGCGTGCTCATGGCGTCGGATTGTGGCTGGAGACGGTGGTGCGACCGGCGAGGCGGAGCTGCGGTTGCGGCAGCATTACGGCGATGGTGCGCGCATAGCCGAGACGGGAAGAGAGAGCGGGAGGAGGACAGGCGTGATCCGTACCTTCGCCGGCGTGGGATCGTAGGCGGCGACAATCGGCTCGCAGCAATGGCGGGTGGAGGTGCTCGGGCGAGTGGGCGAACGCCGATTCGGCCTCCAATTCGAAATAACAAGGGGCGCCGTGGATGCGACTTGGCCACGCGAAGCCAATAGAGGAATCGGTGGGGCGAGAGGCGGGCTACAGAGGGAGATGGACGACGGCGGGGTGGAACTCGGCCATGGCGGGGGCGATTTGCGGTGCTGGTTCTCACGGCGGCGCTGCGAGCTGTGCGAGGGTGTGGGAATAGACTGCGGATTGCGGTCGCGATCGCGATGCTTCTGTTAAGGACGAGGTGGGGAGGTGGCGAGCTAACAGGCGGGGTCGCGGTGTTCGGCTTCATGCCGTTCATGGCGGCCTTGGTCTGACCGTGTTGCATTTGTATCTGTGACCGGTGGACATCATTTCCATTGTCCGTTCCTCTCTGCCAATTTGCTTGAGCATGCTGCAGGCTCGCAGGACTGCGGACTGCCAACGGGCGGCGGGAAGGTCCAAGCCGAAAGTATTCGCCGGCACGGCGTAGAGAGCAGTGCCACACTGACGACCACGTGTGTGCCTGCTCAGGTACGCCCTCCACGAGCTTTCGAGGTGTTAACTGCAACCGACACCACCATGGAACAACAACTTGTAAACGCGCACGCTTTCCGGCGCAGGAACTGGAGTTGCCAGAGATGCAGGTGGCGGAATTCCAAAGAAGCTTGCTGCCATGCCAAAGAAGCAGGGTCCTGATCTAGCTCGCGACGTGAACGTGAATTGTTCTCGGAATTCATCGAGCACGTGATTCCCATAACAAATCTAGGCCCATCTTCTGGCTCTATTTTTTTTTCGAATTCGTGCATAGCATGTACTACTTTAAGAGAAGTGGGAGTGGTCAATCGACCTACACATAGATGATACAAAATAAGTCGACACAATGATAGTCATCAGTGGTAGGAGCCGTAGAAGATACACAGTGGTAAAACATCTGCCAGAACACCTCGGCAGCAAAACATCTGCCGGAGAAGACCGCACCTCGGTGGCAAAGCATCTACCAGAAACTCGAGCTCCGATAACTCCTCTGAGTCACTAAGGGCCATCATCCTCATAACTACGGGTGAGGAGGACTATCTGTAGAAAGACAACAACCTCGGTGGCAAAGCAAACAGCGGAAAAGACCTCCCGATGGCAAAGCATCCGCCCAAACACATACCATCACCGGCGGCAAGCATTCGCGAAAGAGACCATTGACATTCCTCCGAGTCACTGAGGGCCTCAGGACCACGAGCGAGGAGGATCTCCAAGAAGACCATTCCTCCGAGTCACTGAGGCAACTGCCCACAGGACCACGGCGAGGACTTCCGAGATACACGTCAATGGTAACTGAACATCACTACTGCTGAAAAGAACTTCCGTGGCGGGTCTTTTCCCTTTTCCGCAGCGGGCAATGGTGTCTGCCATGGATGGAAGGTCACGGTTAATCGTGACCTCATCGTGGCGGGCTCCTGTGCCCTCTACGGAAGACCGATTTACCACAGCGGCGACATAAGCGCCCGCTACGGTTAATCATCATTAACCGTAGCGGGCGTCCTATGTCGCCCACTGCGGTAAATGGAACTTCCGCAGTGGGCAGTTTACGTGGCCCGCTACGGTTAACCCCATTAACCGCAGCAGGCAAGTTAAGACGCCCGCCACGATTAATATTTTTATTTAAAAATAATAATAAACAGCACTGAAAGTAGTATCCAGAATTTAAATTCAAATCAAATCCAGAATTAATATATGAATTATATATATATATATATATATATATATAAACAGCATCCATGCATAAGGCACGACATAGTTTCATACAATCCATTAGTTCATGATACAACCGCGACCAACCGAATCCGTTCATGATACATATTACAACTCTATGAGGTATTTGTAATCCATAGGACGTCATTGCCTAAGCTCCTCGTACTCCGGTAACACCGCCAAGTCACTTTCTTCGTCAAAGAACTCATGCCCTGGTTTCACGCATTCTCTATGATGAACTTGCAGATATCAGTCTTGACATCTTTAAAGGTCACTTTGGTATCCCTCAGCCATTGCATGCCTTTCACCGCTTGCTTGAGCACCTTCCCGCTGTTGCTATAATGCTTGCACTGCCTTAAGTACCCGCAGGTGTACAGACCACATGAATTATCTCCGAAAGGTTGCTTGGCACACTGCACGAATGAGACACAAGCATTAGAACGCATATATATGTATGAAAAGGACGACTTAACATCTGAAATACTTACTGGGAAGTCACGTCGGATTTTTAAGTGATTTTTGTTCTTCTGTTTGCACTTTTCAGATCTTCGATCCTAGCATTCTGGATCTTCCAAGTAAACCTTATAAGCACTGTAGGAAAAGTAATAGTGTTAGCAACAATTTGAATACGTACGATACTCATAAATGATCAAAGAGGAAAGGTAACTTACTATTTCAAGCAATCTTCAAAGGCCTTGTACCCTTTTGTGTCTGGCACCATCAATGAGTCTAATACGACCGCCCTGCCATCATGAGGTAAGATGATGAATGCAACCCAGTGACCGTTGGGACTGCCCTTGCTACACCATTAGAAGAAGATACATGCTACGACAATGAGAAGGCATGATCCTAGCCACTAAGCTCTAAGTACATGTTCTCGACTTACCCCACGTGGTAGCCAGCCATGATACAGCTACGACCATCCGGCTTGACCTTCTTCATTACTCTGTATATGTGCTTTGATAATTTCTTCTTCTCCTCTTTCATTTCTTCCTCATATTTCTTTTTCCTCTGGCGCTCGGTTAAGTCCGAATCCTCTGATATGATGACTCTCTCAGGAATATGCGCAGGAGAGAGGAAGAGAGTAGGATTGCACTTTTTGTTGCTTACGGTGGCCGACATCCTGGATGGACAAGTCATCGAGACATTAAGTATAGAGTTGAACTAGCTCTACGAATTGAAATTGCTATGAATTTTTTTCGCAATGAAGTTCAAGAACAAGCACGCCACACCTCTGTTTGCAGGTATTCTGTCCTGTCGGCAGAATGTGAGTTGCTGCCATTGCACACATTTGCACCTGCCAGAAGTTCAGCTGGCGCCAAACATGCTTTCCTCTGGCAAATGGCAATTTGCTTGAGCATTCTGAATCTCAAGGCAATAAATGCAAATATTCATTCGGAGAGTCAGATCATGGTGAAACTGAAACATGATGATGTTTTCTTCAGTGAAAGAAACACATCATCGCTGCAGCATGCAGGGAATATTACAGCACGAGACAGGCGGCAAGCGCAGGCAGGCCGGGCGGCCCTCACTCGCCGTTGGACGTCGACACGTTGTTCCTTATCGCCTGCACCTGCACTTGCAGCACCACCAACAGCAGCTGCAGCAACAGCAGCAGCGCCGACATCTCATTTGCCACACTGACGCCGGCCACCACTGCACCGGCATGAGGCAAGAAAGGGTAAACAATGCCCATACAACTGCAGCCGCCGTTCTAAGGGAAGTGTGATTCAGCTTCATCGTCGATCTTGTTGTTAATCTTGTAAAACAGTTCTAGTTATACTAAAATCTTTTTTATTAATAAAAATATGCGTAAATTTTTTACGTGATCGAGAGAAAAAAACTGCAGCCGACACCACGGTAAAATTGGTAAGCGCGCACGCGGGCCAGAAAATTGGAGTCGCCGGCGATCGAGGTTCGCGGAATTCCAAAGAAACTTGCCGCATCTGTTTGTTGTTTCGTTCAAGAGCTCAACGTCCGGGTCTGGCAACGCGAATGACTGAACGGTTTCTCGAAATGCATCTCGCAACGTGAATGGTTTCTCGATCGAAATGCATCGACGCGCCCATTAAGAAACCCGGGCCATGTCTAAACAAAGCTGAGATTACGCAAACACTTGGTCCATATTCTATCTACCAAGCAGTTCACCGGAGTGAGATGCCAGTAGTATAAAACTAAAATAGGCCATGTAGTTTCACTCAGTGACGACAGTGAGTAGAGATGCACTTGCGAGTTGTACTCTGATATCTGATCTTGTCTAGCCACAGGAGAACATCAGCTAGCTGTTACTGTTAGTCACCGTCGTCAGTCCATATGGCTGCTGGTACCCGCACCAGCACCGGCATCACGCCGCCGTCGCTGTGCCTGCTGTTCCTCGTCCACGCGCTGCTGCTCGTCATCGCGTCGTCTCCTGCCGCCGGTCTCCAGGTGGGCTTCTACCAGGGGACCTGCCCGCAAGCAGAGTCCATCGTCCGGAACGTGACCTGGGCTAGGGCGGCGGCGGACCCGAGCCTGGCTGGCAAGCTGCTGCGGGTCTTCTTCCACGACTGCTTCCCGCAGGGCTGCGACGCGTCGGTGCTGCTGGACGGGCGGGGCACGGAGAAGGCGGCGATCCCGAACCGGTCGCTGGGCGGACTGGACGTGATCGACGCCGTCAAGGCGGCGCTGGAGGCGGCGTGCCCGGGCACGGTGTCGTGCGCGGACGTCGTGGCGCTCGCCGCCCGCGACGCCGTCTCGTTCCAGTTCGGCCGCGATCTGTGGCAGGTCGAGACGGGGCGCCGCGACAACCGCTTCTCCGACGAGTCGCACGCCACGGACCTGCCCAGCCCGGTGTTCGTGTTCCAGCTCCTCAAGGACTCCTTCGCGAAGCGCAGGCTCGACGTCCGCGACCTCGTCGCGCTCTCCGGCGCGCACACTCTGGGACGCTGTGACTGCGATTTCGTGTCACCGAGGCTCTACACCTTCCAAGGTAACGGCGAGGTGGACCCGTTCCTCGACCCCGGCTACGCGCGGGAGCTGATGCAGCAGTGCCCCAACACGCCGTCGTCGGGAGGCAAGGTGGCCTTGGACCCCGGCAGCGAGTTCAGGTTCGACACCAGCTACTACGCCACCATCGAGGCCAACCGCGGCGCGCTCCACACGGACGCCGCGCTGCTGCACGACGCCGAGGCTGCCCGCCTCGTCGACGAGATGCACGACCTAGGCAAGTTCCTCGCCGCCTTCGCCACGTCCATCCAGAAGTTGGGAGCCTTCCGCGTGCTCACCGGCAACGATGGGGAGATCAGGAGGAACTGCCACTTCGTCGACTAACGGGTGCTCCACCTTTTGAAACTGGATACGCATTATTCGGTTATAAGCAAATAAAAATGTCTCCTTTAGCTCTCATATGTTCGTTGTAACTTTGGTTCATAAATTTTAAAATTTTTGTTTGTTTCAATATATTCTCTTTGTAACATGCACAGAGAGTACTGGTTACTCGATATGCTCACTGTACCACTTTGGGGGCAAGCTGTTGCAAGAGAGTACTGGTCTTTCCAATAGGGCACAGCCTATTCCAATGGAATACATGCAGTCATATATATGTGATATGTGTTTCTTCCTTTCGGCGAACGAACGGCAAAAGAGTGTCCTATTTGTAACCTACTTAATTATACTTAGGGTTTAGGACCTCCGTCGGAAAACAATTGCAAAATTACTCCGGTCATCAGAAAAAAAAAATGCAATTCTAATTCTGTTCCCAGTTAATGTATCTAATAAAGTTTAGCCAAGTTTATATATTAAAATACTAAATAGATATACTATGAAAATACATGCTCGAAAAACTAATCCAATGAATCAATGATATTCATTCAGATTCAAAATATTTTTACTTTTTATATAAACTTGGTCATGCTCGTGATTGTTTGACTGAATACAATACTAAGGTTTGCATTCATTTGGAGTAAATCACACAAATGCTGCATATGCAAGATAACATGTACTCTAAATATGCAGCATTTGTGTGAATGCACATTAAAAGCTATGTATCTAGACATCTGAATGTAGATTTTAAGAATGAGGGAGTACACAATCACACAACAAAGGGAGTACCCCCTCTTTTCCAAATTGTAAGTTCTAGCTTTTCTAGATACATATTAAAAGCTATGTATCTAGACATCTGAATGGAGATTTTAAGAATGGAGGGAGTAGCATGTTAAAAAGACCATGGAGATTTTAAGAATGGACAGATCATTCTGAATGTCATCTGAGATTGAGCAAACACAAAAATAGGGACACTTTAACACAATTAAGTAGAACCTCAGTCAATACATTATATATAGAGAGAGAGAATTCTGAAATTTCATGCAACTCAATTGATGACCAGGCACATGCTCATCCAACTGGCCCAAGGAGTTGGAAAGAATAATGAGCTGCAACAAAGAAGAGGAAACATAAGCAAGTTAGAACATGACACAATCGATGTCAACTATCATCATCTGATAAAAAGTTAATTCTGTTGATCCAACCATTAACTGCAATCTATGTGTGAGCAGGTGAGATTGCCTCACCTTAAGCTTGTTGTTGCTTCTTCTCAAGAGCTTTCTTCCATCGCTTTTGATCAAGGACCAATGTCATATCTTGCCAACTGAGATAAATGGTATTACATGTCAATCAACATGTATTGGGCAAGGAAAAGAGCAGAATGTTAAAAAAAGGGACTCCGTACATCTACATAGAGACATAATGCGAAGTGAGAATTTATAAACAGATATACTGTTCATAACATGAAGATAGATTTATAAGCAAATATATTGTCCGTTTACAATGGAGGACAACATTTCTTATGCATCTCAGATGCTAAGGATAATACTAGAACAGTTGAGAAGAAACGACAAAGACTGGAAAACAATTCATTCCTTATAAAAGAAACAATGGTCCATGAAATCTTAGGCCCTGTTTGGTTTCCAGGAATTGATTGAGAAGAATTGGAAAATAATAATGAAATGGAGAAATACTTTCTAGATATTGGTTTGAGTTCATAGCATCCAAACAAGCCTTTAGCAAATTCGGATTACAAGATGCATTATAATGCAAGATGAAAATAGTACTGAAGTCCCAACAACCAAGACTCAGATCACAAGCCTCAAATTTGAGAGGTGCCATAACGAGAATTAGATTGAAATCCAGAAAGAGATGATCCAAACAATAATTTACAGAAATTATGAGAACCTTTTTTGGGGGAATTTTACGATTTAAAGACGACAATTAATATGGCAGTCCTATTGGTTAATCTACTAATACTCTGAATTTCATTTTAAACAATAAAAGTCAATTTAGGAGGACTATAGGTGTTCGACACTTTGACATATTGGGGTGTCAGTATGCAAGCTCTCTAAACATCTCTGTACTTTTGAAAACATTTATATAGATGAGTGAAGTATTACCTTTTACAAAACCTTATGGTATATATAGTTCAAGCAGTGGTAAATATAGTTCAAGACCCACTCTTCATCCATTCGAGCTGACACTGATCGAGTTAAACTATAGTAAGAACAATTCTGGGCAGTTTTGATGACTGACCTTGTGGTTTTAATTTCAAATCAACATGCTAATTGGCATCCAATTTGGTGCATCAACAAAGGCGCCAGCTAAAAACTAAAATTTGAGATTATCTTTTTAAAAGGCTGTGCAGCACTCAATATTCAGTAATCCCTGCTACCTATCAACGAATTGACATAAAACACAGCACATACATGAAGACTATGCCCAAAGCATATCTTATCTATCAACAAATTGCAATCCCTGGTTCTGATAAAAGAAATTGCAATCCCTGGCATAAACATGGTCTGAATCGCAAGCAAGAAGCGTGAATTGGTACAAAGCCTAAGCGATACGGGGGTCGGGGACTCACGTGGCCGGTAGGGACTTGAGGTGGGAGACGAGCGCGGAGGCGTGGTGGTGGACGCAGGCGGCCGCGCCGAGGGCAAATGCGCCGGTCCAGGTGGAGACAAGCCGCTGCGGGTCGGAGTGCGGGACCGCGGCGTCGCCCCTGTACGCGCGCGCCCAGTAGTCGTCGAACTCGCCCATCCTCCTCCTGTCCTTTGCCCTTCCGGGAACAAGAGCGATTAAGCTAGGGTTTTTATGTGCTCGGTTTCACACGGCGGGAAGGGAACGGCAGGGGGTAGGAGGCGTACCTGCTGGGTGTTCGTCGCCGGCGACGGGCCCGACGAAGACGTGGGCACCTGGCGTAGGGCGGCGGCGCGGGTGGAAGCCGGTAAGAAGCGGAGAGACCGAGATTAGATTGGAGGAATGCGGGGCTGTTTGGATAAGAATCGCGCGGAGATTTTACGTGGGCCGGCCCAGATGTCCTGTCTCGGCCCCGACTGCAGCAGCTTGGGCCTGGCCTGTCTCTGGCACTTTTAGTTTCATGGCCCTGTTTGTAACTCACTTTTACAAGTTTCTAATTTTTTTTCCTGTATATAAAATCAAGGAAATTAAACTGATTCCTATAAAAATTTCCGCATATACTTTTTAAAATTCATTCATGTGTTCCAAACAAAACTCGATCACGGCCACAAACTCACACTGAAACTGTTTGGATCATGGCTTCCGAGGCAACGTCTGCCGTGGAAGCGGTCCTGGCCCGGAGAATGTTTTGGGGCACGATGCCACCAGCCAGGTCTTGCGAGTTGCGACGGTTGGAATGGGGGGCATCCGACGACAGGACTCTTGTGCACCAGCCTTGCTTGTCGCTGGAAGCCCTGCAAGTACGGATGTTCCGAGTCGAGTCGGTGCTGCAGCGGACGGAACAAAATTTGTTTCTTCACGTCGGCGCCTCATCCAACAGCTAGCTTTATTCCCGCGCAACCATCTTGCATGGCTGCCTGTGCCAGCCAGACGCCCAGACAGCACACCCTTCGTGCTCGTGCATGCGCATCCAGTCCATAATCCACCTCCGATCTGTATCTGTCCCCATTATTTTCTCCCCGATCCTCTCCTTCCTTCCTTCCTCCCGGCAACCCGGTCCCTGGATTCCCTCGCCGGCCGGTCGTCCGCAATCGCACCGCATGAGTGCATGACACGAGATGAGAATGACAATTTCGACGCCGACGACAGAGCTCCAGCCAGTAGCCGTCGAGATTCGTCGAGCGGCGGGCCGGCGGCTCCTCCTGTGGCGAGGACGTCGATGAGGATCATGGTGCGGACGCTCCGCGGAGACCGGGTGGCGCTGGACATCGATAGCGCCGTCACGGTGGCGCAGGTCAAGGCCATGGTCATGGCCCGCGAGGGCGTCGCCGAAGGCGCCCAGCGGCTCTTCTTCGCCGGCCGACACCTCGACGACGACGGCCTCCCCGTCGCGCACTACGGCGCGCGACACGGTTCCGTCGTCTTCCTCAGCCTCCGCCTCCGCGCCGACGACGACGCCTCGCAGTCACAGTACGTGCTCGTTGCTCTCATATTTGCCGTCCATTAGTTTGGGACCAGCTGACCATGCATCTCATCGACATCGAAGGCAGGAGATGCGAGACGTGCAAACGCAGCCAGTCACGACCGTGAGCCAACTGATGATGATTGACCAGCAGCTGACGATGCGCTTCGAAGACGGCGGCGACCATGGCGGCAGCGGCGAGGAGGAGGCCGTGGTCAAGACCACGAGGCCGCCAGTGTCGCGGCGGTCGCTGCGCAAGATCCTATCGCGGCTGCACGTCGAAGTGTGGACGGCGCAGCACGACGCCAAGCTCCTGGACCTGCTGTTGCTGAGGCGGCGCACGCGCGGCGGCGTCGGCGTGGGCGACCTCACCGCGGACGACTGGTCGGCCATCCGCGCCGCTCTGAACGCGGCCACGGGGTCCGCGTTCCCCGTCGAGGAGCTGCAGCGGCGGCTGGCCGAGCTCCGGCGCGAGTTCGACGCCGTCAGCCGGATCAAGGACCATCCGCGGTTCACCTACGACGCGCGCCGCCATGTCGTCGTCGCCAAGGAGGCCGAGTGGAAACGCTACGTCCTGGTTCGTGCGGACCGCTGATGCGTTGATCTTCTCCTGATTAATGATCCTGATTTCCACGTACGGTGGTTTCAGGAGAACCCGGATGCGGTGGCGTACGAGGGGAGAAGCACGCACTTCGGTCGCCTCCGGGCGATCTTCTCCGGCGGTGGGGCAGAGACGCGAGGGAACGGCGGGCCCATGCGCCGCGAGTCGCGGGCCAAGAGATGCCTGAGCAAGCTGCTGAGCAGCTTTGGGCTCCGGTGCAAGCTGTGACAGCGGTGATACTTGATGCTACCTAGTGGATGCACATGCCGACATGCGACCTGACACGATCGGGGTCAAAGCTCCGTTGCACGCATTGCGTTGTGTATAGGAAAGAACCTCGTTTTCTCCCGGCTTCGTCTCGTGCGTTTCAGACTGTCAGTGAACTAGTAGGTTCATCCGGTTTCCGTTTTGTTCACATTTTTTCCCTGATGAACTAAAGAAGATCGACCTTCGCCTACGTGAACCAAATCACGTAATCCTTCTTTTTGGCATCAAAATACATTATACATGGGTATTACGTGAACCAAATCACAGATACACTGACACGACCAGCACAACAAACTGCAGGTTTCTTCTATAGTTACCAGGAACTCCACGAGTATTGTGAAGACAATAGGAACTCCAACAGGAGTCCAATTGTGCCCTTGTTCTTGGAGGTGCACGGCTGTGGAACAACCTTTCCGTATTTTCTCCATTTTGCATTCTGGCAAGTGCTTTCTGTGTTGCCCTTGCCCCCCTGCATTTTCAGGTCAATGTTCTGCAGAGTGATGCCTTGGCAAGGCACATTCTTGCTGCAGCTCATCTTGATGGCATCCTTGGTAACGCTTGTCCCTCTGATGTTCTTGAAGACAACATTGCTGATCTGCACTGCTGACCTCTGTTCCCTGCATGGCCTAGCCTTGTCGCAGTAGTTCTGATCGATGATGATCGGGTTCTTGACATTGTACATGATCATGTTTCGGAAAGTGATGTCCTTCGCATATCCACTTCCTCCCTGATATGTCTTGATCCGTGCTCCATTGGTCGTGCCATGCAGTTGTACTGAGTCTATGGTAATACCAGAGACTTGGGCTCGTGAGTTGTCGTCTCCCAAGCTTCCGATGCTGACCCCATGCCCAGGACCACAAACAACTTTGGAGACATGAAGGTTATGAGTCCCGTCCTCGATTGATATGCAGTCATCCCCTGCAAAATTCAGTAGAAAAGAAAATCTAAGTTGGATGAATGTTTGATGACATAGTGGCATCAGACTAACCAAATTATGCAGCTCCTGAACATGCTAGTTACCTGTCTTGATCTTGCAATTTGTGACCTGCACATCTTTGCTACGAGTGATGTGGATACCGTCTGTGTTAGGGCTCGTGCCAGGTGCTGTGATGGACAAGCTTGCCAGATGCACATTGGCGCAATCCTCGACAGACATGTGGATCTGTTGGCTGTTCACAATTTTCAGATTGTCCACCTTGAGACTGGTGCAGTAGTGAAATGACAGAGCCGTTGGAGCCTCCTTGCAAGGCTGAAGAAAACAGAAGCCAATTCAGCTGGGTAGTGTCAGGGCACCTTTTTTTTCTCGAACACACATGCTCCCGTCAAAAAAATTACTGAAATCAACTGGAGCATGAGCGCCACACTTACCAGAGCCTTGTTGATCTTGCACGAGTACGGCCACCACTTGTGTCCGCTGCCGTCAATGGCGCCACCGCCGTCGACGGTGAGATTGTTGACGCTCCGGAACACGATCCAGAGCCTCCTGTCCTTGTCGCTCCAGTCCGCCCTGTTCGGCGACGCCACCAGCGTGCCCTTCACGGTGACCGTGACGCTGGACCTGCACGGCCCACGGAGGGTGACGACCTTGAGCAGGTAGTGCCTTCCGTGGGGGACGAGCAGGACGGCAGGCCGCGGCGAGGCGCACGCCGCCTTCCACGCCGTGGCGAGCGCGCGCGTGTCGTCGTGCTTCCCGTCGCCGCGGGCGCCGTAGCGGTCGAGGCTGAACACGCTCCCCTGGGATGACGGCAACGCCAGGGACCAGCGGCTGCCAGAGCTGCACGTGCAGCTCGCACCGTCGTCAGCTGAGGTGCCGTTGCTCGCGCCTACTACTACAGCCTCGAGAGCGCCGGACAAGAAGAGCAGCGCGAGGAGGGGTAGGGGCGCCATGAACGCGAGCTTGGTCGTCGGCTCTCCGCTGGATGCCATTGGCAGAGCTAGGCACGATGGACAGACAGCAGAAGCCTGCACTTAAAACTCTGATCGCAGGGGACTAGAGACAACGCAGTTGCTCAGCTTGGTTTTGGGATTGTGATGTGTGCGCGGGACGAACTAGATTCTATTCTAGCTGGGGTTTGCGTTGCCGTTGAAGAATCACACACACACACACTACAGAGTTAGGCTGGTTTGGAGTGTGTGTGCAACTGTGCTTGCATGCGGCCATGCTTGCGAGCAGAAGGAAACCTGTAGATTCTTGCTTCTGGTATGGCACCGGAGGATAAAATGAGTAATGTGACTGAATCTGAATCTGAATCTGAGCCTCCTGCTGGTTCCTCGTGACAAAATTTCTCAAATTTGCATCTTTCCACCCTGCAGTTTGGCATGTGGGACGTCAGGTTCAGGTTCAAGTAGTCCAGATGGTGTTACAGAACTTTCAGAACAAGTGAACAAGGGTGATCTCCATTAGCAAGCTTCTGGCAAAAGCATATACGTGACACAAAATCTGGCAGGGAAGCATATAGCTTTACTGAAGGAATAATTTCATGAGACTATAACCAGCTTGGGCCAAAACCAACGCAAGCTGACGAAGCATATGGGACATGTGCCCAAGTCGTTGAAATGCTGTTTTTCTATAGTATCTGTTATCAATTATACGTTTTTTCTAGATTGATGCTGTGCTGCCGGACTGCTCGGGTCCCTTGCCGGCCCAAGCCACAGCTCTTTGGTGTCGACTGATTCGCAACTCACAACTTCTCAAGACAAGAAGTTGTAAACAAGAAGATCAATTTCGGGATGAGGATCAATTTTCATAAGAGTGAACTGGTAGGCTTGAATTTAGAACAAGAAGAAACACACAGGCTAGCTCACATCTTTTCCTGCCCTTTAGGTTCTTTCCCTATCAAGTATTTGGGAGTCCCTTTACATTTTGACAATTTAGCAAGAGAGGACATACAACCCTTAGTAGATAAGATCCTGAAAAGAAGGGCTGGCTGGAGAGGGAAACTTCTATCTCTGACAGCTAGGACGGTACTGGTTAGTGCTTGCTTAGCTAGTATACCTATTTACCTGCTATCTTTTATCAAATTCCCTAAATGGGCTCTCAAACTCATCAATACTCAGATGGGGAATTGCTTATGGAACGATTCAGAAGAATGTCACCGCTATCATTTAGCCAACTGGGAACTAGTGTCCATGAGGAAGAACATGGGGGCTTAGGGATACCTAGTCTTAGAGATCTAAATATCAGTCTGTTAGCATCTTGGCTTAGGAGGTACAATGCTGATAGGGAGAAGCTCTGGAAAGAGCTAGTAGATTTCAAGTATGATACATCAAAACCAAATATTTTCTACACTAAGACTAAAAGGAGCCTCTAGATTCTTTAAGGGCTTTATGTATGCTATACATGCTGCTAAGTGGGGATATAAATGGCAAGTAGGTAATGGCATGAGAATTAAGTTCTGGGAAGACAATTGACTTGGCTCCTCTAGCCTAGCCATTCAGTTCTGGCCTTTGTATAGAATTATAAATGAGAAAAATAAAACTGTAGCTGAGTTGTGGGATGGAGTAGATTTGAAATGTACTTTTAGAAGGAGAGTGTCAGAAGAACAGTATAGTGCTTGGCTAGAAATAATTGAACTTATCTCTACTGTACAATTGTCTAATGCTGAGGATGAAATGGTGTGGCAATTTAATTCTTCTGGCATTTACTCTTCACAATCTTTATATAGAATCATCAATTTCAGAGGTATCAAAACTGTACATGTGTTAGCAATCTGGAAATTAAACATCCCCCTAGAGTTCATTGTTTCTTATGGCTTATGATTAACAATAGATCCTTGACTAGGGATAACCTAGCCAAGAGAAGGAAGGTTGAGGATACAAAATGTTTGTTCTGTCTAGAAGAAGAATCTGTTATTCATCTCTTTTTTGAATGTGTAGTTGCTAAACAATGTTGGGCATATATATCTGAGATTGTTAGGTAGAATGTTGGGAGGATTTATTTAGTATAAGAAAGATGTGGCTTAGTAATAAGAAAAACAGTTTGATGAACATGGTTACCTCTGTTGTACTATGGTCTATTTGGAAACTTAGAAATGAATTCTGTTTTCAAAAAATCCAATGGGGAGTATGGAAATGCTCCTCTGCAGGGTGGCCGCTACCATACAAAGCTTGGAAATCATCTGTCCAGAGGACAAGAAACAGCCATTGCTGGAGTACGTGGCAAGAATCAAGACCATTCCAAGATCTATGTTGTGGCTGCCATACGTGCAGGAAGACACATGTCAAAGCTGTTGAGAGGAGAAGATGAGCCTGATGGAGAGAAGATCCTCTCCAAGCCAAGGCAAGCACACAAATCCACCAAGTTGGTGACCCCGTGGTGGAGGGAGCTGGAGACTTCGATGGAAAATTAGTTCAGGAGATATATCAGGTTATGGCTGGATAGCTCGAAGTTAGTAAGGTTTAGCTTATGCACTTTGTTCACCTTTTGGTAGACTGGCTTATGTTAAGTGTTGTAATAAGTAGTTCGGCCTGCTGGTAAGCGGCCGTTTGCAAATCCTGGAGGGCTATGCTTGGAACCTGAACTGAATTGTAAAACATGGTCTATTGGTTTTAATCAAGAGGCTGGGGCTTGAGCCCTTAAACTAAAAAAAAAAGAAGTTATAAACATGGCACTGTTTGCCTTTGATTCATTATTTTTTTTAATTTATGATTGTTTGAAAGTATGATCTACTAGTAAAGCATGTACCGTTGCTATTTTACTTTATTCTCTATACCTAAATAGAAGATTCCCACTTCCATATTTTCCTGCAATCTCAGCTAGCCACGTCACCTTAGCCCATGTTAGCTTCGCACCCGGGCCTGCAGTGCGCACGCGTCAACTCCAACGTGCGTGCCTTTCCCTCTTCCACTTCCTTCACCCACGATCCCTCCACTAATGGCGTCATTCATGCGATTCATGTTAGCGCTCGGGAAGCTGAAGCGATTCAATCTCTCATCGATGCCGGTGCTCCTGATAGTATTTATGAACGATTCCTGTGGCCTAAGAAAATCGCCTCCCTTCTTCCCCCGCATGTGCGTCAACGTGGATCCTTCAAACTGAGCGACGTCCTCGCTAGAGCGGATAAGGCGCCAGACCCTGTGATCGGCGTCAGCCAGGGAGGCTTACCTCGAGCCTGCGCCTGGCGCGTCCAAGTGGACAGCCAGACAATTAGTTCCTGCGCCTGGTCAAAAATTGGCGCCCAATTCCCCAGCGACCCCCACTGCTCCAACTGGCCCCAATTGCCAAGGATCGACGGTATTCCGGAGGATCAATACAGTTCCTTCGTGCTACTGTCCTGCTGGCAGATTTGGAAAAAAAGAAATGCTTTCGTTTTCAGAGATGAACAGACCACCGTCAGACAATTAGTTCTCCTATGCAAGACTGAAGCTCAGCTGTGGCGTGCAAGAACGCCAAAGAAATCCAAAAGAGTAATAGACGAGTGGCTCAAAGTTCTAGACTCGGTGCTCTCTACCTCCAATCCTATGTAACTGATGCTATATGTCTCTTCCTACAACACCCCTGTAATCATGTGTAAAAAGCTATAGTCAATAAAATCAGGTGGGGAGCTCATCCCCACGTTGAAAGTTTCAAAAAAAAAAAAAAAAAAAAAGTGGACAGCCAGGGAGCCTTAAGTCGAGCCTGCGCCTGGCGGCGTTGTGGACGATCGGCGCCGGTAGCATCCCGGACCCCTCCAGGGGGCAGCATCCCATGCATGGCGTCGTCCAAGACGGCAATGGGGCCATCGGGGCCTGATCCCGTGCTCGGCAGCATCCGAGGGCCGACGGCGACTACAATGGCAAGGAAGGCACGGCGGCGGCCACGATGCGCACCCAGCAACAGCCTGGAGGCCGCAGCGGCGAGTGGGATCGGTTCGTTCTTCATGTTCTTTTTTTAGAAAAAGGTTCATTCTTCCCGTTCTAATGGGCTGATGGAATGATCCTGTGTAGTTAGGCTGGGAAAGAGCAGTCTATTTAATTTATGCTGGAAGGTCCAATAAGAAAGAATGCTACCGTCTAGGCTCAATTTGACACCCAAATCTATTCATTTTTGCTTAAAAAAAACCCAAATCAATTCATCACAAGGAAAATAAAGACTTCACTCATACAAAGAAGGGGAAAACCACACGTACATGTCTATTCTAATTGTTATTATCTTTTTGTTTCTTGATCGATGAAGTTTTGTTATCCATATATATAACAAAAAATGCATTATGTTTTACTGAATGTTCGATTATAGATACATAATATAAGTTTTCGTAGCAACACGTGGGGTATCATCTAGCTGTTATAAGAATAAAACACACAGATAATTCACCACAGGATTCTCAAATTGCCCAACTGGCCAAGCATGTTCTTGTTTCTTTCACTCGAAATGCCATTGCTTAAACACTTGAGCCGAGCCCATCGAGAGTTAGCAGGGAGAGGCCCAATCACAGCCCAGCTTGAAGTCTTTTTAGACCAGCTTTACACCGGCCTCTGATCGACGACACTTTCGGTCCTAGCAAACTTACGCCACATGTGAGGAAAGATGAGGCACTGGAGACCTCGCGAGAGAAAAATAAAGGAAAGGGAAAATTTATTAGAAAATGAAAAACAAGAGGTACTTCCCTATTTTTATGTGCAGAGCAGCGAGGAGCTGTCTTATTAAACGTTTTACCCGAACATCTTCAGCTCCACCCGTGGAGCTGCTCCTCGAGCTGAAGTTAAAAACAATGTTTTATTACTAGTGAAGTATAAAGCGTATCAGATGCGTCCTTAGCTCGTGACGTCTAATCTAAAAATCTTTCCAACCTTATACAAAAGAAGCGCAGTTCTCCAGTGTTCTATAGAAAAAAAAAGGCAAGATGGGCTAATTTTTTCGAATAAATTAAAGTCGTGTATGTAGACTGCTCCTACTTTATTGTTATCGACGGTTTGCAATCCACAGACGAGTGGGACTGGAACAGAATCACAGGAGAAAGGAAGAGAGCCTCGCATCGCCCTCGCGGGGGCGGCTCAGGGCGAAACCCTAGCCGTCGTCGCCACCTCCCCACATCCCTTTCTCTCTACCTCGCCGCCCCCTGAGCGCGCCACCGGGAGGCCCGGGCGGCAAACGATGATGGTGGCGGCGGGGCCTTGCCTCGGCGACGCCCTGCCTCTGGCGCTTGCTTGCATGGGACGAAGTTGGGCGGTCGGCGATGGTGCTTGCTTGCGTGGGCGATAGATCCGTTTGCGGCCCATCCAATTTGGCCCTTGATCTGGTGGAGTCCGCAAAAATCGGATCGACCACCGCGCGACTCGATTGGCGTCTCGCCGCGCCGCCGCCGAAGGCGGGTCCGGCGGAGCCAGAGCCGTCGCGTGCCTGGGCATCGACGACCTTACTCGTGCAACGGTAGCAACCAGCCTAGGCGTGTACGACGACGGCCAGATCAAGACGGAGGTTACAATCAATGGCGTAACAGTTCGGCAATTGGTGGACAATGACGGTACTACCAAGTTTCGACGGCGGTGACGCCTGTGGGCGCCACTTTCCTTGCTGGAGGCGTCGTCTTTCATGCGGATATTCTCAGGTGAAAATCCATGTCTAGTTCTCTGATGGGGCGATGATGGCGTTTGCGGATGTCATTTTCTCGTAGGAGACGTCGCTTTTGGAAGATTCCTTAGGTTGTCGGCTTTGGTGCCGGCAACAAGATCGTGACTCCTTTGCATATACACCAGGTGCTTCGTGCTGTTGCCAGAATACAACATCCAGTCCCTTCAAGGTGGTCGCTGTCCAATGATCTTTCAGTACCCTTATTAGGTCTGATAGACATGTGTAATGGCATTGTCTCGATGTTGGTGGTCATACTCTCGTGGAGTTGACGTCGCGGAGCAAGCATTTGTCGCGTAGGACTATTAGAGCTCTTTATTAGAATATTCTTTTCCTCCGTCAGTTTTTTTAATTTTAGTTTTCTCTCTCATAATAATTTAGCTTAATTCTACCGGTTGGTAGACGAAGCCGGTTATGAAATATTATCATTTATCTAAAAAGTGCTTACGCAGTCAGAGCGAGCATCTGGCAAATTAAGCCAGTACGGATAGTGAATTCAGTTTGTACAGTACTCCGTACGCAATAACGTGTCTGCCGGAGACGAATGGATCTATAGGCTCTAGCGAGTACAGTACGCAGTAATACGAGAGAGACGAATGAACACCAAGGGACAAGATCGAATCCGCGTGGCATCATGCAGATCAATCCTAATCAGCAGCAGGCACCGACGACTAAGCACAGTCATCAATTTCATCATGGGCCTTGAATTGGGGTTAGAATTTTGGTAGTAGAATTTCTGTAGCATTTTGTTTGTATTTAATAAAAATTATTTAAAATTTAACTAATTAAGTTTAAAATATTCGTCTCATAAAGTATAATCAAACTGTGTAATTAGATTTTAATTTTATCTATATTTAGTACTTTATATATGTGTCAGTATTTTGATAGGATAGAAAAAATTTGATACAGTGTCAAATGCTCGAATTGAGAGGGTAAACGAGGCCATCGCCATTCATGATGATGACGAGGTACAGTGTATTAGGTCTGTCAGCATCGAGATTACTGATTGCTGATGGGACGTTTTCACCATCCGCAGTTAAGGGGCACTTGTGAGATGATGTACTCTCTGTCCCGCCGACAGGGGCTCCGGCTACGGATGTACTCTCTGTCCCGCCGACAGGGGCACCGGCACTCATCCGTAGCCGGAGCCGCAGGGGGCGCCTCAATCCTCATGATATGTTTCGTCGTCCATCCCAAACTAAACTAATGCCAGTTGTTAATTAATATATGGATGAATCTGTTCTGCCATAGAATTTTACGTTTTCAAAGTGTTCCGGTTCCATGATCCTAAGTACTCCGTGCTAGGGTCTGTACATCTGTAAGATTTTTTATATATATTTATCATTACGATCTTATAATTACGGTTTTCAGCTAAAACCCGGCTGAGACTTGATTTTGATTTTAGAATACTCCGTACAAGATTTTGACAGCCGTGGCCACAAGGCACACATTGGTCCAGACTTGATCGATGACGTTTGGTAGCATGCATGTGAACGGTATGCAAATAGTTTCAGCTTGAGCAGTTTCAGCTTGAGCAGGAACGTTCAGTGAGTCACGACAGATAGGGATGCATGCGTGGCAACAGTGGCAGAGACAGAGACCCCATTTTCTTTTAGGAGAATTAGGTATATGACCCTAAAAATAAAACCTCTTAGGTATATGGCCTCTTTTATTTTGAATTTAGCTATATGGCCTCGAAATAAAATTTCTTTGCCTATATGGCCTTCCGTCCGTTTTTTCCATGTAACGGTGTTAAGTCAATAATAAAATAACCGTTTTACCCCTTATCCTATATGTCAGTGACAAACATGGGCCTTTCTTCTTCTAAATTCTATCTTTTCTTTTCTCTCTGCTGGCTGGTCATTTGCCTCGCGCTAGCTAAGCTGGCTAGCTGGGCCGCTAGGGTGCGGCTCCCGTTCCGCCCGGGCCCCGGCCCGGCCCGCCTCTGCTGCGTGCATCTGCATGCATGCCAGGCGGCCACTAATTTCCGGCGATCGTGCGTCGCTTAACGAACCATTGCTTTTGGTAGGTAAAGCCCCGGAAAAGGGAAAAGCTAGGGCAAAGAAGAGATCGACGATGGCCTCCTACTACGACTAGCGGGATTAGCACTAACGTGGAGCATGATTTGTCATCCGAGAGAGCGCACTTATTGTTCTCGCCATCAACGCACGTACCTTTTTTCTTTCTTTTATTTTGCAAGTTTGTTCTC
Source organism: Bothriochloa decipiens (assembly GCA_023333625.1). Taxonomy (NCBI): domain Eukaryota; kingdom Viridiplantae; phylum Streptophyta; class Magnoliopsida; order Poales; family Poaceae; genus Bothriochloa; species Bothriochloa decipiens. Next base: position 4,984,854 of record CM041628.1, on the reverse strand, counting down.
AGTGGTGTTCCCTAATCCGTCGGCCGCCATCATGAGTCACTCACCAATCTCAAGTGAACAATCCGTCGACATGCATGGTGTTGTCCCAGCCTCTAGAAAAAAAAGAAAATAAGTAAGCAAAATTATAAAGAGAAGAAAAAGAAGTGTATAGTTTGTACACGTCGAGCCGGTACAATGATTGGTTAGGTGGTAAAGATAGGTAGCAAAGCTCCAAGCCTCCAAGCAAGGCATTGGCATGATTATTCGTGGTCGATTCGTTCTATGCGTGGAGGAATCACTTTTATTAAAGAACCATTTTACTTATTATATCATTATATATGCGCGCGCGCATCGTGCAACCTATATGAGCACCTGTATTGAGTCGGACACCTGGACTTTAATTGGCTGAATCACTTCTGCTTTGCGCAAAGTCTTCGATTCTAGAGAGCCTCTGCGCATTCGTTCATGACCAGGGGTGAACAATGAGCGAATCGGTTTTTTCTTTTTTTTTTCACCTCAAGTTCTTTCAGAACTGACTTATACTTAACTAATGAGCAGAGGCAAAACGAAACGAGACACCGGGCGAGTTGGACAGCGTTTATGTCGGGCTCTATTCACGGCGTACGTACAGTCACACGGATGACTCGGAACGCTGGGTGCGAACGAATTGAAACCGAGAGGTAACCTACCGGCCCCAGTAAACCCTCGGTTTAGTAGTAGTTACAGAAAAAAAAAAATACAAAACAAAACGTCTACTTCTCTTGGTGCTTTGGGTTTGCCAAGCTGTTACCAGCTAATTACATTAATTAAAACAGACGACATTTATACATGGCAGCACCTGAGCGATCCAAGGTCGCTCTCTCTGACTGCAACATCTCTGGCGAAATCAACCCATTTGTATTATCTTTTGTATGTACTCCAAGTCGTAGTGTACCCAAAGCCAAAGGCCAAGCAGAGTGTGCCAGTCGACGTCCTCGCGCAGTCGCACGCACAATATTTTAAGCCCGTCTCTGCCTCTAGCCACCGTAAACCAGCCAGGTGCTGCGTGCGCGGCCGTCGCGCACAAGCAACGACTCTGCGGCTCGCGGCCCGCGCACACGTGCCCCCTCGGCGCGCGGGCGGAGGGGCAAACGGCGAAACCCCCCTCTCGGCGCGCTCGCGCACGACTGAGACGTCGCGCGTCGCGGCCCGGGCGCGGCCGCGCTCGCGCACGTCCGTCCGCGACGAGGGACGAAGGACGAAGGAGGGAGGAGAAAGCGACGCGGCCGTCGCGACAGCGGCCGGCGAGCGACGCGCGGGCCGCGCGTTGGCCGCCTCCATCCAGCACGTAAAATAAAAATAAGAAAAGAAAAAGGGAGGGCCCTGGGCCCCGGGGCGCTTATCCCATCCGCTCTCCGGTGGAAAAGAGCGAGAGCGACGGCCCGCCACGCACGACCTGGGCCTGCTGGGCTGTACCGCCCTATCATCCGTCCCAATCGCCCGCTGCCACCTCGCGCGGAGCAGAGCATACTTGCCCGCGAATTAAACGGCTCGTGATGATCATTCTGGCTCTGGGCGACGACTAGCACTAAATTTATTTTGTTTGTCAGCATGACGATAAATAAACAAGTGTGAATTGTTAGAGTAATCCCCTCGTCGTCTTTTGGTCGCTGTTGCTGGTCCATAGAGTACGTACGTACGTACAAGATTATATATTTATATATATATGATAAGGAAGAAGAATTCAAAAGACGTGCGTGGATTGGGCTTTCTGCTATCTTTTCTTTCTTCTCTATAGTAGTGGTAGTGCTTCGTCGATGGCGATAATAATAATGCAGATGATAAAGCAACAACACTAGTAGCTAATCGACACACCAGCACCTATACCTACTTTCGCTACGTGGTTATACAATTCAGAATTCACAAAGCTCCCTCAACGCTAGCTGGGATCCTGCGAAACGTGATAGCACGGTATTTCTCAAAAAAAAAAAAAACGTGATAGCACGGTACAGTGGCGTGCGTTTTTCGTAGTGCCATGCATTTCGGTTGTCAGACTTGTCAAGGTTTCAAGTTAGAAAAAAAATTGCAGTAGATAACGGCAGCCTTTTTTCTTGTTGTGAATTGTACTCATCGTATTGCTCTGTACAGGCCGTGAGTACTACTAGTAGTAGTGGTGCTTGGTAGCTTCAGTCCTTAGCTACACGATAAGAAATTGAAGGGGGGCAAAAACGACAGAGAAGTTTCTCGACGAGAGAGATTCTCCTCCCGGCCCATCTTTTTACGGAAGGATCTTATCCATCCAACAGCCGGGCCCCTTTAAACCAATTTCAGCATTGGTACTATATAAAAAAAAAATTCGTCACATCAAAATGTGAAGTATTAAATATAAATAAAATCAAAATCTAATTACACAGTTTGATTATGCTTTGCGAGACGAATATTCTAAGTCTAATTAGTCAAAGTTTAGATAATTTTTACCAAATACAAACGAAACGCTATAGAAATTCTAACTCCGATTCAGAGAACTATGTATATAAAAAAAAGACCCTAGTTAAAACAAGCCCATCAGAGTACCGTGAGTCTGTGACGCGCCGCCGTCAGTTACTACTACCAGCATTTAACTTTTCATTAACAGGGTACTACTTCTACTAAAGCCCTGATCAGAAGAGAATCACACACAGTCAAAGTGCTGCAACTTGCAAACTGACATTCGGATGGGATTAAAGAAGCTCCCAGTTGCTCCAGGCGCACGGGAACTCAGGCATGCAGCTGGAACACCAAAACCCACGCCGCTGTAGTATGCAGTGCATGCACCAGAACCGGCAGGGAACTTGGGCGATTCCCCCGACAGCTACGTGTCACCCGCGCGCGCCAATGGACGAGCCTGCCGGACCCCATCAGCCATGACTTGCCCATCCACGCCCACCCATCCTCCTCGATAAACTCCGTGGTCCTCCGCACCGAGCCGAGCCGGGCACAGGCACTGGCACGCTCGCACGCACCAGCACGAGCACCAGCGCCACATGCATAGCACGGGCAGCTAGCTCGCTCCCCGCCGCCGGCGACGACCACCACCACCACATGTTGCATGAGCAGCAGGCACCGCCATCACCACCGGCAGTAGCAGCGCCACCGCCAGTGCCCTCAGCGCCGAGCCCGCCGGCCAGCAACCACCACCACCACGACGACGGCGGCGACGACGTCCGCGATGTCGAGGTCACGACGTTCCGCGACATCCACCCTCTGACGCCCGACGTGCCGACGCCCCCCGCGCGCACCAGGTCCTGGGACACCGCCAGCCACCGCTCCTTCTCGTCCGAGGAGCAGTTCATGACGATGAGCCGCGAGTTCACGGCCATGGTCGCCGCCGGGGCGACCATGCAGACCGGCCCCGGAGCCAACGGCGGGTACGACGGCGACCAGCTCACCAGCATCGGCGAGGACGAGCTGGAGGAGACCAACCCGCTGGCCATCGTCCCCGACAGCCACCCCGTCGCCGCCACGCCGGCCAGGTCCAGGGCGTCCGCCGCCGGCTCCACCTCCGGGCTGGAGGTCGTGCCGGCGCCGGCGCCGACGCCGCAGCAGCCGGTGCACGTGGAGGCCAGCCAGGTGAAGAAGGAGGAGGTGGAGACCAAGGTGTCGGCGTGGCAGACGGCCGAGGTCGCCAAGATCAACAACCGATTCAAGAGGGAGGAGGTGGTCATCAACGGTTGGGAGACCGAGCAGGTGGAGAAGGCCTCCGCATGGCTCAAGAAGATCGAGGTACTCAAATTAAAACAATCGCCCTCTTTAATTTAGTTTCTCCCCCACCCCCCCCCCCCCCCCCCCCCTCCGCATGAGTCCAAAGTATGAAAACGCAAATAGGAGATGCTGTCTTGTGTTAACAGTTTCTGAATTTCTGGTGAATATAGATAGCAGTTGATGATGTTTGCTTTCTAAATTGGGCGAATCTAAGTCTGCTACACTACTAGACTAGATGTTAACAGTTCTTTCATCAGGAGGAAAAGGGAACAAAAAAGAAAGTAAAACATGACAAGCAAAGCACACGTGCTAAACTGCCAACCTTGCTTGTGGCCTTGCAGAAATCAATAATATGATTTAAAGCTGGTTATCGACGAAATTAGTTAGCATCTGTGTGATTTCTGATGGGCAAACTGAAACGGAGGGGTCATATTGTATCTTCAGTCCTGTTGCAGGAAATCTTCATCTTGACTCATGCCTGTTGAGAAAAAAATAAAAACATTTCCTCTTGTAACTAATTGGTCCAGGAAATTGTGTGTTTTTTTATGGTGCATGCCCGATGTTCATCTGAGTTCCTGAATCCTGAGCACCCTACAAACAGCCAGCGTTAAGCAGCTGCATCGCGTGTCCTCGACAGACGACAGCTTGACTGTTTTCAGTTCGGACAGAATTACAGAAGAAAGATGCGTGCGGGGCATGTTTTTGACGGGTGGATTATATTCCTTTGCTTGATTCTTGCTTGCTTGCTAACAGAGGAAGCTGGACGAGCAGCGCGCCAAGGCGGTGGAGAAGACGCAGAACGACATCGCCAAGGCGCGTCGCAAGGCGGAGGAGAAGCGGGCGTCGGCGGAGGCCAAGCGGGGACTCAAGCTGGCCAAGGTGCTGGACCTCGCCAACTTCATGAAGGCCGTCGGCAGGGTGCCCACCAAGCGCTCCTTCTTCTAGCCGATGCCGATCCACTGCTGCTGCCTACGGCTACGAACATAGCTAGATCTCTCTATGCGTGATCGATGTACGCTCGCCGCTGCATCCGAGAACCTAACTGTAAAAAAAAAATTGTAAGCTGTATACGTACTCTGCCTGCTGGTTCCCTGTGATGCCTGTGATCCATCACAGGGTGGCCGTTCTTCTCCCTCTTTTTTCTTTTGATTGGCCTGTACTATATCGATCCATATGGTGGTGCTTGAACGAACTGTTTGCTTAACCGTGCAAACATATTCTGCATTCAGAGCCCAACACTGCAAACTAAGGCCTGTTTGTTTACTTCTTCAGAGAAGAGAATAGAATACGGCCACACATGATCAGAAACTACTGTCCATGCCAGTTACCTTGAGGAACGACGATCATACAGCGCATACCTGCAGGAGTACACGTACACCGCGTTAGCAGTCGCACACCATCGCGGTCGACTGACGAAGAACGGCATGGAGACTTGAGGAAAGGAAAGATCCATCGCCCTGCTCGGCACGCCGGTCGGTCGCTTCATGTCCTCGATCGATTTGCCCTTTTCCTCATGACAAGGCCACCTCGATTTGGATTTTGGGGCCATGCAGTTTTTGAAGAGGAGATCGGATCGATCCAAGGTAAGAAAGGATCGTGAGAGAGGGACGGACCGACTGGTGTGATTGAGGAATTCCTGTGACTGACCGGTGGGAGATGATGGGTTCCCGCGCCGCGTCGACACACAGGGGGAATCGACCGCCGGGCATCTTTCGTTCGTGGCTGTAACGTCGGCGATGTCCAGGTGGAACGGATGGAGACCGGCACTTGAGGGTTGTGATGAATTGTGACGAGTCACGAATGAACCAAGGGAAGGTGGTCTGCGACCTCCCAGACAGATTCGTCCTGGCTGGTCAAGGTCTCGAGATGATGTCGCATGCAGAAACTGCTGGTTAGATAGAACATCATCACAAGTTCAGAGTTACGTTGCGACATGGGAGAAGTCGCACGTTCAGAGTTTTGTTGCGAAACTTTGTAGGTTTCTTCAGTGTCCCGCCTGTTTCTTACTCTTCTCTTCACTTGCCGCCTCTGCTTCTTTACGTGGTGAAATCTCGAAGTAAATCTACTTTCCACACCTACATCCGCAAAAACAAGCGAATTTGCGCCCAATTCCAATTTGATGAGCGTTCACTGGTTCGGGAAGTAGCGAACACTGTCCTCCGTGCCGCATGTGTGTCTGATAGTCTGACTGCTGCTGCCGTGCTTTTCTTTTTTTTTTTCTGCGTACGCCCATGGCTATGTGCTCCTCCTGCATATGCTCATTCTCTTTCTTTGTTTTTACTTCTCATTTTTATTTCATTTTTCTATTATGTGATTTTTATTATTCTTTTTTAAAAATATTTTTAATTCTTGTTCCTTTTATTTATTTTAACTTATTCTTCTTCTTCTTTTTTAAATACAACAATATACAAGATTTTTTTTATTTCTTTCAATACTGCAGTCATTGTATATATAAGTTTTTTTTGATATTTTGGTACTTAAGTTATACATCAAAGTTATGTATATAAGTTAGATGTAATTTTAACACCATAGGTTATGTGTTTTGTGTAATAAGTTATATGTATAAGTTATGTGTATAACTTTATAACGTTGAAAATTATGTAAATTACATGTATAAGTTATATTTATAAAGTTATAAACGAAAGTTATATGTCTGGCTTTTTAAATTTTTCTTTTTACTAAAATAGAAAACTTTTTAAAAAAAAGTTATGGAAAATTTTTGACTGGAAAGTCACGACCGTCTGACAACGTTCGCTAGTTTGACTTCCTAATGAACTTCCGCGAATTAGTTGTGCCCGAATTTGCGCGTACGTCGAAAGCGCGAACGAAAGGTGCATCTTGTGTTGTGTTGTAAAAGAAAGGGTCGGTCCGTGGCCTGAGGCTTTGTAAAATAATAGGCAGATGGCAGCGCAGTTTTTTTCTTTTGTTTTAATAGGGAGAAGCGGGCTGAGGCCCAACAACTGGCGCCCGTTAAGCGATCTGAAATCGTCGTTGAGTGAGCCTCCTTCCTTGGGCTTGGCAAGGCCTACTGTCGGCGTCAGGACCCGGAGGTACCCTGAGCCAACGAGTAAACGTGTTCTGCGTGCTCCCTAATCTGGATGGTGATGTAAGATGGACACAAAGATTTATCCTATTTCGGGCAAAGGAGGCCCTACGTCTAGCGGGGGGAGGAGATTTGTATTATCTTGCGCCGAAGTGATTGTACAGGGGAGAATACAAGCGGGCGAGTGAGAGTCGGGGGGTGTACAGAGTGAGCTGAGACTTGAGCGTTTTGGGCTCTAGAAGCTCTCTTGGGTGTTCGGTCGTCCTCTTTTTTTTTCCTCTCCCTTCTAACGTGCCCGACATCCCCTTTTATAGAGTAAGGAGAGGCACGGGTATACAAGAAGTCTACACGGTCGTCGGTGATGACGTCGAGGGGGTGATGCCGATCAAGTCGAAGCTGTTGTAGAGGTGTGTGCCGGGCATGGCCTGCTCTGTAGCGACGTGCTCGGAGTCGATGGACGTCCTTCAAGTATATCACGATGACGCCCGTAGACGGTCGGTGAAAGACCCGCACCCATGCGCGGACGTGCGGATCCCTGTATACGTCGTGTCGGGAGTTGTTAGAGTGTTGACTGGAGGCATTGAGACTTGACTCAAGGGGTGGCTTGATGACGCTCGAGGCCCAATCGAGGGGTAGCCACGGGAGTAGTTGTTGGATGGATAAGATCGGACTTAGGGAATCCGAAGCTGGTGGTTGTCGCGTAGCATGTCGAGGGGGCGTCGGAGGTGAAACAGTGCTCGGTATGGTGCAGCAGTACCAAGCTATTTACCGCACGTCCAGGGATGGGCGGTGAAAGCAGGACTCGACCGCCGTGTCTGACCACTGCAACACTGCTGTAGCCACGCGATTAGACTGGAGTTGGTGAGAGCATTAAATGCACTGACTCCCGTACGGGGAGTAGGTGGATTCGAGGGGGGTCGTCCGCATGGGCGGAGTTCCGTCACTCGACGGGGGGTCGTCCGCTCGGGCAGACTTCCGTCACTCGGGGGTCCCATCGAGCGAGTGGTTGTCTTGGCTTCTGCAATGCTGCTCATGGGCCGGCCCGGCGTAGCTCGGTGTACGTCGGTGGGCCCACATCTCTGTTTGTGGGCTTCTCGGATGATTTTGGGGTTTTATTGTTGGGGGGATTAATTCTTCCGGTAGTGGGTTTAGGATACCCCTTTATTCAGATACCCGACACCTAGCACATACTCTGTTGTGCTCTTAATGGTTTGGAAGAGTTTTTTTTGTATAAATGGTTTAGGAGACTTGGATTGAGAGAAACAAAATTTTTAGCAGGACAACACTGAAAACGGCTCAGCAGACCTCGAATGGCATATGTGATGAGGGTCGGCAGATGAACAACCCGCAAATCTGCCGTGTGCTTCTTGCGCATTGCCTTGTAATCAATCTCTATACAGATCCCCTAATGGGACAATTCAGTTTCGTCAGAACAGATGTAATTGATGAGCAAGGCAGCTGCATCTAACAAAAGACTGAAACTAAGAAGGTTGTCTCGGCTGTATCATTGATGATCCATGATTCAGTGTGCTGACAAATTATGTGGTGCTTTTACTATCGTTAGTTTGATAAACACATGCATTTTTCAGTATATATATCCAAGGATGGTACTTAACACTGTCTAACAAGTAAACACTTGCTTCGTTTTAGGCTTACTATCATCATTTCATGACCTCCTCCCTGATTTTTTAGTGACCTGACCTCTAAAATGTTCTATCACGTAGAGCCTAAATGTAGAGTTATACAGATTACGCTACAACTCTTGTCGGCGTCTAATCTTCTTGACCAATAGCATACAATTTGACATGATTCTGACATGATTCTGAAATACATGCATATATGCCTGCTCGCGAAAAAAAAACAATCTCACATGATTCTTGACAAAATTTACATATTTGTGTGGGGGCTGGAGCGGATCAAACCCATTTTGTTTGCTATATCCAACTTCTTTTTGGCATATTCATAATAGGTCATGCGCCTTCGAAGCTGCAATGGATCCTGCAAATGAATTTAGCTTGATAAGCGAGAACACATTAAAACCACAATAAAAAGTACATTTAAAATCTCATCAAAAGAAAAAAAATAATCAACTAACAATATTTCTGACAGCCTCCACAATCAACCAATAAGCTTCACCTTCTTCAAGCTACACACAGACAAGAATCGCTTTAGTGCAAAGAAAAATTCCAGTTGGACAGTAATCTCCAAGACAAAAGTAGCTTACATTATTGTCTATGCCAGCCACACAGGTTTTGTACTGGAGAGAAAATATCAAAGAATTAGGCACTGGACAGACAATAAATTTCGATATATAAGCGAATGACGCCTGTGAACAAGGGTGAATAGACTTACATTATCACTTTCTAGCTCAGCTTTTACTTCAGGCCAGTCGAAGTTCCACATGGCTTCGTCCTTCACTTCATCCAAAGCATCTTTTAAATTCATCTAACCAATGTTCAAGGGGAAAAAATGTCCCTGTGATTAATAAACATATAGAGCCAGAACAAATTGAAAAAAGAGCACTGTCAATTTCTTAGCTCTGCGTATTCAGACAAAAATCCAAACCTTCTGCTTAGCAACCCGTTTCCAGACCTCAAAATAGAGACGAGCATAAAAATGATCATTCGTAACACTATATGTAAAATCCTGAAAAGAAAAGTGATGTAATTATCGAATACTATCACTTGCAATATCCAACACATTAATATGTCGAGGAGCTAGGATCGTTAAGAAAGGATCAAGTATAGTCGAATAAATTTGGAGGCAATCTGCGCTAACAATCTTCGCTGCATGATAGTAGGTCACACGGTCCATTATCTTCCGCTAAAAAAAAATGAAACCACTTTAGGGTGTGAAGACTGAGATAGCAGATCAACACATTCAACAGGCCTATTAACCACAAGAGAATTTTAGGGGCTGTGTACCTCTCGCGATGTGAGTTTGTGGTAATGTTGAAGCCACTGCATGTGACAAAAAGAGAATCAAAACAAAATTGACATATGACCATAAGTGCATAATCAATAACATCGCTTGTACCTTGGTTTTATCTAATAGCTTTTCCCACAAACGGACAAATTGTTGATCACTCTCAAGTGTACTACAGGCCTTGTTATAATAATAGCCGTCTAGGAAACCCTACATGAAGGAAAAAAAATAACAATTACACATTTTGTTTCGTCACTACTGATAGCACAAGTGGTGAGCACCAAAGACATGGGAAAGGAAGTGAATCCGGTGCCAACTTATAGCTGTTGGGTGTATTTTATTTCTGGATGTCCCACTCCCACTGCATTAGCTCTGTCAATTCTGCATTGACAGACAGGGAGACAGCTTACGATGACAGACCTTGCAAAGGGCCACATAAACAAGGCACAAAGTCCTGAGCGAATATAGATGATCCAGAGCAACACAGACTGTTTAATGTGGCTGAAAACAGAATGCATCTCGAACTAAAATGCGGTGACATGGGCTTAGCAGCAAGAATGGATCTGAGAAATAGTAGTGCCCAGGTGTTACATACATCAACACGGAGAATTAGACGCTGGTAGTCCTGGAATCCAGCAACCTTGCAGCGATATTTGTCAGAGTGCCACATGGGAAGACGATCGTAAGGTTGGAAAGGCCCATTTTTTTCGAGCATGGCCAACAACTGTTCATCGTTCAGCTCAGCTTCAGCACCCTATGATATATCGGCAAAAGCAAGGCAAGGCATAAGGGGTATATTAAACAGATGCAAATGCGGAAAGCAGAATTGCACACATGCATCCGATATATATGTTTACCTTGTGAGCTCTGATGTGACATATGGCGAGGCGCTTACAGACTTCATGTTTGGTCATCAAGAATCTCCCAAAACTTATCACCTCTGTCAGGAAGACCGAAGCAACGATCAAAAAAATCGATTGCCTCCTTGACATCAGCCTCGGTCCGATCAAAGCCTTCGATCTGCTTCAAATCAAAGCCTTCAACTTGCCCTGCTCCTTGTTCTCGTCCGGGTTCAGTGCTGATCACGGGAGCAGTCATGTCTACACCCTCAGAAGTAGGTGCGCTTTGGACCTTAGCAGTCCATGCGCCTGTTTTCTCCCCTACCATGGCATCTCCATCAGCCTCACCACCTCCGGATCCGGATTCATGCAAGCCGCTAGCTCGCGCAGGACCCCGTGCCGACATCAGATCCTAATCCAAGTAGAATCAGGAAACCCTAACCTCGGGACTTCTCCGCGATTCGAGTAAAACCGTGGACGGGTAAGGGATTTGCTTGGAGGCGAGCTTTGGGGATTGAGTCGGCGGGCCGGAAGGTGAATATGTTACTCCACCCTTCGTCCCCATTTAAGTTTATCCTAAAATTTTATCCTCAGGCGAATTTTTTTAAGCTTGACTGAATTTATATTAGTCTGTTTTAAATTATAATTTTTTTATTTTTATATTTCAAGTTTGACCTCTTGTATTATTTAAAATTTTATTTAAAATATTTTTTTATTATGGTTTGCTTTATTAATAAAAATTCTTTGAAAATGATCTAAATTTAACTATATTTTTTTAATTTTTCGAGTGGTCAGACTTGAGATAAAAAAGTCAAATAAAATACAATTTAGAACGGAGAGAGTAGAAAAAATAAGTATATTTATGATGTTATGAGCATAATATTTATTATGAGATATATTTTTATAATTTACTTGTTAATAAGTTAAATGATAATATTCTTTGTTGTAGCTTTGGTCAAAGTTAAACTAAGTTGACTCAGGATAAATTTAATTATTTATTTTATTGAGAAAACTCATTGATATTTATAAACTTAATTAGGTACCTGGCATAACTACTGTTTGTCTCAATGTTCTCTTTCTTTGTTTCCTTATTATATAAAAATATCCATTCATTAATTATATACTATATAAATAGTTAACAACTAAAATAATATTTATATTATTGATTCATAAAAGCGTTTGATTTTTTCCATTTATTACTTGTTTCTATTACTCAACTTATATTAAATAAGATTTTATATATACAAGAGTACACATTCTCTCTGTTTATTAAACTTCTCGTTTACATGTTTCACATGTTTCCAGCAAAACTGATTATTTCTCTACTTACCTGGCTAGACAGATTCATTCAAATTTTTAAGCAACACCCTAGCGAAGGGCACCAACCAAATATGTCCTAAATTTGGGGTCCGCCACCTAGTGGGATGAGAACAAAAAAAAAAAGGCATCCGCTGCAATGTGATTCGCAGACTCCGATTTCCCCCTTATATGTATGATGAACCGAGGCTGTGGTGATGATGATGAACACTACATACCCAACGGGCCACTCACATAGCCCGTGTTCCTTTCAACTGGCTGGGATCGTGGGTCGCTCTTCGTTTCAAACGAAAGCCGAGTAACCAGATCTTTCGGGGGAAAAAAAACTTATAGATCTCCTAATGAAAGAAGCCATCATGGGTTTTATAGCTAGTTTGAACTCATGATTCTGTGAGCCGACAAATTATTAGGTGCTTTACCGTTAGCGGTTGGATAGAACATACAATTTTTAGTATATCCAAAGATGCTATTTAACTTCACACTGTCTTCGGTATATCCAAGAACGCTACTTAATTTCACACTATCTACCAAGTAAACACCGACTCTGTTTTAGACTTGTCACCGTCAATGGCGCGTCCTCTCTTGCTGCCATCGTCTCCTAACCTCACTGATTTTGTAGTAACCTGACCTCCAAAATATTCTGCTGTCACGTAGGGCCTAAATGTCGAGTTGTAAAGACTATTTTAGAATCCATGGAAGGGTCTAATTTTTTTGAACAATCTCTACTACTATATAATTTACCAGTTTGAACTATTCTAAAACCGCACACTAATTCATCCCCCACAATCGTGAACTACACTACGTGTACCCAACAAATTACACCAACAACATTTAATCTTTCAAATCAAAGGATGAGGATTAACTCTAACCTCTCTTTTTCTCCCCTTACTCACGTCGGACGAACAGAAACGCTGGGATCAAACTCATCACTCGTCCACCCCGTGCCACGCCCACCGCTCCGCACGCCCCCACACGCGACTTCTCCTTCCCCAGGCGGCCCCGCGCGACTCCGTTCCCCAAGACACTATTCAAACTCATCTTCCCTCCCTGAACCATCCCACCACGTACACCGCTCCTCCTCCCCTCCAGCCTCCGTCGCTGCCACGGTCGCCAACACCACCAGCGCCGCGTGCCAAGCGTGCCGCATCGCGGGCGGCGGGGCGGTGCAGCTCCTTCTCGACCCGGCGGCGAGCGCACCGCCGAAGTGACGACTACCGCGCCGTCCCCGCCGCGGGCGCCTGCCTGCGCGAACGCCAGGGCCTGCTTCGTCGTGGAGGGCCGCCGCGGCCCGTTGGCGTGGACGGGAGGAGGGAGCGCGAGGCCGTGACCGTAGGACGGGCAGGGCCGCCAGGGCGGACGCAGCGGCGCGGTGCGGTGCGGCATTCGGCGGGCGGCGGAGGCGTGGTGCGGCGTCCGTGGCACTGTCGCTTCATACGAGGTCGGGCTAGGATTATGCCAGGGAGCCGGCCACGAGGCTGCAGACCGTCGGCCGCCAGGAGGCCAGGGTGGCGGCGACGTCGCACATCCAGGTCCTCTCTGGCAGTCCAGGCTCGTCTCCCTTTCCTTCCGAAGCGCGCCTCCCCAGGCTCCAAACCCTAGCTCCGGCCGTCCGCTCTTTAGGACGCGGGCTCTGCCACTCACAGGCTCTAGGCCGCGGGAGCAAGCGGGGACGGCGGCACTTGCAGGAGCAGAGCGGACGCCCCCATCCCGCATTGGCGCCGGTGCGTCGTCTCCGTCCCCTTCTCTGCTGACAGGTATGCCATCTCTTCTTTCTTCCTGATGTGTGAAACTGAATATCCTTCTCTCTAAAGTGGCTCACTGCTCTCCTTGGGTGTGATTGTCTCACATAGATTCAGAAGCTAACTGTTAATCTGTCTGTTGGAATTGCTAGCATGAGGAGATTCAGATCTGTTGGAATAACTAGCAGGATGAGGAGACTTGGCAGTGATTTAGGACGATGCCTTTCTGTCCGCTAAGCAGGTTGGTTTCACAATGTATTATTTTCGATTCCTGTACGCTTTGAGTATCATCCCCAATTTATCAAAAATGCAATCTTGATTCGATTCATCAGCAGGCACAGTTAGATATGTTACTGAATGCATTTCGATTCATCAGCAGGCACAGTTAGACTTGTTACTGAATGTGTAAATTTCTTATTGCCATGTGTGCAGGTGGTAAGCAGTTTGCCATATCACACATACAGGATGACACTTGGGCCAATTTTCATGCTCAGATGGATCTTCAGGCTAAAGATCTGATGATCACCTTCCTCAGCTCGTATAAACATGCCTCAAGGTATGTTTATAGGAGAAATTGTTCGCATACATGTTGCTGACAAATGGCTCACAGACAAGGTAATTAGTTTAATAAATTTCTTGAATATTGTGTAGAAACACATGATTTTCCTTTTTATTTATAGATTATATTATAATAATATTGTTCTGTTTCTTCTAATGCCCAATTATTTGTAGAATCTAATTACTTCTCCGGCGTCTTGAATTGATAGGAAGCTGCTTGTTGATCCTAAGATGATGTTTGTTGGGGACAAACCGGCGTTCATTGCTTTTGGGATCACATTGTTCGTGTGATTCGCATCTCGGTGACTCTGGTGAGCCTACACTGCCCGACAGGAAAAATCTTTTGTTCGGTTCCCAAGTGCTCTATTGACTTGTGCCTTCAATTTACCGTGGATTTAGGGGGGAGCGAGGAAACAAACGGCTTTGGCAATGCTGAGCAGCTTGTACTCAAACAAGAACCAGGTCAAATGATCATGTCTGAATAAATTAAATTGGGTTCAGCGACTCCAGATCAATGCCTGTCCAACATTCCCAATTGTTGGTGATACTTCAGAGCGGTGGTGGCTCAGGATGATGAGGCTGTGATGGTGCTGGCCTCTGTTGTTGTCCACTCCGCGTGCTTACGAAATTTGAGGTTGGTTATAAAATTATTGTTACTTGAATCCATCAGTCAATCAGAAATTTGAAGTTGGTTATGAAATTTTTATTTCTCATATTTGTAGCTTTGTAAATTCCATATTGGTAAATGGAGCTTCCAGTCAGATGTAGCAGTGGTGACAAGTGTAGCACAAGAGATATACAACTATATAATAAATATGAGAAATTTATCTTTCTTTATTGTTGGACGCATTACTAAATTTAAACGCTAGCTACATTTCATGGAATGTCTTTTTACTTCAATCACTTTTTTCACAGGATGTGCAAATGCCTTATATTATTCTACTTTGATCATTTTTATGTTTACAGAAGGTACTATATCATGCTCAGGTATTTCTTTTTACAGTTTTTATGATTTATGGCATGGTAAAAGAAGAATCTGCTTCAACTATAGGACACTATGCAGATCTCCTCTGTCCAAATATATACCTATCAGTTATACTTGAAGGTTTATATCTTTCTCTTGTCTTCTAAAGCTTGCTTCAGCAATAAAAATAGCAGTCATGTTGTATCTTTTTCCATCAGGAATTACAGTTGCTGACTATTTCCATGATATTGATGGGCTAAGGCATTGCTGAGATCATTGTGCCATTGACCTTTACAGGGCCTTGGAAGAAGAAATGCTTTGCTGAATTTGGGATTGTTTACAGTGTGGCACCCAGCTTGAGATTGTGCACATTGGCATGAATGCCTTTCATTTGTCACTTGGGATTATTTGGGACTTGCTGGTCTGATGATTTGCAGTAGCCTGAGCGTGGTTTCTGGATGAAGACACGAGCTGTTTATAAAGTAAGTGTCCTTTGTTCTTTCTCCTGTATTGGTAATGCAGAGGCAAATCATATATTCTGTTAACATGTTTGTGTCAAAATAGGTAGGCATGATGCAGACACATACTGGGACAGTGTTGATATACTGAACAAGGTTGAAAGTATGGTGGGAGTAATGCGGTGGAAGTCCAAGTTATTTTGTACTGGCTTAATGCCCTGAGGTGCTGAGGTTGTTGCCTTGCTTATGAAGTGAGAGGATCAAAAGAGAACAATCTGAAATGGAGAATAGCTGTTCAAGTTCAAGAGGACATCCTGGGCGGAAGCCATCATTAGCTGTTCAAATGATCGACAGGAAGACAAGCGTGTTCAAATGAGCACAAAATTCTTGTTGGACATTTGAAGAACGGTGCAAATGAGTATACAAATATTATCTGTGGAGACTTATTTGTAGTATGCATGGTCTTATACATGGTCATATACATTTGTATGAGAAACTATGGATAAATGTCATCTTTGGTTGTTTTTATGTGCACTCCTAAAATAAATCCGTGGTAGCGCACGGGCGCTATACTAGTAAGCATGTAATCTGACATGATTGGTGACAAAATTTGCACAATTGTGTGGAGCCTGGAGGGGATCAAACCCATTTTCTCTGCAATACACAACTTCTTTTTGGCATAGTCATAATAAGTCTTGAGCCTTGGAGCCTGCAAATGAATTTAGCTTCCACATAAGCGGATTCAAGCAAATATTTGGAACAATACATCTAAAATCTCAAAAGAAAAAAATTAACTAACAATATTTTTTACAGCCTCCACGATCAACCAATAAGGTTCACCTTCTTCAAGCTACATACAAACAAAATTAGCTTTAGTGCAACGAAAAATTCTCCAAGAAAAATGTAGTTTACATTTTCATCTATTCCAGCCAAATATGTTTTATAGTGGAGTGAAAATATGAAAGAATTAGGCACCGGGGATACAATAAATAATATATTTCGATATATAAGCGAATGATGCCTGTGAACAAGGGCGACTTAGACTTACATTATCACTTTCTAGCTCAGCTCACTTCAGGCCAGTTGAAGGCCACATGGAGCCGGTCCGCCCAAACAATTATAATAGGTGAAAATTGAGGCATAGGCTTGCTACATATAAAAGACTAACAAAACATATGTGATGAACCATATGATTCAATGAGCTGAACAAACTATAGGTTCTTTTATTATTGGCAGTTTGATAGAACATGCATTTCCAGTATATCCAAGGAAGCTACTTAACTTAAACACTATCTACCAAATAAACACGGGATCCGTTTTAGGGTTTAGCACACATCAACATCAAAGCCCCACCCTTCCTTGCTACCATCTCCTGACCTCCCTGATTTTTGCAGTGGCCTCTAAACAGTTCCGTCAGGTAGAGCCTAAACGTAGAGTTATACAGGCTATGATGGAGTCCCCCGTCGTCCGGTCTTGTTGAATAGTATAAGCATGTAATCTGACATGATTCTCGACAAAATTTACATACTTGTGTTGGGGCTGGAGCGGATCAAACTCATTTTGTCTGCAATATCCAACTTCTTTTTGGCATACTCATAATAGGTCTTGAGCCTTGGAACCTGCAAATGAATTTGGCTTCCAGATAATTAAGCGACATCAAGCGAATATTTGGAACACATTAAAAACCAGAAGTTAGGTACATCTAAAATCTCAAAAGAAAAAAGAATCAACTAACAATTTCTCTGAAAGCCTTCACCTTCTTCAAGCTACATACAGACAAGAATTGCTTTAGTGCAAAGAAAATTTCCAGCTGTACACTGATCTCCAAGATAAAAGTAGCTTACATCATTATCTATGCTAGCCACACATGTTTTGTACTGGAGAGAAAATATGAAAGAATTAGGCACTGGGGATAGGACAGAGAATAAATTTCGATATATAAGCGAATTACGCCTGTGAACAAGGGTGACTTAGACTTGCATTATCACTTTCTAACTCAGCTTCCACTACAGCCCACTGGAAGGGCCACATGCCTTCGTCCTTGGCTTCATCCTTGGCTTTATCGAAAGCATCTTTTTAATTCATCTAAACAATGTTCAAGGGAAAAAAATGACCCTATGATTAATAAACATATAAAGCACGAACAAATTGAAAAAAAAAGCACTGTAATTTTTGCCTATTCACACAAAAAGCCAAACCTTCTGCTTAGCAACCCGTTTCCAGATCTCAAAATAGAGACGAGCCTAAAAATGATCAGTCATAACGCTAGACCTAAATTCCTGAAAAGAAAAGTGATGTAATTATCGAATACTATCATTTGCAATATCCAACACATTAATATTTCAAGGTGCTAGGATCGTTACCAATAAGAAAGGACCAAGTAACCTCGTATAAATTTGGGGGCAATTTGCTTTAATCTTCGCTGCGTGATAGTAGGTCATACGGTCCATTATCCTCCGCTAAACAAAAAAAATAAACGAAACCACTTTAGGGTGTGACTGAGACAAAATCGAACACATTCAACAAGCCTATTAACCACAAGAGAATTTTAGGGGCTGTGTACCTCTTCCAGTGTGAGTTTGTGGTAATGTTGAAGCCACTGCATGTGAAAAAAGGTTATCGAAACAAAATTGACATATAACCAGAAGTGCATAATCAATAACCTGGCTTATACCTTGGTTTTATCTAATAGCTTTTCCCACAAACGGACAAATTGTTGATCACTCTCAAGTGTACTACAGGCATTGTGGTAATTACTCCAGTCTTGGTAACCCTGCACAAAGAAAAACAAATTAACAATTACACGTTTTTATTTCTGGATGTCTCACTCCCCCTGCATTAGCTCTGTCAATTCTGCATTGACAGCTTATATCAAAAAAAAAAAAAAAATCTGCATTGACAGACAGGGAGACAACTTACGACAACAGCCCTTGCAAAGAGCCATAGTCACATAGACATGGTACCACTCCATATCAAAGTCTTGAGCGAATATAGATGATCCAGAGCAACACAGACTGTTTAATGTGGCTCAAAACAGAATGCATCTCGAACTACAAATGCGTTGACGTGGGCTTAGCAGCAAGAATGGATCTGAGAAATAGTAGTGCCTACGTGTTACATACATGGTCGTAGAGAGTTAGCCGCTGGTAGTCCTGGAATCCAACAATCCTGGAGCGCTTCTGGTCGAAGTACCGCTCGGGCTTGCGCTCGTAAGGTCCGAAATACCCATCTTCTTCTTGAAGCGTGGACATCACCTCTGCATCGCTTAGCTCCGCTCCCTTTGATATGTATGTATATCGACAAAAGTAAGGTAATAAGGTGGTGTAAATGAAACAGATGCAAGTGTGGCTGGCTGAAAGTAGAATTGTTAGTATGTTCTATATGATCTCGCCACATCCAACCCGATATATGTTTACCGTGTGAGCTCTGATGCGATATATGGCGAGGCGTCTCTGCAGATCTTCAGTCTGTAGGTCATCACAGAGATTCCAAAACTCATTTTGAACGCCAAGATTCCAAAAGTCCTCATCATCGTCAGGAAGGCCAACGTAGCGATAGAAGGAATCGATTTCCTCCTTGACATCAGCCTCGGTCCAATCGAAGCCTTCGACCTGCTTCCAATCAAAGGGTACTTCGACTTGTTGCCCCGCCGCTCCTTGTTCAGGTTCAGGGTTGATGACATTGACATCGGCGGCAGCAGTAATGTCGAGATCCTCAGAAGCAGGCATATCTTCTTGGACCTTTGCCTTCTTCGCAGTCCATGGGCCTGTTGTTTCCGCCGCCACCACCCCGCCGGCAAAATCGCGCTGGATTGTCGGCGGAGAAGGCGAGCGGTTCTTCTTCCGTGGGTTCGTCCTCCCGTCCGGCGACCCCGTGCTCTCCCCGTCTATTTCCATCGGCAGCATCAGGTCTTCACCGATCTGCATTGTGCCGTCGCACCGCAGGGCCTAAACTAAGCAGAATCGCCCATGCCCTAATAACCTCACTTGATCGGAATTTATTAGCGGGATTGGTGCGGATGCGAGGAGCGGACGTGCCGAAGCCGAACTGCCGACGCAAACTCCCGACGTGTGGGACCGCATTTCAACGGCTGTCGTGCCTTGCTGCGGTCACTGCCACCCGGCCCCACACGCCTCTCTACCTGTGCGGGTGCGGCCACAGGACAGATCAGTTCGGGGTGTTTGACTGCTCTAACACGATTATTGTTTTTGTTATATACTGGAATGTGTAAGAAAGTCATCTCAATTTCGTTATAGATTCCTTTCAGACCCTCTTTGGAAGACGGTTTTAGTCCTATGTTTTTACTTTTTGAAAATTATTATCTGGCTTCTTTTAAATTTTTTGTGTTCAGATGGAGACCTTAACCCTGATCATGTCGATATGTAAAACTGTTTTTTCAATTAATGTATGACGACCCACACGAGTTAATTTGACGCTACTCCTATCATTGTGATTCCCTTAATGTGGTAATCTCTAGATCCAACTTTGCAAGCTTGCTAAGCTGGTTGATCCGTAAAACATGCAAGCTGTCTACAAGCCCGTACAGTTTGAGGCTCTGTAGGTTCTTTAAAGGCTGGAATATGTCATCCAAATCCCCCAAACAACATCGATTTTCTTTGTGGAACCACACTGACAAGGATTCCAAATGGACATGACCCGATACTGCAGACGTAAACGCCCTACTGTTATTCCTGTTGACGCTGAACACTCCCAGCTTGCGCAATTGGGTGAGCTTCTTTAGCTCTTTCAGTATGGCCTCCCCCGCTGAAGCACCAATATTAACTACACCAAGCGTGTGCAATCCCGTCAGTTCCCCAATCCCACTGGGTACCTCAACACCACCGAGAAGACGGCGACGTCGGCAAAACTTGGACAACCAGGACACAGAAGTATGTGGCGCTAATGGATCCTCTGATGGGATAGCAGTTGTGCCGCCACGGATGTACTGCAGCTTTTTTAGTTTGCTAATAATTGCTGGCAGAGTGAATATGGAGGTGTTTATCACATCCAAAGTCTGAAGCAGCCTCAGATCACCTAATGAGCTAGGTAGATGGGAGATCTCGTTGCATCCTCGTAGAGAAAGGAACTTGAGGCAAGGGAGCAGCTTCACCATCTGTTCAACGTTGTCATCTGTTAAGCCTAATGCATCTTCCATATCCAACACCCGGAGAAGCTTCATACTTTTGGAGATGAAGAATGATTTCCACATTCCAAACACTGTCATTGACGGTAGCCGTGAGAAGTCGATGTTCTCGAATATAATTCTATCTCTGTCCCAGCTTTCCGATATGACAAGATGACGCCCACTGCGTTGGCTGGTTGCGACACATCCACCGGCCAGATTAATGACAAGGTGCTCCATTTCCTGTAACCGTGCGAGGATGCACTCACGGAAAAATCCATTGACTCGACATAAGACCATCTTTTTGTCACTGAACAAGGTGGTGGCTGATGACTCCGGTTGGATTATGCTCATACTGAGGAGTTTGGAGAAGAACTCCTCCCCATTCTCCTCTGTAGACTTATCAGTACTATCCCTGGAGTAGTCCTCAGCGATCCAACGCCTTATTAGACGCCTTCGCCGAATGTTGTGGTCACTTGGAAAAAATGATAGGTAGAAGATACATGGCTTGATGGAATCCGGACAAGATCGGAAGCAGAAATGCACCCAGCTAAACAGATCCTGCAGATCCGGGTTGATATCTAGCTGAAACATAAACCTCAAATTGATGGACGTTGCAGTGTCAATCCACGAGACTGCCTTAGCCAATATACCGGCTATAGCCACAATTACTAGGGGAAGCCCTCCACACTTAGAAATAAGTTCTTGCATCACTGTATTTCCTTGATAAGACAATGAAGCGGGTAATGGAGCCTTCTTAGATACCTGTTTATGTTTTCAAACAAATTTTACCTTAGTTACCATTTAAATAGGGTATTGACATATAAAATGCATATTATATGCATGGGTGCACCAGTGCAAGAGAAAATAACAGGAAAGTATAGCTATTTACTTCTGTTTATTTAGGCTGGCATAACCACTAGCTCCACTAACAAAAACGGGCCAAAAATATTTCAAACATATTCATGCATGGAATTTTGGGCACTGGTGTACAATCTAGAAATGAGCTATAACCAACTTGTATCGTACGGTAATATATGATAAAGCTACTTATAACATCATCTAAGCTAGCTATAACCAACTTGTACGGTAATATATGATAAATCTTATAACATCTTACATATAGAAGAAGATAAAACTGTAATATAATAGTGTTTCTGTTGACAAATCTACACACATAATCATACAACAAATTTAAAAATTCATAAACATGTTATCAGTACGTATTCAAAATTTTCATAATGAAGTGGATGTATTTTTCATGAATGGGTTACTTCTGCATCCCATCATACTACATTTTCTTAGGGAAACATCATACATCATTTTGAGGGGTAACATCATAGAGGACTATACTCAGAAAGGACTCAGAGCGAAATGAGGAATGCGAGCAAGGACATGCATGTATGATGGAAAATATCGAGATTACTGGAGCAGGAGGGACATATGTATTTCTTATGAGAGAAATGTATGAGAATCGAGAGGAAACACACCTCATTTTTTAAGAGATCAAAGGCTGCATCAGCCTCTAGAGTTTTGACACTAAACACAAGGTCATCCTCATCTGCGCAGTATGTTGCAATGCTTGCTTCAGTTGTTATCACAATGATAATAGTATTAGATTTAGAGTGTTTGGATACCAATGATGATCGTATCAAATCCCATTCCTCTATGGACAGAAGACCATCCATAACCACGAGACACCGACGGGTACTTAGAAGCTCACAACACTTCCGGACTCTTCAAGAGAGTCTGATTGAAAATTCATAAGCAAGCTCTGTGAGAAGTCCTTCAAATCGAAGGGTTGGGAGCATGATAAACCCACCCAACCATATTCTTGAAATTGCTGATTCTCAAGTATCCTGTCACAGTACAAGTTTCTGACAAGAGCTGATTTCCCAACGCCAGTTATCCCCCAAACAGACATAAGATGGGAATGGTTCATTTGCGCCTGAGCCATACAGAGAAGAAGTTGATCCATCTGTAACCTGCGTCCAACAAGGGAAGAATTCTGCATCCAGTCCATGGCTGCTTTCTTTTTAGAGCTGGCAGCCTTCCTCTGGTTATGGCTCAAGTCATACTCGGTTGATATCGCCTTGGTGGTGGATGTACTATCGTTGTTCACCTCACTTTCATCTCCGGAATGTAATTTTCCTTTTCTTTTGCCTCCTTTTTTTTTTAATAATGTGGCCTCCTGGAACACAATTATTTAGACTAGTCCATCAACTCATGCTCTCGCACAGGCAAAAGATATACTATTTAATATATTTGATTAATAAAAAATTACTTATATTGAATTGTATGTTTTCCTTGGCTTATTTTCTGGTACTTAGTAGACTATATCTAATTATCACAAACTTATTAATTTTTTCAAGGTACGGACTTATATGTTTCATCTATATTCATTGCACGGCACCTATGTATATTTTAATATGCAGTTAGTTTGAAACCTCACTTCGGTCAAAAAAAAAGGTTTGAAACCTCACCATAGTTATGGTTTCCCTTGTTGCATCACATATTTTATGAAGTCATGAATCTATTTTTTTATTTTTAAATTTTATTTTTACTAGCAAATGCTCCCGTGTGTTGCAATGGGAGGAAAAAAACTATTAAATATTCATGCAAAATGTTACATATCTACTTATGATTTATGTTTTTACTATTTATATTTTGTGATTACAGTGACATCCATGACATAAGTTAATGCTGATAATAATAAATAATAATATTGTATTAAATATGTATTGGGAACAATATACCTTGCTATAATTTTCCTTCGCATAATTTTTTAAACATAAATATATCATAACCATTGCTCACATAAACCGCCGTTTAGCTCATTTACACAACATTTAAACGCTATACAATGGTACGACGTTTTTATTTAATCAATTGTTTTAACACTTTAAACAATCATTTTTGGGTTTAAATATCCCTTCTGCCCAGACAGTGGGCCAACAGTTTAGCGTTTAGAATAACAATAGACCTAACTTTAATTTTTATATGCAACGATGAATCAATACTCCTATAGACAAAACACAACCTAACAAGATTCATAACATCTATGCGATGCGTAAATCACTTTTTTACGAAGATAAAAAAAATTGGTTTGATATTTTTCTGATTTTTCTATGATTTTTCGATAATAACAAGATTCATAACATCTATGCATAAATCACTTTTTTATGAAGATAACAAAATTAGTTTGATATTTTTCTGATTTTTATATGATTTTCAGTGAATTTTGCAAGAACGAGACATGAATTTGGGCATTTTACATCAGGAACACCGATCTATTTAAGAAACTATCATGACCCTTCCACTTTTTCTTTGTCTCTAGCACCTCTTACATATAAAACCCTATATTTTTTCTATTACTTCTTCCACTCCTATTTCTATTTTCCATAACATGCTAGGCCGAAACTACACGACACGGAGAGGAGGCGGTGGAAAAAAAAGTCTTGGCAGATAGAAATTTTCTCAATTTATTAGTAGGTATAGATTGAGTGCTACAAAAAAAATTCCTCAAGTTGAAACATTGTGCTTATTGTTTCTTTCACTAACTCTCATTTTGCACTGTTTTAAAATAAGGATTCTAGGTCATAAAGTACATTCTTAAATACTACTATAGCATACGCAATCGTTTTAAATTAGCATCATGAGCTTGAAATGAGATCTCGATGGGGGTACCGGTGCTAACCTCAAGAGAATTTTGAATTTTGAGCCTTACAATGATCGAAGTTTTACTCTAAAGCAACGGTTATGATTAAAGATGATTGCATTTTTCTATCAAAGAATCATATGTGCAGTTATGATTAAACTATCAATATAAACATGTCAAACATTAGTTTAGTTATAATATATAAATATATCTAAAGTAACCGTTGAATATGTTTCAAATCCAGTCGTATATTATATTGGCCGACTTCTGACGGAGCGAAGCGGAGGCGTGTCGAAAGCCGAAGACTTGGGCCGAAGCGAAATTATATTACTAGAGACAGAAAATCTGGTTTGCTATTTCTTAGTCAGCAAAATTATATTAAAAAAGTTCTTCAGCGTTTGAACATGCATGATGCAAAGTCTGTTAGTAGTTTAGTACTCCTATTGCACCTCACTTTAAATTATCAGCTGCACAGTGTTCTAGTACAGATCAAGAAATTGAATACATATCAAGAATTTCTTATTCTAGTGTTGTTGGTCTTTAATGTATGCCATGGTTTGCTCTCTCCTAGATTTATCATGTGTTATAAGTTTGGTTAGTAGATATATGTCTAATCCTGGTAAAGAATATTGGAGGGCAGTTCAATGGATTTTCAGGTATCTCAGAGGCACGACAGGTTCCTGTTTGAAGTTTGGCAGAACTGAAAAGAGACTTATTGGTTACGTGGATTCAGATTATGCTGCTGATCTGAACAGGCGAAGGTCACTCACTGGTTATGTGTTCACTGTTGGCAGTTATGCTGTAAGTTGGAGGGCTACGTTGTAGTCTGTCATTGCTTTGTCAACTACTGAAGCAGAATACATGGTTGTTTCTAAAGCGTGCAAAGAAATAATTTGGCTGAAGGATCGTACGCTGAGCTATATAGAGTTGATTCTTATATTAATTTATACTGTGACAATCAAAGTGCCATTTACCTCACTAAAGAAGATGTTCCATAAGAGGACTAAATATATTGACGTCAAGTACCATTTTGTTCGTGATGTGATCGAAGAAGGTAAGTTAAAGGTATACAAGATTAGTATTCATGATAATTCTGCTGATATGATGACTAAGTTAGTTCCTGTTGCTAACTTTGAGCTTTGCTCAAGCTTAGTTGGTTTAACGGATTAGCCCAAGAGACTATTTAGCGCCAAAGTATTTTTCTTTTTGTTATGTTCAGGATGAAGATATTGATTTATGCTACAAGAAGAATTTATTTTAAGGTGGAATTTATTGAATATGTTACAAATTCAGTTGCACAT
Organism: Bothriochloa decipiens; assembly: GCA_023333625.1. NCBI lineage: Eukaryota > Viridiplantae > Streptophyta > Magnoliopsida > Poales > Poaceae > Bothriochloa > Bothriochloa decipiens. The sequence goes on along the minus strand of CM041628.1, from coordinate 4,959,231 downwards.
TATATTGGCCGACTTCTGACGGAGCGAAGCGGGTTTCACCTTGATCATTATCTTGTAAGCCATCATACGACGTTGTAACCTGACTCTTGATAATAGTGAGGAGTGTTTGCTGGCTGACACCCGTGGTTTTTCCCTTCTGCATTGGGAGGGTTTTCACATTAAATCTTGTGTCTCCGTTGTGATTGATCTTGTGTTCTTATTCGTTTATTCACCGTCATTCGTAACAGTAACAACCTATATAAATTATGTCATGGCTTCTAATATGGTTTTAAAAAATATGTGTACTTGGTATAGATGTCCAAACAGACCATTATTTCACGGTTGTGGCCAAACATACTGATTATAGTATCAATATAAAAATGTCAAACATAGCATTATTCCATACGTATGTAATTTAGATACAAAATGAATGCATTATTTTATATTATCTTCCACGATTGCGAATATGAATAATCATGATGCAGTTCTAAAGATTACTTTGGATCATCTTTTATAACGCCAAATGTGGGTAAATTAGGGGTTAATTTATTATTTTTCATAATGGTAGAGGCGTGTAAATTTTCTTATTGAATAGGAATAGATATGAGGTCTGTTATTGTTAGTGATAATTATTAGTGTAAATTGAAGGCTATATATTTCTTCCTGTTATGAAAATTTCTAGAGTTTATCTTTTTTTTCCCTTACACCTGAGGATTAATGAGCCAGTAATAGTAACATTGATGGTGTTTTTCAGGTTTGTACCTCTCTCAAGAAGGCACATATGGAGTGCTCAGCGGGCAAGAACTGCTTCAGGTCCAATATTTGGTAGGGATGTCCGACACACAAACTTGCAATTTCATATTTCTGCGAGGACATGATGATCCAGCTGCCATTCTTTCTGTCAGGAAGGAACATCCTGATAGAATCCCACTCTGCCATGGTGGGCAAGTCTTCCAAGATGACCAGGTACCTGTTCTTGTCAACTAGCTGAACGAACTCACTGAGGAGATCCCCTTGGGTGGCAGTCGCATCCATGCTAGTTAGGACATCAACACCAATGATCCCTCCTTGTCTTTCTTGGCAACTGTTTGCATAGAAGTGAGCCATCAAAGACAGCACAAACACATGGGGATTGAATGGATTGCGGAGGTTGACCCAGGCTCGGCATATGAAACTTTGGATGATCTCTGGGTCACTGTAGCACTTTCTTATGATGGATGTCGTCCCGGTGCCTCCGCCTGCACCCCACACCGAAATTACTTGAAGCTCAGCATCGTCCTTGTTGTTGATAAGCTGGGTGAGATCCCCTAAGATGTGTTCCCTTCTTGTGACGTTTTCATATGCCACAGCACTGGGAGGCACCGGCTGTTGCTGCATGAGGCCGGACTTTGAGCCAGTGTCGCTGAAGAGGTTATACCGCATGTTCCTCAAGCTAACGTCCTGAACCCTCTCCTTGAGCCGGTTGAGAACTGCGGCCAGAGACGCCGCTGACATGTATGGAGACCCCGGTGGTGCCAGGCACCGTGGGGACAAGCGGGACCACCATATTCTGGTCTTGTGCAGGCAAGAGAACATGACATCCATGTAGTCTTCCAGGTCATAGGCCAGATCACGCGTCTGCATCACCCAGGTCCCCGCGACCTTGTTGTTGATACACTCATCGTCAGCGACGTTAAGGAACGATTGCATCATCTGAAACTCACCGATGATGAAGGCGAGATCATTCTGCATGCTTCTAGGCAGCATACTTTCTTCCTCCACCAACAGGCTCTTTGTGATTGTCACCGCCACCACCGACTTGGCTAACCCAAGCACCATGTCCCGCATTGTGTTCTGTACGTACTCTCTCAATCTCAGGCTGCTAACTCCCTTTGTGTTGCTTGTTTCTTTTTCTTCTTTGCTGTGGCTAGCAGAGGAGTGATGGTTGTGCTTGTGCTGGAGTCGAGCATATATCCACTGAAAGTGCCTGGAGATGGGATTTTAAGTGTGGATATCAGAACCTAGGAAAACATTAATTTAATTCAGGCAATAATCTTTTGGCAGTTTTGTTGCTTCTCTATGTAAATAAAGCTAAAAATGTAATTCAGGCAATAGAAAACATTAATCACTTTTTGTCCAAAATGTGGAGTTCCACATAAAAAAAGAGACGTTGTGGTTTGAACCATCCATCCCATCATGCATTAGTAGCTCTAAGCTCTGGACAAAACATCTAGGCTGTTGATGATGTATTGTGAAGATTTACCGCCTGATATAATTTTCTTCATATTATGTCATGGCTAGATTTTAACAGTAAGATGAACACTAGCTAAGTAAGCAGAAATGATGAAAGTGCCATTAGTGACTATACCTGGTAGGTCTTGTCTCCATCTTATTTAGCTTATCAATAATAGCCCCTGTAGTCGGCCTTTTGTGCCAATCAGTCTCCACACAACTTAAAGCCATTTCAATGCATCTCACTACTTGTTCAGAATGTCTCGAATGCAGCTGCATCCATTAATGTTGTGTGTAATCTATTCCTCCATTTTTCATGTACCTGATAGTTTGAATTCGGAATATATAAAATTGTATATGAGTTTATATTAAAAAAGCAAGTGCTGTTTCCAGAAAATTTACAATTGAACATCATTTGTAGCAAGTTTTCTTACAAGCTCAGCAAATTGCTTGGAAGGCATTTCAGCACACTGGGTGTAACCTGTAGGTCCACTTATAATCTTTATGATGATGACACCCAAACTGAATATGTCAAGCTTATTTGAGATTACATTCCTTTCTATATATTCTGGTGGTAGATATCCACTGCATAAGACATCACATATACATGTTACTGATATGATGAACACAAAAGGGAAAAATGCATGCATAAAATTCATATGAAGAATTAATCTTACTGTGTTCCTATACAACTTTTTGTGATTCGTGTTCGTTCTTGTTCGAAAATCTTTGACAAGCCAAAATCTGCAAGCTTTGGCATCATATTGTCATCCAACAATATATTAGCTGGTTTTAAATCCAAATGATAGATAGGAGGGTCCAATTCCTCGTGAAGGTATTTCAAACCCTCGCAGATCCCCTTAATTATTGCATAGAGTCTGGGCCAGTCATCGCCACTATATTCATCTGCAGTTGGAGAAAACAGTCTCAAAAAATGCAAATTTGAATACTTGAAGTGAATTAAACTGATCATACAAGAAAAGAAGAGCACAATAATACCATAAATGTACTTGTCAAGGCTACCGTTATGCATATATTCGAAGCAAAGCGCCATATATTTGCTATCAGCAAAAATCATTTTTCCATCATTGGTACAATTTTGCATTGAGTTTCATGGCAAAAGCCAACAAGACGCACAATATTCTTGTGTTGGAGTCTTGCAATGTTGTGAAACTCCTCCTCAAAACGTTCATCATCAAGTGCAGCCATGGAGTGAAGCAACTTCACAGCCATCGTTTCACCATTTTTATGCACTCCCTGCTTAACATCACATAATTAAGCATGGTTTAATGCAAATATATAACATATGCGCAAGGCAGCAAATGGTACTCTGACTATGAATATATGTGGGGCCAGGTAACCCTGTATATATGAGCCTTAGATCGTTTATACCTTGTAAACTTTTCCATATGCACCGGAACCAAGTACACGGTCCTTGGAGAAACCATTTGTTATTTTCTCTAATAAATGGAGTGCCATACGTTTTGGAAACACCATGCTTGCAAGGGGCAAGTTATCAGTTCTCCTGGTTGGAAAAAGAAAAGGAGCGGGTGCATGCTCAAGAGGGCCAGGGAGTGGAGAAGGCGCTGCCCGGATATTCAAGGGATCCTGACACGGCGGAAGCACAGCCATCGATGGTGGATCTGGATCCATAGTTGGCCAAAATGCCACTACAAGTCCAACCTGTATCCTACCTCTGAACTGGCAGCAAAATAGAGCTGACATAAGTACCAACATGTGCTGATCAAAGTGGCATATGACACAGAATGACAGAACCATCAGGTTCCTAAGGCATGCAGTACAGCAGTAGGCAGAGACTCAAACCTGGAGAAGATGTGCAGTCCAGTCCAGTCTTTTGACTTGCGACGGTATGTAGTTGAGTGCAACGGCCGGATTAAATTAACTGCAAGGTTAACTAGAAAAAATGGGGGGTTTTGAATGCACGGCAGCCAAGTTTAGCCCTTCATATATTATCATATATATATATATATATATATATATATATGGTACATATATACATGTATTTCAAATTAATAAGGGGTGCAGTAACTGTCAAAACAAGCTGCAATATAATCTGCATGTGTAGTGAAATGAGTAGTATATATAATAAGAAATTAAGAATGCACTTGTGCCTCTTGGGTTTGGAGCAAAAAAAATGAAATAAAGATTGCACGTGAGACGTAACCATATCTCCGGGGATCCAGCCGCTGACCAGGGACCAGTTATAGTCAATGAATGTAAGAGATGTATCATGTATTTATTGTACACATTACTCTTAAAAGTCGCGATAATTCAAAAATAACATATTACAGCTTATTTACAGCTGTTATAGTCAATGAATGTAAGAGATGTATCATGTATTTATTTGCGTCCAGCAGTTTATCAAAAAAATTTGAATCTGATCTACATTATTCTTTTTGTGGATTGGACCTGACAAATAAATAGATCTGATCTACATTGTTTTTTAATGTAAAATGGATCTGACAATATATTCAATAAGTATACTAGTACTACATACAGAACCTAAAGACCCATTCAGTTCAGCTCTTTCTTCTCCGCGTTGACCTCTACCAATAATAATAGACCAACCGAGCTTCCACAGATTAAGGCCTTGTTTAGATACCTAATTTTAGGTCTAAAATTTACTATGCAAAATTTTTATTCCCTGTCATATTAAAATGGTGACACATGTATAGAGTACTAAATATAGATGAAATAAAAAACTAATTACACAATTTTGTTATACTTTGCGAGACGAACATTTTAAGCCTAATTAATCAATGTTTGGATAATTATTATCAAATAAAAATAAAATTACTACAGTGTGACAGGATATTTACTATGTAGATTTTAGATTCAAAATTGGGTATGTAAACAAGACCTAAGTTCCAGTAAAGCTAGATCTGCCATCAGGGGAAAATAGGCAGCGGGAAAAGCACTAACCTGGAACACAGACCCCGCCTGCAGCTAGCGTTCGTCAACGCGCAGTGGAAGAGGGAGCAACTGAGCAGGTGGCTAGTGGAGCAGTGGGTCGGGACTGGCAGACTGGGGACTGGCTCCGTTGGTACGTGCTTTTCTGCGCAGAGGTCCACGGCTATGTTTTTAGTTCCCGCAAATTTTGAAAGGAAATATCACCTCGTATCATCTCAACGCACTATAATATTTCGTTTGTATTTGGTAAAAATTATCTAAATTTTGAGTAACTAGACTCAAAATATTCGTTTCGTAAAGTACAACAAAACCGTGTAATTAGTTTTTGATTTTATCTACATTTAGTACTCTATGCATGTGCCGGTATTTTGATGTAATGAGTGATAGAAATTCTATATAGTAAATTTTAGGATGATTTCTAGCTAACTAAACACAGCCCATGTTGCGTTTGCACTGGCATGGAGGCCTTTTCGTGCCTTTACCTTTACGTGGGCCTAGCCTGCAGGCTATACGAGTTGATGAACCGTCCGTCTTGCACCCCGTTTTGGGCCGGAATGGATTCTAGTTGGGTCGTGGAAAGAAAAAAGTCTATTTTTGTCCCTTACTATCATAAAAGTTTACTATTGGTCTCACAGCTTTAAAATCAGACAAAACACATCCCTTAACTTTTAAAACAGTACAAATTACGTCCCTCGGCAGTTTTCGACAGTGGTTTGCTACAGTAATGGAGGTTTTGCAACAGTGAGAGAGGTTTTCTTTTTCTTTTTTTATTTATTTCGGCTGAATCTTTAAAAAATCATATTAAATCAGAGAAAAATCATAAAATAGAAAATCTAATTTTGTTAGACTCTACATGAGTAGATCTACAAAGTAAATATATAATATGATATGTTTTAGTATAATATTTTTTCTATAAAGATTTTTTATTTTACTTTTTTCTTTATAGAAAAAAATCATTATAAAAAAAACTTTATACTAAAGCATACCATATTATATATTCACTGTGTAAATCTACTCGTGTAGAGTCTAACAAAATTAGATTTTCTATTTTATGATTTTTTTGTGATTTACTATGATTTTTAAAGATTCAGTCGAAATAAAAAAAGAAAAACAAAACCACTGTCACTGTAGCAAAACCTCCGTTACTGTACCAAAACTACTGTCCAAAACCGCCGAGGGACGTAATCTGCTTCAAAAGTTGAGGGACGTGTTCTGTCCGGTTTTGAAGTTGAGAAACCAAAACTAAACTTTTGCGATAGTTGAGGAACTAAAAGTAGATTTTTTCCTTGTGGAAAACCCAACACGAGTTGATGAGCCGTCCGTCTTGGACCCCATTTTGGACAAACTGGATTCTAGTTGGGCCGTGGAAAACCCAACTAAAAAATCTTTGGCCCGAGCTGCATAGCATGACGGACTGCTCCTGGTCCGTGCCGTCACCCTTTGCATCACCATTTCCATTCACCAGCGTCCACTGAGGCCTTCTCCTACCGCTCAGGCCGTCGTCATGTTCCAAGGCTCCAGGCATCAGCTGCTGCTATGTGCTGTGCTGTCATCATCCCAGTTGCTCCGTGACAGCAAGAAAAGGGGTGGGATGGGATCATGGGAGTATGGGAAGGGTCTCGCCGGTGCAGGAGACATTGGCGCATCGCGGCATAACAAGTCAGGTTGTCGTCGGTCGTTACCTTCTTGGTGGCTGAAGAGGATTAAGAAGTCTGAGAGAGAAGGGTCATGGCGTGGCTTTCCCCTTCTCTCGTCCCTACGAAGCGAACGAGTCTATTCCATCACTTGTTATCTTTGAACGAAACGCAACCTATAGTTTGACAACGGTTGCACCGACCACAGATGAGATGGGCCTCTGAAATCTCAATACGGGGGCACCACAATGTGGCAACGTCCTTAGGTGGCATGCAATGCTGGCACTCACCACTGAGTATATGGCAGGCGGAACACAGCACGTCCCCTAAATTAGGGTTTTGCTTTCCTCCGGCGACGCCATCGGAGTCCACCAGAAGCGAGCGATCTACGTGATCACTCCATCTGATCCCTGCGTCAGGGACGTCCTCTCCTCCGCAAGGAGCCAGGGAGTCATCGACGTAGGCTACATGGCTGAGAGTTCAAAGAAGGAGAAGGGGAAGGACATGGAGATGGGTGATGATGGAGGCATGCCGAGCCTAGAAGAGCGTCTGGAGGGGCTGAATCTACAAGGAGAGGAAGAGGAAGACCTTGATTTCTTGGGGAAACTTGACAACTTGTGAAGGATGTCTGCTGGATTGCTTTGTTTAGGGTTAACACCCTGAAGCCCTTCAGCCACACAGCTTTGTTCAGCGCCATGAGGAACGCATGGTCAGCGGCGAAAGAGGTGACTTTCAAGACCAAGGGGCCAAATCTGTTTCTAGTCCAATTGAACTGTCTTGGTGATTGGATGAGGGTGATGGAAGGGAGTCCCTGGCTGTTTCATGGAGTAGCAATTGTGCTCGAGGAATATGATGGTTTCTCCAATGTTTTTGAGTACAAGCAGAACAGGATCCCTGTGTGGACTAGAATTCAAGGAGTACCAGAGGTGCTGATGAAGAGAAGGTAGTTAGCGGAGAGGGTAGTGAAAAAGGTTGGAGATATTATCACGGTGGTGGTAAATGAGGGCCAAATTAATTCTACAGCATATTTGCGTGAGGGTGGTGCCGATCACACTAAAGGAAAGGAAACAATACTTGGTGCAATATGAAAAACTCCCAAGTTTTTGTTTCTTTTGTGGTTGCATGGGGCATGAAGTAACAGAGTGTGGAGACAGAGTGCACAACAAAGCCAGTTGTCAATGGGGCGATTGGCTGCGAATTCCATTCCAGTCAATGGTCCCGGGGCGAGAGGATTTTAGCAGTGGAAGAGGTAGAGGACATGGGAGAGGGAGAGGAAGAGGTGGTGGAAGGGGTTAGTGGTTTGATGAGGATGCTAAAGAGATGGAAACTTCTGTTGGTGACGAGGAAAATTTAGAGAAATCCTGACTAATAAGAAGGACGACTCAGGTGGAGGAGGAGCAGAATATATGCAAGTTGTGTTGGCTGATCCAAATGCTTCTATCAGTCCTCTGAAGGAACAGGAGAAAAAAGACCGAGAAGGGATGAAGAGGGGGAGGATGGTTCAACAAATACAAACATGAGATCGGCGCTCTCCTTCGAGGAGAGTGGCCGGGTGCAATGAAAATCTTAGTTTGGAACTGCCAGGGCCTTGCTAGTGCCCGGGCAGTTCGAGCGCTTTTGGAAATCCAGAAGTGGGAGACCAGATGTGTTTTTTCTGTCTGAAACACATCTGGGTAAGGTAAAGGCAGAGAATTTGATAAGAAAGATGGGTTGTGATCACTTAATCATTCATGAAAGTGATGGACAAAGTGGAGGTTTACTTATGTTGTGGAAGAAGGAGACTGCGATTCAGTGCCAAGGTATTTCACAGTATTTTATTGATGTGGCAATTCGGGATTGTTAGGACTGGAGGTTAACTGGTATATATGGAGAGCCGAGATGGGATCATAAACATTTGATTTGGGAGGCTCTGTGGGATTTGCATGGCAATTTGAACCTCTCATGGTTGGCAATAGGAGATTTTAATGAGATTTTGTATCATCATGAAAAGGAGGGAGGTAGAGTGAGATCACAAGCACAGCTGCAAGCATTCCAGGATGCACTTATGGACGGTGAATTAGCTGATATTGGTTTTTTGGGTGATGCTTTTACTTGGCAACGAGGGAAGATCGGAGAAAGATTAGATCAGGGAGTTGCTAATACACAGTGGAATATTTTATTCCCAGAAGCTCAACTAATTAATGGGGAGATGGTGAAATCTGACCACCGTCCTCTCATTATCAATACAGAGGTTTCTGGAGGGCAATACCGTCAAAGGGAAGGGAAAAGAAAATTTGAAGCTATATGGTTGAAAGAGGAGACAGTAGAGGAGATTGTACAGGCAGCCTGGGCACGTGCTGCAGTGCAAGGCAACAGGCCAAGTCTGATGACAAAGGTGAATGCAGTGCATAATAATTTACATGATTGGGATAGAGAGGTCTTGAAAAAACCTGTTCAACATGAAAAAACTAAAAAAGGAACTTGAGAGGTTGAGACGTGGACCGCTAACAGATGAAACGCTAGCAACACAAAAAGAGATTCTTTTGCGACTGGAATTTTTGCTAGAAAAAGAAGAAATTTTTTGGGTTCAGCGTGCTAGAGCAAATTGGCTCAAACATGGAGATCTAAACACTAACTTTTCTATCACTATGCGTCGACCCGAAGGATGAGGAATATGATTAAGGGGTTAGTAGATGAGTTTGGGGTAAAACATGAGAATATTGGGGAGATGAAGGTGATGGTGAGGGATTATTTTTCAAATCTCTTCACATCCGAAGTGCACAAAGTTGATCAGGAGGTCTTGAAAGATATAAATTGTAGGGTTACCAGTGATATGAATTATCTACTCCTAGCTCCTTTTTCTAGGGAGGAGGTAAAAAAAGCTTTGTTTAGCATTGGTGATCTTAAAGCCTGTAACACCTCTGGTGTTATATTAACTAAAACCTGCCATGTCATCATATGCACTGCAAAGCATTCATGATTAGGTCAACCTTGATGTGTATTAACTAAAACAAGTTTACATTTCATAGGTTGATTGTGTTTCTAGAATGTGTTGTCACATGAAATAATAAAACCCTACTTTCGAATGTCATCTCAAATGCTTGATTTATATTCTATGTACTTGAGGTGTAAACCGTGTTTACACTAGTGTCAAGCATAGTGTATAAATCTAAGTCCAACCCTAAAAATGATTTCCACATTTGAAGTTGAATTTGGATTTCAAAGCTTATTCCCAAGTCTTATATTTCAAATTTAAATTCAAATTGGAATGCTATAAAAATGATTTTTGAAAGTCAACCTGGTCAACCAAGGGTACTGTTAGGTCATTGACCTAAAAATATCCTTGAATGATGTATGTGATCACTAATAACCAACCAATTAAATTAGAAACCAAATCGAGTTTGAATTCGGTATTAAAAACCTTTTATTTCAAAATCTAGATTTATCCCCTTTTCTATAATTTAAAATCTAAAAATAATTTGGAGATACTCTAAAAAGATAGTTTGTAGATCTTGGCCTAAACTCTAAACCCTAAACCCTAAACCCTAAACCCTAAAACCATAATTCAAAAATTATGCATAATTTAGGAAAACTTTGTATATAAAAAAAGTTTGGTTTGAAAAGTTAAATATTTCATAGTTTTGAAGATTTTCAAATTTTATTGAAAAATCAAAAGTAATTTCAAATGTTTGTTTCTAGGGTTTTATTCCCCTTTTGAATTTGAATTCATATTTCAAAATCCAGATAGAATTTGAGGATGCCAGTTAAATGAAAAGTGTAGCTCTTGAAAAGTTATGCAAATGATATTTTTGGAGATTTTTAAGTTCTTATATAAATTTTGGAGTAATTTGTAATTTCAAACAAGTGGCATTTCTGTAATTTTCTTGAACAGTATCAAGACCTATCGTCTACCGCCTGGCCGGCTTCCCAAGCCGCGCCGCCATCTATCGTCGCCCATATCGGTGTACCGCGATCGCCAGCTCGCTTCGTGCGTGAAGCTTCACCGCCCTGTGTCGCCCGTCCACCCCTCGCCCCTGCCCTATATATAGGCGTGGTTGCCACCGTCGTCTTCTTTCTTCCTTCTGCTCACCGCCGTCGAGCTCGTCCCCGCCGATAAAATTCGCCGCCATCGCTCCACCATTGCTCAATTGCTCTTGCCAGAAGCTGCATCGTACTTGCGCTCAGGTTGAGCTAGCCCGTGCTCGCTTTCCTCGCCCGAGTCGCTCGTGCGCCGTCGTCTTCCTCGCGATCGGCACTCGAGCCGCCACGAGCTTTCTCGCCGTCCACTGCCGCCAAGGTGGAAAACATATTTCCTTAAACCCTCCTATGATGTCCTCCATCTTCTCCTGCTCCTCATGTGCACCGTGGTTCGCTCTCTGGTACACAGGACACGCCGTGACGCCGTTCTTGTCGCCGGAGCACCACCGCCGCCATCAGCGCCGTCGTCCGCAGCTCGACTCGGCCACTCCGAGCCTTCATCTTCAAGCACACTAGAACTGTAGTGAGCTCCTGCGTCCCTCCATGCCCTCTATTTCACCTCTCTTGCGCCGTAGGGTCCGACCGCCGTGGCCCGCCGCCGGCATGGTTCTGCCCGCGCCGCCGCACGCGTAGCCGTTTGAGCTAGAGGCCAGAAACAGTTTCATTTTCTGGCCCAACGTCTTCGCATCGATGTCCTGCACATGCTCACGCGCTCACCGCCGCCAGAGAAGCTCCGGTGAGCTCTCCCGTCGGGCCGCCGGGCCGCCATGGCCGCCGGCCAGCGCGCCGCCGTCGCCCCGCCACTTCATTAGCCAGCCCAAGTTGCTCGTCGTGTCGAGATGAGCCTGTAGGACCAAGCCCCGACGCCGGAGACCTCGCCGCCGGCGAGATAGCCGCCGGTCAAGCGCCGTCGCCGTCGGGTCAACGCAGGGAGAGAAAAAGGATTTTCTTTTTCTTTTTCCAGAAAATGATTTAAATACTATTTTCTTTAGAAATTCATAATAATTCATGTATAGCTCCAAAAATTCTGAAAATTTTTTTGTGTGTTCTTTATGATGTCATCTACCTAGGAAAAATATGAAATGACAAATTTGAATAATTTTTGCATAAGTTAAAATTAGCTCTTTTAATTAAAAAAATGGACCTTCAATGATTTTTAATAAATAAAATAATTGGCTTTTAATTATTAAATTTATTTTTCCATCTAATTAGAACAATAGCTTTTCAAAATAAAAAATTAAGTTCAATTAGACAATTTAATTTTTATGCCTTTATTTAAACATTTTTAATTAATTAATTAACCCCTTTAATTAAGTTTAATCATTATAGGAATTGTTTGACTTTGGGATTGATTGATGACCTTGGGTCATTAACCCTAATGACCTTTGGAACTTTAATTAATTATTTACGCTTACCTGGATCATGTCATTAGGGCTTAACTAACGTTATTTCATGTGTTTAATAACTTTCTTAAATAATGTAGTTAACCCTAATGAACTTAGTAAGTATGTTTTGGTTGGCTTGCAACTTTATCATGAAGGAAAGTTGTACTCAAGCCATTAATCTAATCATGTATCCATCAAGCATCATGTTTACCATTCCATCATGTTGAAGCATATCATTGTATCGTATAGTTTCCGTTAACAGAGAGTTTAACATTGTATCCCAAGAAAGAGCAGACTCAGGAGTTGGGAGTTGATCCGGAACTTGAGACCGTCTACCCCGACCATCAAGGCAAGCCCCGGATGCATTCAAACCCTATTCTATTTTATAAAAGTTTTATCGCTTCAGTTATAATATGTTGCATTAAGTAATAGGAGTTGAGTGAAAACCCACCAACTGCATTACTTGTCTTACTTTCATATTCCTTGTTACCTATTCTAGAAGATGCGTAGTAATGCTTAGCCCTGCTTAATTAATTAAGTGTTCAAAAGTAAAAGAATGAAAAAGATGAGTTTGGCTTTATCTGTTGAAATCATGATGATAGTTAATAAATCAAGTCTGGATGGGTAACTTGCATTGGGAATGGAGTCCCTCTGTAGTATTTCCATCTGTTGATGCCCTAGGTCCCGTGTCGATGGTGAACTCATGTTTATCGAGAAATTAGAAAATCCACATGCATGAAGTGGTATACGGTGGGCTAGAGTTCCCACGTATGTCATGGAGTGACTTATAATGGGTCAGAGTCTCCACATATGTCATAGTGTGTTATATTGTGGGTTTAAGTTCTCATATATATCGGTACACTGGGTCGAAGTGCTCACGTGTATCATGTGGTGCTATATAGCTGCGGTTGTTATCCCGGTATATTGGTTCATCTGATATGCTTAGGAGTTAGAGTCTCCTGTATATCAGTGACCTAGGTCCCAGCTGGGTATATGAAAATGGATTTGAATCGCCGTTGCTTCTCGGAGAAGAAGACTCGATCGGTGTTCATCATCGTAGTAACAACTTGAATAATGATTAAGGTTTAAGAAGAAAGTTGGTTGGTAATTTTGATCTTGAGCAAGGCAGCTTTTCTTTCTTTGAAGTCTGCAAAATTTCTTATCTCCTGCAAGCCTTACCTTGTCCCTCTAGCCTGCATTTCCTGAATCTTCACCCCTCTTTTTCGTCGAGTAAGTCTTGTTGAGTACTTTTGTACTCAGGGTTTGTTGAACCCTTGTTGCAGGTGAGCCCCATGGGTAGGAATGCTTCGCATCCTGCTGCATGACCATTGTTGAGGAAAGTGACGACGAATAGGATATCTCACTCTTGGGCAGAGCATATAATCAAGGTTGATGTATAAGTTATATTGTTATTCCACTGCTACTATGGTTTGTAATAATTCAACTTATGATTTGTAAGTTAAAACTAAACGGTTTGTAAATTTATGTTATTATAATCCTTCCGCTCTTTTACTCTGATGTATATTATTTGTATAAAACTGTTGGAATACTGCAATGTCTCTTTGTAATGATTGATCCTGCTCGGAGAATTGTGGATGATTCAGGATTTACCCGACAGACCTTTTAAGTTTTATGAAACACATTCATGGTTGTTTGGAGTCTGTTTAGACAATAATCATGCGTGTGGGCCATATGCTTTAGAAGGTTCTGCCACAGCCCCAGGACCTGATGGGCTCCATGCAATTTTCTTTAAGCGGTTCTGGAACATGTTGGGAGAAGAGTTGACTGATGAGGTGCTACAGGCCATAAACTCCTCTACTATCCCAGAGGGATGGAATGACACTACTATTTTCATGATTCCTAAAGTGGATAATCCAGATAAAGTCGCTCAGTTCAGACCAATTTCTCTTTGCAATGTGGTTTACAAGGTAATCTCAAAGATCTTATCAAGTATACTAAAAGTTATTTTACCATATATTATAAGCACCATCAAAGTGCCTTTGTTCCCGGGAGACTGATTACAGATAATATTTTATTGGCGTATGCATGCATACATACCATGAAAAAGAAAAAAGGGAATAGAGGTTTATGTGTTGTGAAGCTAGATATGCAGAAGGCTTATGATAGGGTTGAATGGAGTTTCCTTGAAAAAATTATGATGAAGCTTGGTTTTGACCAAAGATGGGTCAAGCTTATTATGGCTTGTGTAAAATCGGTCAAGTATACGATTAGTTTCAATTCTGTGGAAACAGAAGCCATCGTACCAACAAGGGGTTTGAGGCAGGGTGATCAATTGTCACCATACATCTTCCTTCTAGTTGCAGAAGGCCTATCTGCTATGTTAAAGGATGCTGAGGAAAGAGAGGAACTGGAGGGTGTCAAGGTGTGTAGGACAGCTCCTGTTATCTCACATTTACTATTTGCAGATGACTCTCATTTTAATGCATGCTGATAAAAAGAATGCAGACTGCTTAATTGATATTTTGAATAGATATTGTGCTAATTTAGGGCAGAAGGTCAGTGAAGCAAAGTCGAGTATTTTCTTTTCAAGAAACACTAATGTTGACGCAAAAGTGGAGGTCTGTGAAGCCCTGAATATCATGACTGAATCCCTTAGCGATAAATATTTGGGCTTACCAGCAATGGTGGGGATTGATCGAAGTGACTGCTTTCGGCATCTTATTGATCGGGTGAATTCTAGAATCAATGGATGGAAGGAGAAGCTTCTGAGTCTGGGAGGCAAGGAGATCCTGATAAAATCTAGTGCTCAAGCTATACCAGTGTATGCGATGATGGTATTCAAAATTCCAAATAAAATTTGCAAAGGAATAACAAATGCAATTTCGCAGTACTGGTGGGGTGATGACAATAATCATAAGAGGATCCATTAGAAAGAATGGTGGAAAATGTGTATGCCAAAGGGATCAGGAGGCATGGGATTTAGAGATATACAATCTTTTAATTTGGCAATGTTGGCAAAGCAAGTATGGAGACCGTTAAGAGAGCCTGATTTATTATGTGCTAAAGTATTAAGAGCACGTTATTGTCTCGATGGTAAATTGTTAAATGCAAAAATGAAAAGTGGTAGTTCTTATACTTGGTAAAGCATTTTAGCTGGCCTTGATTGTTTCAAATTGGGATATATCTGGAGGGTTGGTGTTGGAACACAGATAAAAATCTAGAAGGACAATTGGATACCTGGCAATCATAACATGAAAGTTCAGACATGTAGAGGGAACAATCTAGTCAGTACGGTGGATGAGCTTATTAATCCAGTGAATGCTTCATGGGATGAGGATCTGGTACGCTCTATCTTAGAGGTTGATGCCAATAGCATTTTACAGATACCTGTTACTTCAGGGAGAGATGATTGCGTCGCTCGGCATTATAATAGAAACAGTATGTTCTTAGTCAGATCAGCTTACCATGTCCGATAGAAAAAGAAGTTTGGAGCTAGAATGGCTACTATGTAGGATAGTGGTACTAGCAATCGCCGGGTTTGGAAGAATCCTTGGAAACTTGATGTGCCAGGGAAAATAAAATTTTTTGCTTGGAGAGCTATTAAGGAATTGATGTCGTGCAATGCTATATTAGCTAATAGGCATATTGTTCCTAATGGAGGATGCCCGGTCTGTCAGAATGGAGCAGAAAACATTAAACACTTGATCTTCACTTATGATCGAGCCAAAGCAGTATGGAGATCGATAGGAATCTGGGAGAAAATTAGATACGTACGGGAGGCTGACCAATCGGGATTTGTTGTGTTGGAAGAAATAATTAATAGAGGTGAGCAGATTTATGATCTAAATGTAAGTTTTGCTAAACCCCTCTTGATTGGTGGATGGTACCTATGGTGGAAACGCAGACAGCTAACTCATAGAGAAATAGTACAGCCACCTCCAAAATCAGGATTAGCGATTGTTTCTTTAACAAAGAATTACAAGTTGGCAATGAAGAAAGATGCTAAGATAAGAGAGGGATGGAAAAAATCAAGGGAGGGATATATCTCAATGAATATTGATGCTTTGTTTGATGAAGATAATGGCTGCGGCAGTACGGGTGCTATTATTCGAGATGGTTCTGGGTCGAATACCTTTATTCTCTATCTTGTTGATCCACCAATGGCTGAAGCTTTTGCTCTTAAGGAGGGACTGATGCTAGCTCAACATATTGGAGCTAATCGGTTGATTGTTCAATCTGATTGTTTAAAGGTCGTTGAAACTATGGAGAATGGAGGATTTACTGCGAACTCAGCTGATGTAATTTATAATGAGTGCAATATAGTCTGGAATAGATTCCAAGAGATTTTCATTGAGCATTTAAATAGGAAAGCAAATAAAATGACGCATGAGTTAGCTAGGCAAGCTATAATTTTTAAAACAAATTGTATCTGAGATGATGATCCCCTAGTTTTATTGTTTAATTATTATCAGACGATGTAACTATCTTCGATGAATAAAGCTTGCCTCAGGGCTATTATAAAAAAAAAAGAGTATATGGCAGGCGACACACCAACAACACGGCACGGTGGCGGATCGCTGCATGGCGTCAATGGTTGCATACTTGCATTTCTGATCTCTCCAGTTTCGGTCTCGTCCCCGTGAAGGGACAGAAGATCTCGGCGTTCGGCCGCAGCAGTAGCCGCGACTGCAACGTTTCCTTAGCAACAGCCAAATAGGCTTGATGGAAATATAAAAGGTGCTTAATACTTATTTTAAAATTTTATTAGGGTAGTAATAACAAGTTAGCAACGTAGTTCTCCGTTCTAAATTATAAGATGTTAGATTTTTTAAAATTTGTGATTTTCGTTATGCACTTAAATAAAAATTATATCTAGATATACATAATAAAAACAATATATCTAGCCAAAACGTCTAAAGAAAGGAAATACATCTTATTGAACCAGGTAGTAAAATGGGACCCATGTAAGTCTAATGGAGTTATTCCGCACACAATGTTAAAGTGGTATTATACTCAAACCAAATAAAATTTCTCATTAATGAATATTATTTCATAATTAACCGAGGATTTAGGGTTCTAGCACTAGGCTAGACAATGGCTGGATGACACTGATGCCACAACATTAGAACTAAACCCATGAAATAAACTTTAGGATCACTAGTCTAATGACATGACACACTATGACTCAATTAAATAGCACTGACCATAATTAGTGGAAGATGCACATCAAAGCCGATGATGACTCGTATTTTGCTTGGTGTAGACCTACACCTGCAGCGCAGCTTGTTGCAGATAATAAGTCGTTGATCCTCATGTGTTGACGATGGCCTACCGACTTGAAGCTGACTGTCATGGCATCGTGATCAACATATTAGGGACACAGTCTTAGATCTTACTCGGATATTATTGAATTCACTTCAACCCACCCACGTTGGGTGAATTGAGACGAAAATTTAGTCCGGTGTAGATGAAAATCGTGATCAACATATTAAAGACATAGTCCGCTCCAACACATGAGGATTGATATCAATATCAAACTACGTCCGAACATACTAGGAAGTAAGTGGATACACCAAGGATGTCACATTCCAAAAACATGTCATGCACAATATCAAGAACCCAATAATCATCGACTAGAACTATTGTGACAAGACCAAGCCATGCAATGCACAAGAGTCGGCTGCCGAGGTCAGCAATGTCCTCTTCAAAACATCGCTCGGAGGGACAACCAACACCAAGGATGCCGTCAAGATGAACTGCAGCAAAAATGTGCCATGCTTAACAACATTGCTCTACCTCGATTCGTTCGACCATGCAGAGTTGCAGTGGCACGAATACAAGCATTTAACACGTACGGAGTTGTGAGTGTACACAATGCACAGTGGGAATTCAATTTTTTGGCTGACTGACAGCATATAAAACTCCGTATGCAGCTGTTGACCATCTGGATCCAAACAATTCCCGACATTCCTTATGTAATGTAAAAAAAAAAAAAACTAACATTCCATACCACATTCATTCATTCCCGTCCTTCCGGCAGTACTCTAGCGGCAGCCAACCAAATGACCAGCTGTGCGCCTTGCCGCGGTCCCTGCCACCCGGCCCCACGCGTCCTGCTGTGTTGTGCGGCCGACCACGAAACGGCCTCTGTCCGGTGGTCCCCGTCCAGCTCACCGCCGGCCCCACATCTCATCCATTCCCCCGGCCTCCCCACGCGAAATAACCAAAACCAAGGACAGATCACTGCACCCCCGCACGCGGAATCCAAAATTACTGAGCAAAATCCCGGGGTTTTATCACTCAATCGCCGATCGCTAAACCCCGCAACGAAGGTGGTAAACCGAGCGGACGCGGCCGATCCAATCCGCACGGTATTGCCTCGTCGTGTGCGCGTCCCCCCACCCCCCGTCGCCGTCTCGTCGGTGCCGCGTCCTTTTTCCTCTCCCCCCACCTCCGTCGCCGTCTCGCACGAGCTCCACCACTTGCTCCTGCGCGAGGTGAACACTGGGTTAGGGCCACTGCCACCACTGGGCTGGGCTGCCTCAGCCTCTCCCGTCGCGAGCCCGGGGGCGATTCGGCGCTGGCTCGCGTGAGGGGAAGCCGAGGAATGCGGTGAGGCGGCGGGGGTCCGGCGTTTGTGAACCCGTGGAGGCTCGATTGGCGCGACATGGACGGCGCCGGTAACGGCGGCGACGCCGCGGTGAGTGGCACGCATTTCGGGGGATGGGGATTGGGGAATATATGAGTTGCGCTGTAGGCTGTAGCAGGAGAGTTTGCGGTTCGTTTGGGGATTGAACTGAAGTTGTTTTGTGTTTGTTTATGCGCGTGCGAAGAATTCGGGCAAGCATGGGGCCGGGCACGTGTGCCAGATCTGCGGCGACGGCGTGGGCACCGCGGCGGACGGCGAGCTCTTCGCCGCCTGCGACGTTTGCGGCTTCCCCGTGTGCCGCCCCTGCTACGAGTACGAGCGCAAGGACGGCACTCAGGCGTGCCCGCAGTGCAAGACCAAGTACAAGCGCCACAAGGGTATGCCAACCTCTTCCATTTTCATGCATGTTACTTTAGGTTATTATAAGCGCAGCAGGTTAGGCTTGGGCAGCTATTGAAACCAATCAGGTAGTTGCATTTTAGCCAAGGAGCAGGTAATAGCTCATTGTTTGGCAAATTTATTCAGATTCTTACCATAAGCTACCTCCTTCAGTGAACTGCACTCAAATTGTATTGCTCAGTTGTGTTAAATTGCTGCCAAGAGCACCAAATAAGAGTGGAATTTTCTGGCTTCAACCGAGGTCCAATCTTATTCTTTACTCAATTGTGTTCTGTTGTTCAGGAAGCCCACCTGTACACGGTGAGGAAAATGAGGATGTAGATGCTGACGATGTGAGTGACTACAACTACCAAGCCTCTGGCAACCAGGATCAGAAGCAAAAGATTGCTGAGAGAATGCTCACCTGGCGGACAAACTCACGTGGAAGTGATATTGGCCTGGCCAAGTATGACAGTGGTGAGATTGGGCATGGGAAGTATGACAGTGGTGAGATACCTCGTGGATATATCCCGTCACTAACTCATAGCCAGGTTGGAGCTGAAACTTTACACTTTTAAGGTGATTGTGTTAAATATAGCTCAGAAGACAGAATTAATATCCAGTTTCTTCGTACTGATTGTTTTTACAGATATCTGGAGAGATTCCTGGAGCTTCCCCTGATCATGTGATGTCTCCTGTTGGGAACATTGGCAGGCGTGGACATCAATTTCCTTATGTCAATCATTCTCGTATGTTTACCAAACATTAACATCTCATGTTTTCTTGGCTATTGCTGCATCTGCTATGATCTAATTTCTGCATCTTGGTTCCTATCAGCAAACCCATCGAGGGAGTTCTCTGGTAGCCTTGGCAATGTTGCATGGAAAGAGAGAGTGGATGGGTGGAAAATGAAGGACAAAAGTGCAATTCCTATGACTAATGGGACAAGCATTGCTCCCTCAGAAGGGCGTGGTGGACTTAATGATATTGATGCTTCTACGGATTATAACATGGAAGATGCCTTACTGTAAGTTCGCATATGCTTGTGTATACCTTTTGCCAGCTCCAAATGTACCAATAATTAATGTTTCCTCCTTTATCTGTACTAGCACTGTTAACAGTAGTTTGCACTTTGGCGTGTTTGGAAATCTAAGACTGTTTGTCAAATCATGCCTTTTGAACAAATTTTATGCAGATTACTGATTCCA
Source organism: Bothriochloa decipiens (assembly GCA_023333625.1). Taxonomy (NCBI): domain Eukaryota; kingdom Viridiplantae; phylum Streptophyta; class Magnoliopsida; order Poales; family Poaceae; genus Bothriochloa; species Bothriochloa decipiens. The sequence continues at coordinate 4,938,938 of CM041628.1, read as the reverse complement.
GAGGAAATACTTATATACATTATATTATATGAATGCAGATATTGTCTATCTCTATCAAAAATGTAAATGCTGAGTTGCTGACTTTCATGTCACTTTTAGCAATAACTTTTGTGGATCCATATTGCAGGAATGATGAAACTCGGCAACCTCTTTCTAGGAAAGTGCCAATTCCTTCATCCAGAATAAATCCATACAGAATGGTTATTGTGTTACGTTTGGTTGTTCTATGCATATTCCTGCGCTACCGTATCACACATCCTGTGAACAATGCATATCCACTGTGGCTTTTATCCGTCATATGTGAGATTTGGTTTGCTCTGTCCTGGATTTTGGATCAGTTCCCAAAGTGGTCCCCAATCAACCGTGAAACTTACCTTGATAGACTGGCTTTAAGGTGATGTGAAGTATCTAGCCCTAACTCAAAACTGTCTTTGTTGTTCTAATACTGACAATTTCACAATACTACTTCCATTATCAGGTATGACCGAGAAGGTGAACCGTCTCAACTGGCTCCTGTTGACATTTTTGTCAGTACTGTGGATCCTATGAAGGAGCCTCCTCTTGTCACTGCAAACACTGTGCTTTCCATCCTTGCTGTTGACTATCCGGTTGACAAGGTATCTTGCTATGTTTCTGATGATGGAGCTGCTATGCTGACTTTTGATGCGCTAGCTGAAACTTCAGAGTTTGCTAGAAAATGGGTTCCATTCTGTAAGAAGTACAACATTGAGCCTAGGGCCCCAGAGTGGTACTTTGCTCAGAAAATTGATTACTTGAAAGACAAAGTTCAAACTTCATTTGTGAAAGAACGCCGGGCCATGAAGGTATATTTGATATTTATATATATGCATGTAGGTTTTGGCTGTTCCTGCTGCTGTATGACGTGATTTTGTATTTTGAAACATACTTGACAGAGAGAATATGAAGAATTCAAAGTCCGTATCAATGGCCTTGTAGCCAAGGCACAAAAAGTTCCTGAGGAGGGATGGATCATGCAAGATGGCACACCTTGGCCTGGGAACAATACGAGGGACCATCCTGGAATGATTCAGGTTAAGCTTTTTTTTTTTGCCCTAAACTATTAGACCACAAAATATATGTTTCCCAGCACAGAATGATTATTGTTGTAATCACTTTAAACTCAAAATTGTGGTCATTCTCAGGTTTTCCTAGGTCACAGTGGAGGCCTTGACGTTGATGGCAATGAACTTCCTCGTCTGGTTTATGTATCTCGTGAAAAACGTCCTGGATTCCAGCATCACAAGAAGGCTGGTGCCATGAATGCACTTGTGAGTGGTTAAATACGAACAATTTCAGGATGTATCTTGCTAACTATAGTTACTTGGACGTAAACATAATGGAGGTTGAATGTTTTCTGCAGGTTCGTGTATCAGCTGTCCTTACTAATGGGCAATACATGTTGAATCTTGACTGTGACCACTACATCAATAATAGCAAGGCTCTCCGAGAAGCTATGTGCTTCCTTATGGACCCAAACCTAGGAAGGAATGTCTGTTATGTCCAATTTCCTCAGAGGTTTGATGGTATTGATAGGAATGACCGATATGCAAACAGGAACACTGTGTTTTTCGATGTAAGCTAGCGTTACACTTTTAAACTTTTTTTTTGGTCATCTCACTTCCACATTTTCATGAGGCATAAAGAAAATTTGATGAATTAGTGATGCTAATACTTGTTATGTGATGAAGTTTTTTAGAATCAGAGTGAATGTGCCAGGTAATTATCTGTATTTCTGTCTGCTGCAGATTAACTTGAGAGGTCTTGATGGCATTCAAGGGCCAGTTTACGTGGGAACTGGTTGTGTGTTTAACAGAACAGCCCTATATGGTTATGAGCCTCCAGTTAAGAAGAAAAAACCAGGCTTCTTCTCTTCGCTTTGTGGGGGAAGGAAAAAGACGTCAAAGTCTAAGAAGAGCTCGGAAAAGAAGTCACACAGACACGCAGACAGTTCCGTACCAGTATTCAATCTTGAAGATATAGAGGAAGGGATTGAAGGTATCATTGTGTTGTGTGTGCGTGTGTTTTAATTCGAGTAGATGTGTCTTTCTGATTTTTGGACGCCACGATTCAGCTGTCCATTTGTTCATTATTTTTATCTGTTATAAATGTATTCATCGTTTTTATCTGTTATAAATGTATGGTACCATAGACAAGTAGAGTTACCTTTTTTATCCTTGAACTTTTACCTTACACTTACAATTTTCATAGGTTCTCAATATGATGATGAGAAATCGCTGATTATGTCTCAAATGAGCTTGGAGAAGAGATTTGGCCAGTCCAGTGTTTTTGTAGCCTCTACTCTGATGGAATATGGCGGTGTTCCACAATCTGCAACTCCAGAGTCTCTTCTGAAGGAAGCTATTCATGTCATCAGCTGTGGCTATGAGGACAAAACTGGCTGGGGAACTGAGGTAATGACTCCTGAAGTTATGACTAGTAGCATCAGCGTTGCTGATGCTCGTGCTATTACTTGCTATACTAGCACACGCAAGGAAATGTTGAGATATATATTGATGTTTTGTTGTCTGGTTTGCCCATAAAACCTTTTGTTTTTGTGATAAATATGTACTTCTCTTGTTGGAAATGATATATTGTTATTGAAATGATGTTTTCTTGTGTTTAATATGGTGTACCACAGATCGGATGGATCTATGGTTCTGTTACAGAAGACATTCTGACTGGATTCAAGATGCATGCTCGAGGCTGGCGATCAATCTACTGCATGCCTAAGCGACCAGCTTTCAAGGGATCTGCTCCTATCAACCTTTCGGATCGTTTGAATCAAGTGCTTCGGTGGGCTCTTGGTTCCATTGAAATTCTTTTCAGCAGGCATTGTCCCATATGGTATGGCTATGGAGGAAGGCTTAAATTCCTGGAGAGATTTGCTTATATTAACACAACAATTTATCCACTCACATCAATCCCACTCCTGCTGTACTGCATATTGCCTGCAGTTTGTCTTCTCACTGGAAAGTTCATCATCCCAAAGGTAGAACACACATTTATGTACTGTGCAGGCAGAATTACAATGAATCGATTCTGACTGCTTTTATTTTTCTTGAATGCAGATTAGTAACCTGGAGAGTGTTTGGTTTATATCGCTCTTTATCTCAATCTTTGCCACTGGTATCCTTGAGATGAGGTGGAGTGGTGTTGGCATTGATGAATGGTGGAGAAATGAGCAATTCTGGGTTATTGGTGGTATTTCTGCGCATTTATTTGCTGTCTTCCAGGGTCTCCTAAAGGTGCTTGCTGGTATTGACACGAGCTTCACGGTCACTTCTAAGGCCACTGATGAAGAAGGTGATTTTGCTGAGCTCTACATGTTCAAGTGGACAACGCTTCTGATCCCACCAACCACTATTCTGATCATCAACCTGGTCGGTGTGGTTGCTGGCACTTCCTATGCGATCAATAGTGGTTATCAGTCATGGGGACCTCTTTTTGGGAAGCTCTTCTTTGCGTTCTGGGTGATTGTCCACTTGTACCCCTTCCTCAAGGGCCTCATGGGGAAGCAGAACCGCACGCCGACCATTGTTATTGTATGGGCTATCCTCCTTGCATCGATCTTTTCCCTGCTGTGGGTTCGTATCGATCCATTCACCACCCGGGTCACTGGTCCTCCTATCCCAATATGTGGCATCAACTGCTAGAATGAGCCGAATATATTAAGGAGCGGAACTAGCACCCTTTGTGTCGAAATTTATCAATGGGTGGCTCTTTCTATAGTATGCTAGGAACTTGGTCGGGAGAAGTTAATTACATATGGTGTAATATGTACCCCCGCTGGTGTTTATCCATAAGTTAATATATGTAGACTACCTAGCTTGTCCGAAAGTTTATGAGAGTATTAGCGAATTATGTATGGCCAACAGGTTGATTTAGTCACTTTTTAGTACCTCTTTGGTGACTAGTGGGGCTAAAGTGTTTGTCACCTTTTAGTCAGTTTATTTGGAACTTTAGTCCCTAAAGTGACTAAAGTTTAGTCACTAGACTTGAGGTGGGAACCAAACAGTACTCTCAAAATCTCATCTGCCAATATCAGACGTGTTAACCATGAGGCATCAATGTGTAGACCATGAAGCATCAATTATTACTTTGCTTAAGAGAATTTACAAGAATGTTACACCAACCAATTAACAAATGCAATTGAACACAATTTTTGACTAGTTTGTGTATACCCTCGTATTTACATGCTATAAACTGCTCAAATCCAACCCCGGATTTTCTCCATTTTGCATTTTGGCAGGTGACTTCAATCCCTCCCCTGTTTTGTGGCATTGCAAGGCTGAGGGCTAACAGTACCCGATTTTTTCCATTTTGCATACCGGCAGGTGCTTTCAGTGTGGCCTCTGCCGCCCTGCATTTTCAGGTCAATGTTTTCCAAGGTAATGCCTTGGCATGGGACGTTCTTGCTGCAGTTCATCTTGATGGCATCCTTGGTAATGGTTGTCCCTCTAATGTTCTTGAAGACAACATTGCTAACCTGCACCGCTGACTTTTGTTCAACGCATGCCGTAGCCTTGTCACAGTAGTTCTGGTCGATGATTATTGGGTTCTTGACATTGTACATAATCATGTTTTGGAATGTGATGTCCTTGGCGTATCCACTCCCTCCCTGGTATGTCTTGATGCGTGCTCCATTGGTTGTGCCATATAGTTGCACTGAATCCGTGGTAATGCCAGAGACTTCAGCTCTTGAGTTGTCGTCTCCTAAGCTTCCGATGCTGATGCCGTGTCCCGGACCACAAACAACTTTGGAGACATGAAGGTTGTGTGTACCGTCCTCGATTGATATGCAATCATCCCCAGTCTTGATCTTGCAGTCTGTGACCCGTATATCTTTGGTCCGAGTGATGTGAATGCCGTCAGTGTTGGGGCTCGTGCCAGGGGCCGTGATGGACAACCTTGCCAATTGCACATTGGTGCAATCCTCGATCGACATGTGGATCTGCTGGCTGTTGACAATTTTTAGATCCTCCACCCTTAAATTGGTGCAGTAGTGGAATGACAAAGCCGTTGGAGCTTCCTTGCAAGGCTGAGCCTTGTTGATCTTGCACAAGTGCGGCCACCACTTCTCGCCGTTACCATCGATGGCACCACCACCATTGAGAGTGAGCTTGTTGACGCTTCGGAACACGATCCAGTGCCTCCTGTCCTTGTCGCTCCAGTCCGCCCTGTTCGGCGACGCCACCAGCGTGCCCTTGACCGTGAGCGTGACGCTGGACTTGCACGGGCCCTGGAGAGTGACGAGCTTGAGCAGGTAGAGCCTGCCGTCTGGGACGAGCACGACGGCCGGCCGTGGCGAGGCACACGCCGCCTTCCACGCCATGGCCAGCGCCTGCGTGTCATCATGCTTCCCATCGCCGCGGGCGCCGTAGCTGTCGACGCTGAATACGCTCTGCGACGACGGCGACGCCAGCGACCGGCCCCTGTGCGCGGCGGCGGATCCATTGGCGCGATGGCCGTGCAAGTGGTCGTTCGTGGCGTCAGCCGAGGTGTCATTGCTCGCTCTTGCAGCCTCAAGAGTGCCGGACACGAAGAGCATGGCGAGGAGAGGCGCCATGAACACAAGCTTCATAAGCTTCCTGCTGGATGCCATTGGACTGGACTTTGAACTCTCAAGTGAGCAAAGATCACAACAGGACTAAAGGCGATAGTGCAGCTTGAGCTTTGTATCTGATCGCCGGGGACTTGTTGTTAGGCTTGCTCTTGCTCAGCTTGGTGATGTTGTTGGATTGGATGGTGACTTGATGAGTAAGCAGCATGCCAACGGCCGTAGTATATATAGGCGCGCGCGTTGAGGCGGAATCCGTTGCTTGTGAAGAAGAGTTAGGTTGGCAGCAGATATGTGCAGTGGAGTGTGCATTCTTGCATGCCGTTACCATACCTCATGGATTCCTGACATTTTTCAGGCATGGCAAAAGGAGATAAATGTGTCTGAATCGTGTCCACCTGTAGCCTGCAGGTATTTCTCACGACGTTGACGCGAGTACGTCCGATGGTGCACGTGTGCACGAGTGTTTGTGTTTCTTCTCAGGACAAGTCAGCACATGTGTCCATCTGAATTCTTTGCAGTGGGCTCCATAGAAGTTGGAGCATGAGGGCCCGCATGGCAGTGACAATTCACAATTCGATCGGTTAGGCATATGTGGAACTGAACGATGCTATAATTTCCCGATATGTGACGATGTCCGGAAGTAACAGGGGCTATAATGTCCGGAAGCAACACACTAGTAATACAGTATGCAACGTGTGGATGATGATGCAATCTCCTACTATAAGCACTTCATAAGCCAGCCGGTTCTTCAGTAGTGCAAGAGTCAGCACAAATGCACAATGGACGCAAGCAATATCGATCATATGCATCTGTTTAAATATCTGTAACTTACATTGCAGCGCCAATTATCAAATATCTTAATTACTGGCTATTACAGATTGGAGGTCCTAACGAAGCCTCCACATTAATCTTCATGACAAGGCGTGGTAGAAAAATAAATTCCTGAGTTTTTTTTAAAAAAAACCAGAAATATATATAGCCATCGCAATTCAGTACCCACCTATATGCTACCACCTTCTGCCACCATGAAAAATCTCTCAAAAGCATATAGGTAGCTCAACTGCTTAGATTTCTTATAACGTTTTACACAGATAGGCAACAAAAATCTGATACGTTGCCTGCTACGTGCTACCTTGATGGATGTGCATGTGCCTACTCTAATTTTCACATCTGCTCTGATCTTTGTTACTGTACTAGGCACGCATATATCGTGCGCGCGTGAAATCGACTGATCAGGAGAAGTGGAGACGGGTGCGGACGTGATGCACATTTGCATGGTGCAGATCGAGGTCGATCGTGTCGTGTGCTGCCAAACTTGAGTGGCTTGCCGTCCCAAGCCTTTTTTGCCGCCCGCCATAGCTCGATAGGACCGGTCCTTGCACTGCATTGCATGGAGAGTACACGCTACAGCTAGCTATAGCTGATCATAGTTACTTTCACTTTTCGTGTGCTGGAAGCTAGAGAGATCGATTAACGCCGCCAAACGAAATTAAGGCTCAAGTACACGTATCAGTACGAGGTCTCTCTATTTAATTAAGGGTCTGTTCGGCACTCATTTCTTCTCCTCCTCTCACGAAGACACGAGTTGGGATAAAGGAGAAAGAAGTGGCTTATCCTAGCTTTCTCTCTTATTTCTTTTTTCTCATCCATGCATGAAGCTGTTTTGTCAAACATATTCTCTAAATAGCGCTTAGTTTCACATAGGAAGTTGGCCGTGAAGTTGTTTTTTCAAGAACAGCTTTCTATAAAATTAAATAATTACATGAACCAATTAAATCACAAATAAATTTTATTTACAACGATCACTGCAGGTTTACCCAACATTGAACGTATGCTTGAGTAGTATACATGTAACATATGACTAGCTTAGCTAGAAGTCCTATACACACACTCTGTACATGCTTGCTAAAATAAATAGCTGCTCACGTACTTCCAACTAATTAACTGTGTACGCTAGCTAATTTTTGGAGGTGCACGGCAGTGGAAGAACCGTCCCGGACTTTTTCCATTTTGCATTCTGGCAGGTGCTCTCTGCTGCATCGTCCTTACCGTTACCGCCCTGCATCTTCAGGCTAATGTTCTGCAGGGTAATGCCATGGCACGGGACATTCCTGCTGCAGTTCAGCTTGATGGCGTCCTTGGTCACGGTCGTCCCCCTGATATTCTTGAACACGACATTGCTGACCTCCACCGCGGATCCTTGCGCTTCGCACGGCGTAGCCTTGTCACAGTAGTTCTGGTCGATGGTGATCGGGTTCGCGACGTCGTACATGACCATGTTTTGGAACGTGATGTCCTTGGCGTACCCACTTCCTCCCTGATATGTCTTGATGCGTGCTCCGTTGGTCGTGCCATAGAGCTGCACTGAATCTATGGTGATGCCTGAGACTTCAGCTCTCGAGTTGTCGTCTCCCAAGCTCCCGATGCTGATCCCATGTCCTGGCCCGCACACGACCTGCGACACATGGAGATTATGTGTCCCGGTCTCGATGGATAGGCAATCATCACCGGTCTTGATCTTGCAGTTGGTGACTCGCACATCCGTGCTGCGTGTGATGTGGATGCCGTCGGTGTTTGGACTGGTACCAGGCGCTGTGATCGACAGGCCTGTCAGTTGCACGCCGGTGCAATCCTCGATGGACATGTGGATCTGCTGGCTGTTGACAATCTTCAGATCCTGTATTCTCAAGTTCGTACAGAAGTGGAACGACAGCGCCGTTGGGGCCTCCTTGCACGGCTGGGCCCTGTTGATCTTGCACGAGTTCTTCCACCACGTCTCGCCGTTGCCGTCGACGGCGCCGCCGCCGTTGACGGTGAGCCTGTCGACCTGACGGAACACGATCCAGTGCCGCCGATCCTCGTCGCTCCAGTCAGATCGGTTCGGCGACGCAACCAGCATGCCTTTGACCGTCACCGTGACGCTGGACTTGCACGGTCCATTGAGAGTGACGAGCTTGAGCAGGTAGCGCTTGCCGCCGGGGACGAGCAGGACGGCCGGCCGAGGCGAGGCGCACGCCGCGTTCCACGCCCTGGCCAGCGCCTGGGTATCGTCGTGGCTCCCTTCGCCTCGGGCGCCGTAGCTGTCGACGCTGAACACGGTCTGCGACGACACCAGCAACCTGCGGCCCATAGCCGCGGCTCCATCGGCGCCGGCAGAGGAGCTGATCCTGCTCGCGGCGTCATCATCAGCCGAGGTGGTGCTCGTGCCCGTGCCCGCAGCGGCGGCCTCTAGTACGGCGCCGGACAAGAAGAGCAGCGCGATGAGAGGCGGCAACAACATAATAAGCTGCGGCTGCTTGTTTGTACGGGACGCGGCCATTGTTGACGACGACAGAGCTAATAAGCAGCACGAATGCATGTTCGATCGACGATGACAGGGTAATATATACTCTCAACAGCTAGCTAGCAGCTTAATTGATCTCGGTCTGTGGTTATGAGCAAGGTCACGGGAGACTTAGCTTGCTTGATGAAATCCCCGAGAGTCGTTACTATAGCTAGTGTTGAACACTGGTTGCTTTGCTTGCTGGGCTTGTTGTGTGATTGGATGTTGAGCATGGATGAGCCTCAGCTCACGGGGCATATTTATACTAGTCGCTGGAGCCTGGATTCTTGGAGTTGGAGGCGAGGGGATAAAGGAACGGCATTGTTCACGTTGACTGTAGCGTGTGTGAAGAAGAATGAGCTCGGCCTACTGCATGGCATCACATCGTCATGGCAGGGTTGTTAGGCCTAGGCCCGTCGTCAGATTAGATATATATGCGTGCATGTAGAAGAAAGGATTATAGATTCTCCAAGCATGGGAAGCAGATCTATAGATGTACCTGAATATAATCACGCTTTCATGCACATTGCATTGGTTTATTTCTACTAGCTTTTTAGTGGCTCATGGCGGGGAAAAAAAAAAAACCCTCACGTGCAGCTTATCAATACGAGTTCCCTTATATTTCAGGTGCCTAAGTTTCTTAGGAGTGTCTATCTATCCGTCGACAAATTTTGTGTGGGCAGATTTGTTAGATTTTTTAAAGTGTAACGATGTAGTGACATCAGTTGTAGCACAAATCCTACAGCACAATCAAATGTGTAGTTTTGTTATTAAAAGACTATCAACAGATAAATAACAAAAGTCATTTATTTTACTGTTGTGATAACCCAACATGTAGTTTGTCATTTATATATTTGATTATAGAAAAGAAGATTGACTACCTTTACCGTGATCGGGAAAAATAAAACAATTTTGACTTATCTCTCTCTTGTGAGTTGTTCTTTCAATTAATTGTCTGATAAAATTATATATATATATATATATATATATATATATATATATATATATATATGATCTAAAAGTTTAGATAGACACTGAAATAAAGCGAGTCCTTATCAATATATGTGCTTGCATGTGAGCGTCTGAGATCCTCTTTGGCGTGGACACATACGTCAGTTCATATGCACGCGTATATATAGGAGCCTTAGCTAGGAACGTACGTGTCTCGGCGCTGTGCGGTTGAGGTGAACTAACGAAGCCGCGCGACACGCGTCTTCGTCCATCCATCTTGACATCTTCGTCCGTCGTCAGCTGACCACGTAGGTATATGTAGTAACGTCGTCCAGCCGTCCAGGCAGTTTGATCGAGCACGGATCATGGGGCTAGCTGTTGCCACATGACCTTCCGTGCTCCCAAGGGCAACTCGACGATCGATCCCTGAACACGCCGCCATATGCTTGATGCATGACGTCTCTTCCCTCTCCGTCACAGGTTGTGATTACTGTGACTTGCATTGTGAGACCAACGGCTGATGGCCAATGGCCATGACGCATGCATGTGATCGCTCCGGCGCTAATTAATTCATCGACGACAGTTGCCGGCGGCCGGCCTTGAATTGAATATAATAATAATGGTATTAAACGTGCGCGCGTACCTCTTCCAGTTCCAACCTTCACGTAGGTACGAAAAGTGCAAGCTGCCGTACCTGTACTTACTGCACACCAATGCAAGAAGAACACGTTCAAATATGTAATGCATACTTGGAAGGTTCTATAAGTTTTTGAAATAATAAAAGATTTTTTCATATATAAGGACAATATCATGGTAAGATGAGAAACTTTTAAAAGACTTTAAAGATGTGGAGAGCATAAAGTTGTCATGTTTCATGACAACTTAGGAATACTCCAGAAGCTTGGATATTTTGTATGGTAAGAAAATTCTAGAGATAGATATTTATAAGAAAGAGTGTGGAAGTTGTCACATGGCAACACCACAAGGACCATGAGCGCCTATAAATAGAGGTGCTCTCCTCCCTCCTTATATACTACCACCAAAAAGACATACCATGGCATAGGCATAAGATAGGAGATGGAGAGGTTGCCATGATAGTGTAGAGGTGTCTAGGATAGCCACATAAAAAGTGTAGAGTTTTATATCAAATTATGAGCAAGTGAATAAAGGTTTGAGTTTCCTCGTAAAGAGTCGGTCTCCCGTATTAGTGTCGGTGTGAAGGTCTCCTCATAATAATATAGGTTTAATAATCCACAAAAGAAGTGGTATCACTTCAGTTTAGTATCACTTTAAAAGATGAAGGTCAAGATTACAGACGCCGATTTCTCGACAGTACCGTTACGTGCTCGCTTCGCTCCCTGTCCGCGTCTCCACCCTACGCCACACAGCGGGGTGTTGTCATGTAGGTGCCACACGTAACACAGGCCAAACCTTATGGATTGCAGACACACACACTTACTATGGATCCAAATGTCTTTGTGGATTGCCATGGTTGTAAAAAAAACTCTTGTGCTTATTATATCGTTTATTCTCCGATATGTCTTTTACATTTTATTCAAAGGTCCCGCACTATACTCTCGGCTACAAGAATAGCATGGACCATCATTTTAGTCTGTACGTACGTACCACAACACTCGAATCCTAGAAAATTTACCAACAATTATATTTGGTTTCTAGAATAATGAATAAAGATGTTCTTTTGTCTTTCTTTTTGTTGTTACCTTCTTATTACATCCATGAACAATTTTCAGGCATTTTACATGAATGACGAATCTCTTGTATATATATGTGATTTCATTTTGGAATATGGACATCATTACTCCATTAGTATATCTATTCTCTGAATACTCATTCCGTTTTAAATTGTAGCTCGTTTGACTTTTTAACCTCAAGTTTGACCACTCGTCTCATTAAAAAAATAAGCCAACGTAGTCAAGTTTATGTCATTCTGGAAGGTCTTTTGTTAATAAAATAAGCCACAACAAAAGAAATGATATTTTGAATAAATTTTTGAATAAGACGAGTGGTCAAATTTGGGATAAAAATATCAAACGAACTACAATTTAAAATAGACTAATAATACCATGTAGTGACATTTAGATTTTCCATGACAATTAAACACATTCACACAGTCTGACAATATGACTCTTTTACTGAATATTAGTAGCAGATTGCATCATCATCATGGACACGTTGATATATGTTGCTTCTGGGCATTACATAGCTAGCATGTTCAGTTCCACAGATGCCTAACTGATCGAATTGTCACTGCCCGGCCGGGCCCTCATGCTCCCACCTTCATGGAGTTCACGTCCACTCCACATAAACAGATGGGCTTGACCTTACTTTCCATGCCAATTGCAACGAGCAAGGAAACGGATTTGAGAATTTTCGTCATGAAAAACCTGCATGTGGACACGATTCAGCCACTGATATAATTCCGGCACATTTATCTCCTTGCGATCACGCCGGAAGAATTCTCAGGGCCGGATCCATCGATACCTGCACGCGTGCGCATGGCTTGGCTGCAACCATGCACACTCTACTGCACAAACATATCTGCCAACCAAACTCTCCCGCGTTGCTCTTCTTCACAAGCAACGCACCTGACGCTCCTCAGGGCGCCTATATAAACTGCCGTGGGCATGCTGGTTCCTCACCAAGTCACCATCCAATCCAGCACCAGCACCAGCACCAACCTGAGCAACTTGCAACAAGAGGTGCACACTAGATAGCTATATCCATCAATATTCTGTTGTGGTCTCAAAGTTCGGACTGCAACTAACCACCGTGCTTAGCTCTGCCAATGGCATCTATCGGGAAGCTACTGAACCTTGCGTTCATGTCGCCCCTGCTCGCGCTGCTCTTCCTGTCCACAGTGTTCGAGGCTGCAGCCGCGAGCAACGACACCTCGTCTAACATGACGTCGTCGCCGTCGTCGCAGAGCGTGTTCAGCCTGGACCGTTACGGCGCCCGTGGCGACGGGCGGCACGACGACACGCAGGCTCTGGAAGAGGCATGGAAGGCGGCGTGCGCCTCGGCAGAACCGGCCGTCGTGCTCGTCCCCGGCGGCAACCGCTACCTGTTGAAGCTCGTCGCCCTCCGTGGCCCGTGCAAGTCCAGTGTCACGCTCACGGTGAAGGGCACTCTGGTTGCGTCGCCGAACCGGGCGGATTGGAGCGACAATGACAGGAGACACTGGATCATGTTCCGGAGCGTCAACAAGCTCACTCTCAATGGTGGTGGCGCCATCGATGGTAACGGCGAGAAGTGGTGGCCGCACTCGTGCAAGATCGACAAGGCTCAGCCTTGCAAGGAAGCTCCAACGGCTTTGTCATTCCATTACTGCACCAATTTGAGGGTGGAGGATCTAAAAATTGTCAACAGCCAGCAGATCCACATGTCGATCGAGGATTGCACCAGTGTGCAATTGGCAAGATTATCCATCACGGCCCCTGGCACGAGCCCCAACACTGACGGCATTCACATCACTCGGACCAAAGATGTACGGGTCACAGGCTGCAAGATTAAGACTGGGGATGATTGCATGTCAATCGAGGATGGGACTCACAACCTTCATGTCTCCAAAGTTGTTTGTGGTCCAGGACACGGCATTAGCATCGGAAGCTTAGGAGACGACAACTCAAGGGCTGAAGTCTCTGGCATTACCATAGATTCCGTGCAGCTATATGGCACGACCAATGGAGCACGCATCAAGACATACCAGGGAGGGAGTGGATACGCCAAGGACATCACATTCCAAAACATGATCATGTACAATGTCAAGAACCCAATAATCATCGACCAGAACTACTGCGACAAGGCTAAGCCATGTGGGCAACAAAAATCAGCAGTGCAGGTCAGCAATGTTGTCTTCAAGAACATTAGAGGGACAACTACTACCAAGGATGCCATCAAGATGAACTGCAGCAACAATGTCCCATGCCAAGCCATTTTCTTGCAGAACATCAACCTAAAAATCCAGGGCGGCAAAGGCAACACAGAAAGCACATGTGAGAATGCAAAATGGAGAAAAATTGGGACCGTTGAGCCGCAGCCTTGCACTGCCGCAAAGCAGGGGGGGCAATCGAACTCAATTGCTTGGCTTTGTAGTATGTACAGATAGAGTAGTCATATTGATGTATATATATCCCTAACACCCATGAAATTATGTACTCTGTCTGTATTAATTGGTTTATTCATGTAAATTTCATGTATATAATTTTTATGTGTTGCAAATACCGGACTCAACATTGAGAGAGCTTTCAAAAATATGCTAAGCAAGCTATGGTGGTCATTATAGCGACACTACCACATTTAGTGTTTTTTTCAAGAAAAAAAAAGATGCATATTGTTGCTTGGTGTTCCCTGATTTGCATCTACGTGCACTGCCGACTGTCAGATTCCCCCTTCCTACCAGTGTTTGATTACTTATTCTAGCGACTGGCAGTTTAGTTGTTGCACGTAGGCAATGGGGATGCCCACGGCTGCGTCCTCTACGGCCACCGCAGCAATCACGCAACGCAACACACAACCAGCTCGCCACATAGAAGTGCGTTTTCATTTGTTTGCTTTTTTTGAGAAGGGTGTGGTTTGTTCTTTCAGACAAAGGTCAGCAGTGCATGTTAGCAATGTTGTCTTCAAGAACATTAGAGGACAATCGTCACCAAGGATGCTATCAAGATGAACTGCAGCAAGAACGTCCCATGCATGCCAAATTGCCAAGGCATTACGTTGCAAAACATTGACCTGAAAACACATAAAGCACCTGCCAGAATGCAAAAATGTTTTTGCTTCCCTTAGAACCGCTGTAGAGACTTGGGAGGGCAAAACAGCATTGTTAACACCTCAGATATTAATTGCCAGAACACTGCCCATTGAAATATATACTCTGTACTACAACTTCGATTATATACAACTGATTGATAACAACAAGCTAGCCAGAGCCCGACCATGCGACCGCCCAACCCATCCCCTCCTCCCCCAGGAGACGACGCCGGCGCCGCCACTACCACCACCGAGCCCACAATTCTTTCTCCTCCCCACCCCCATCCAACCACAGATCGAAGCTCCTTTTCGCCGGATCTATCGATCCATGGGAGCAGCACGCCGCCCGGCCGCCGTCGCTGGCGAGAGGCCCTCTGGATGGTGGACGGGGCGATTCAGCCTCCATCCTCCCCTGCCAGCCCGCCGGCCGCCACTCCGGCGCCGCCGGCCACCAACCCAGCCCCCGACCACCCCAGCCAGTCCTCGCTCTCCCCAGACGCCACCCCCTTCTTCCCGGCGGAGACTTCAAGCCGCTCCTGTGACCTGCCACCTCCAGCCCCGAGCGCCACCACTTCGACCTCGTCGGCATCTCCTCCGGTGCCGACATCCACCACCACCAGTCCCTCGCTCCACGCACGCCCACAGAAGCTGCAATCTGCCATCCCTCCAACCCCGACCGGCGAAGACTTGGAGGAGGAACTGCTTGACTACGGAGATGAGGAAGACATAGAAGAGACCACGGATGAAGAAGAAGACATGGAGACACCACCTCCTCTAGTGAAGATGTCGCCAGCGGCAGCAAGCTCGGGCCCCCTGCCACCCAGCGGGTCGGCTACTGCTGCATCGACGGATGGGTCGACTGCTGCTGCTGCATCGACGGATGCCGCAATCCACTCCCCCACCGTGCTGAGGCATGAGCCAGCACAGGCGAGCGGCGCTCCACCGGCCAGCATGGAGCAGGGGGAGCCAATTGCATTGGATTGGCAAAAGGCAAAGGCGGGTCGCCGGAAATGTGCTGCAGCTGCACACGTTGGCACCAGCGCACCCAAGGCCGCGCCCTTGGCCGCCTTCAAGAAGCACTTCATCGGGAGATGTTTTTGGTGCCTCGCCTCAGACCACCAAGTTGCCAAGTGCCGGGATCCGGTCCGTTGCATCTCTTGCTGGAAGGTGGGGCATCTCGCCCAATCTCGCCGGCTTCGCATCATCGCCAACCAACTCTGCGCCCGCCTCAAGTTTCCGCCCAGAAGTATTCACAGTTGCATCATGTTTCCCCACTTCCTCACCAAGACTGCACCTCCCCTGCCAAGACCGGTATGGCGCGCATCCTGGGTGCTGACTCATCGTTGCCTGAGGTCTATCGCGCCAATGCATGGAAGATGCCAGTCGCCTCTAGGTACCCCGGAGGTGGCTGATGCGCTAAGCCACCATCTGCAGGTCCCTCGCCACAACATCTTGGTGACTAGCCACAGGCCCGGGGCATTTGTGGTGGAGTTTAGGTAGGCGTCAGAGGGCCATGCTTGGATGGTGGACACGGTGCCCAGGGACCGGGGTTGACCCACCAGCCGTCCTCCGTCAAGAGGGCAGAGGAGGAGAGACTGCCTTTCCTACACAACTAAGGAGTGGGAACGACGTCGATCACGGTCACCAGCTGTGACAGAACCGACCAATTTATTAGAGCACAAGCACATAATTCACCGTTAAGACAGCAAACTATATGATTGAGACCTAATAAACCCGGTAGTCATTCCGAAATCTCGAAGGATTTCAAACATTTCTAGCACGACCAAGATCGTAATGAGTTTAGCGTTTACCATTCACAACGTACATAGTTCGCACATAGTTTTACACCATCGGAGTATGAATAAAGTTATTACAAACCAAGTTTAAATTTCAAAATAGCGAAAGCGATTAAGTTCAAATACACACACACCAGTTCAAATACTATGCCAGGTCCTCGATCAATATCCAACAAAAGCATAAGGTAGAGTAGAGTGACCATGCCCAAGGTCTAGTCATCACCCAACGCGGAGTAGAAGCAGTGCTGATAATAGCCATAAAACATCTCACCATCTGCAACAACATGGGAAATAAAACCCTGAGTACGAGAATGTACTCAGCTAGACTTACCCGTCATAAACTAAAAATAAATTGACTCCAAGAAGTATGCAAGGCTATATAAGTAGGATAGATGACTCATACGTTGCGAAAAAGCTTGCGTTAAGAAAGAATTGATCATGACCTTCTAGCATTGTATTTTAAGTTGATTAACCTTATCATGCTAAATTAGCACCTGTACTAAATAAGCATGGTAATAATTATTCAATAGGAAAAGTAACCAATTCCGGTTGAGTATATTTCAATCTCAACAGCTCAACCATCTCATCTCTTGTTCAAGTTCTTACTATGATGCCGCCGCTCAAGTCAAGTGTTCACTGTTCAGGAACGATGGCGATTATAATCGATTACTAACCAGCTGGCGGGTATTCCTCACACAAACCACACTCACCAGCCACGGCGAGCTACAGATCACCCAAAGTTCAATTCGGGAAAATCGTGAGATCAACAGGTACCATCGTATCTGGGAACCGCCCGACTGCCTTATTCAGGGCGACCCTGACCTCGGACTAACTCTCTGTGTAACCCGTGGTCTTTCGTCTTCTCCAATACGATGCGTACAGCAGGTCGACTTCCGGCCCAAACCAAACCTAGGCTTCCCGGTCGGAACGACTTATCCTTCCAGCTAAATGTGAGGCATAAATTCAATATGACTTGAGGATATACAACGGACGGGGTCTTAGTTCGACACAGACGGGATAACCACACCAAACCTCCAGTTCAGTCTCAACACCAATCCCGCTCGGTCTCGATTTATTATCTCCACATGGTTATCTAAGATAACAATGTATTCAACCATTCTGAGTCACCACCTATAACTCGCGGATGACAGGAAATCACCCGACTTCTACCGATCTAGTTAAAGCAGGGCTAAGCAGATAATCGTACCTGAACCTAACAGGGTTGAAGTATAACAGTGGCAAGGAATATAAATAACGCAGCAACGGTATAAAACAACGCCTATAACTTAATGCATCAAACAAGTAAAGGACTCAAGTTAGATATTTTGTAAACCACAGGGAGAATGCTCCGGGGCTTGCTTTTCAGGAAAGAGCTTGGCTCGTGGTCAGGACACTCGAAAAGATCAGCTTCGAGATCCTCTTCTGCTGCTATCTCCCGCACCAGAGCTTTCTGCTGGCCTTCCTCTTCTGGTGCTCCGGGAAATATCGTTTCGAGCTCTGATGATCCTGTATGATGCATAGTGCGTATGAATACCATGTATACATAGAAAATACAATGCTGATGCTGATGGTGAATGAATGCTCAGCTAAGATAAATGATATGATTTTGGAACATGTAAGATAAGCACATGTCATCTGCATTCTCTTCTACCGACCAATCTTAAACAAGCCTCGTATTATAATTTACTCGCATGCTATAAGGAATTATAAACAACCATTGTTTTTGCATACTACCCTCTACTGAACCAAAACCAATAACAGATCACACACATCACAAATATCATAAAAAACATTTTTACACACATGAAATAACAACTTAAAGCATTATTAACTATTTAAAAGAAATCAGGGTAGAACTGCAACATGACTCTAGACTATTTAGAAAATTCTGTAAAAATTACAGGAGCTTAAGCATGTCTAATGTAGACCACCATAAAAATTTCAGGTCAAAATAGTAAGTACTTTATCCTACACAAAAATAACAAGGCAGCATAATTTAATGGGCATAAAATACTTTGTATATAGAAAAATGTCAAACAACAAATCTCAAAACATTCTTAGCTCTAGATTGGCCTAAAAACACTCTCCAAAAAGTTAACAAACTTAGTCTCACATTTTTCTGAGCAACAGAGAATTACTTATGCATTTTCTAAGATAAAAGCAATTAATAAATAAATCTATACAGAAAATTATCACAAATTTCATATTTCATATTTTTCATGCATAGATCTTCTCATAAGAAAAATACTGCAAGTTGAACCAACTCATTTGGGTGAAAAATAAGCAAGATATGATTTTTCAAAGGTTTTATTCAAATCTGGAAATAGTTATTTAAAACGAAAAAGAAAAACACTTTTGCACCGGAGACCCTGAGGTTAAGAGAAATTCACTAAGCCCAATAAAGAAATATCCTGTGTCTGGCAGACATGCACGAAGACCCTCGACTTTCCTTGAATTCAAGGACGACGTCCTTGCAAGAGGGGGAGAGAGAGGAGTGGCTCGGTTCACCGTTGCCGGCCGGGACGGTGGTTCTCCGGCGCGGCTGAGCGGCGAGGAAGCATGAGCGGGTCAAGGCGCATCGGTCTAGGGTTCTATTGAGGGCAGAGCATGGCCGTGGCGGCTTCGGCCGCGCGCACGCCGGAGCGGCGGCTCCCCGGCCGACGGCGAGGCCAAATTCGGCGAGAGGTGACCCGCATCGGCTCCATTAGCTAGGGCTACAGCTGCTACTCGATGAGGCGCACCTAATGCTGGAGGAAGGGAAAGGAAATGGCAGCTCAATCACCGGGGCCACGGTGGACCGCGAGCTCGCAGAGCCACGGTCATGGCGCCGGACGGCAACACGCCCGATTGGGCCATACCTCGGGCTCGGCTTGACGTGGTGAGGGCAGCAGAGGATGGAGCACACACGGACGAGCTCGATGGCAGCTTCCAGGAAGAAAATGGTGCGGTGGCGGGCGAAAATGGCGGCGGCGGATGATGGCGACGCCGGTGAGCTGCGCTGCGGGGAGGAGAGAGATGGGGAGAGGGGGAAAATGGAGCGGGGACAGAAAGAACAGCGGGCGCGCGGGCGAGTTAACGCGGTTGGAACGGCCGCTGCCGCCTCGGACCACCGGTGGACGCGCGCCACGCGGAGCGTGCGGGCTAGGTGCGATGGGCGGTGGCCGGCCATTTCCCTGACGGCTTTGACCAACCGTCACTGAAATACTATTTCCATGATCTCTAATACAAACTTTTCTGCCTAATAACTCTCAAACCAAGCTGAATTAGCCAAAACTTATATTGAAGAAAATATAGTTCTAGAAGAGTAGAACATTTTATCTATACAAAGTATGGCTAGATTCTGCATAGATTTTGAAATACAAAAATCCAAATGAAAAAGCCTTTAAAATTCCCTAAAATGAAAAAATAGCCCCCAAACCTGCATTTTTCAACCTTTTTTTAGCATCTTTCAAGCATTTTCATGAAAAGTGGTAATAACAACTTTCATTCCTTATGAAATCCTCTGCAAACTTTATTTAGGGTGCACATACATACAAGTAATCTAGCTACCACTTTCAAATCAGTCAAATAAAACCACTTTTATGGTCCACCTTGGTCAACCATGACATCAAAGCTTAATTAACCAAAACTATGAACATAAACCTAGGCTCATTTGGTGTCCTAATCATGTTTAGGTTACTTTAGAGGTCATCGAACACCAAACACTCATAACACTTATCCAAGTCATGTGAAATGCAACCATAATTTGAATAATTCAAGCATCCACATAAAATAACAATTAATTCAAGCATCCACATAAAATAACAATTAATCTTTTCATCAATGCTATGCATAATGATGCTTATGCTTAAGAATGCAAGTGATTATGCATGCTTAACACCAGAGTGTTACACCAGCGCTCCATCAAGCTAGGCCGGTGAGTCATGACCCTTTGGCTAACCCCCACAGGACAACGACTATTCCGGCAACTCACCTCTCTGAGCGCCACCTCTCCGAGCGCCATGACCCGATGATGCTGGAGCCTAACTGTCGTGCGATTTTGCCGGCGGCCACCCCCTCCTATGGTGCAGATGATGGCGGCAAGGACATCCACCTTGCTAAATCCTTGGTACATGAGAAGCCAGCAACAGCCCAAGAGAATGGGCACTAGGAGATGACTCAGGGGACAGAGTTTGAGTTGCCCGATTCCGCCACACCCTCGGTGGGCTAGGTCGATGTTATCTCCGACCGCGATGCCAATCTTGAGGAAAATCCTTGTCTAGGGATGGATATGGAGCACAGGAAGCGAGTAAATAGGCTCCCACTGATTTGCAGAGAGCAGAGGACGCTGATGGAGGCACGGAGACAAAGGACACCGGTGCTTGTGCCTCCTTCTGCAGGAAGATGTTCAAGAAGGCTCCTGAGCCGTTGCTATCAAGGCCGGCCTCACCTCCTGTTGTTAAGAAGCAGGTCAGTAGGTCGTGGACCAGAGGAGGTAGAAGGACTCTAGTCCCCACCCGCTCCAGCCTGCGTTAGGCCGCTCGTCCATCCTTCGTGCCAGTGGCACAGCGCGCCCAGCTCAAGCTTATGCATGAGCTAGAATTTATCAATGGAGAGTCGTCGGCGCCGGATGCAGCACTCATAGATTACCTGGACAGCTTTGGACAAAACCTCCCGGAGAAGGCAATCAAGGCACTATGGACTGCGGCGAAGCTTGACGACAAGGAGCTTTGCAAGGCCCTAGCTGCAATTGCAGCGGTGTTAGGGACAAATGAGATGGACATCTCATGATAGTGCTCAGGCATTGTATGACTTTTCGAGTAGCAGTTGTTGATGTTCCAATAGGTTACCCACGTACTATCTGGAGGTTACTAGCAGTTTATAGGCATATGTTTTCTGAGACCAAGTTGTTAGGGTCTCTTATTGTATCTTTAGAAGATGAGTAATCCGTTTAGCTCTCCTCATCCAGCTTAACAGTCTATCAAGCCTGGAATATTTTTATGCTGCTTGCGTATGTAATTCTCTGCTCTTCTTAATAAATATGCCGATTCCGGCACTTTCAAATATGCAAGATCAGCAGACGGTGAAGGAGTGCAGGAAGGATTTCGTGTGCCAGGTTTTTGCGTGGAAGACACACGAACTTTTGGTGGTTGTGCTTTTCGGGTGTTTCGTTCTAGGCGGCTGTAAACAACCATCAGTCATTTATAAACAACTGAACGAACGGGCAGCAGACTATCCCGAGTTCCTGTCAGACTTTTGGACTCCAGTTCGAGTCGGAGAAGCACCCCGCAGAGCTATATATCCACCGCGAACCAAGCGCACTTCCTTGCCTCGAGAAAAGTCGGCATTACACTCTTGCTCTTCATGAGTTTGAAGCCCAGCAATCGGCGAGGATTGCCTCGCAATCTCAAAGTCCGAGTCCGAGTCCGAGTCCGAGTCCGGGTTCTTTTTTGGCAAGCTTCAAACCATGCCCGTCCGCAGTTCGTCCAAACCGCCTCATACTCCAGTAACATCGCACACGAGCTGCTGAAGCTGGTGTTCGTGGCGTCCCTTCTCGCGCTGCTGCTCCTTGTGTCCTGTGCTTTCGAGGAGCAGTGATCCTTGTGGACAGTGATCATCATCCAGTTTCGCGAGCAACGGCATCTTGTCTGACGGCACGAGCTCTGGTGCCAGCAGACCCGCCGCCGCGCCCAGGAGCGCTAGGTCGCTGGCATCATCTCACCAGAGCGTGTTCAGCCTCGACAGCTACGGCGCCCGTGGCGACGGGAAGCACGACGACACGCCGGCGCTGGAGAAGGCGTGGAAGGCAGCGTGCGCCTCCCCAACGCCGGCCGTCGTGCTCGTCCCCAGCGGCGGGCGCTACCTGCTCAAGGTCGTCACCCTCCGCGGCCCGTGCAAGTCCAGCGTGGCGATCACCGCGAAGGGCACGCTGGTGGCGTCGCCGGACTGGGCGGACTGGAGCGACAGGGACAGGAGGCTCTGGATCGCGTTCCGAAGGGTCGACAAGCTCACCGTCAATGGCGGTGGCACCATCGACGGCAACGGCCAGAAATGGTGGCCATACTCGTGCAAGATCAACAAGACTCTGGTAAGTAATGTGGCGCCGACGACCGACCCTTTTGTTTATCTGAATATTTGTAAGCCCGTGCTTAGCTGAAATGGCTTCTGTTTTGTTCAGCCTTGCAAGGTAGCTCCAACGGCTCTGTCGTTCCACCACTGCACCAATCTGAGAGTGGACAATCTGAAGATTGTGAACAGCCAGCAGATGCACATGTCAGTCGAAGATTGCACCAATGTACTACTGGCACGTTTATCCATTACAGCGCCTGCCACGAGCCCAAACACTGACGGCATCCATATCAGTCGGAGCAAAGATGTACGGGTCAGAAACTGCAAGATCAAGACCGGTAAGTAGTTTCTTCCTTATTCGCATCATATATATGGACTATATATGCCAGTGTCTTCAAGCTTTAGCGAACTTAGATGTTTTTTTTCTCTGCTGAATTTACAGGGGATGACTGCATGTCAATCGAGAATGGAACTCATAACCTTCACGTCTCCAATGTTGTTTGCGGTCCGGGGCACGGGATCAGCATCGGAAGCTTAGGAGATGACAATTCACGAGCTGAAGTCTCTGGCATTACCATAGATTCAGTGCAACTATATGGCACGACCAATGGAGCACGGATCAAGACATACCAGGGAGGAAGTGGGTACGCCAAGGATATCACATTCCAAAACATGATCATGTACGGTGTCAAGAACCCAATAATCATCGACCAGCACTACTTCGACAAGGCTAAGCCATGCGTTGAACAAAAATCAGCAGTGCAGGTTAGCAATGTTGTCTTCAAGAATATTAGAGGGACAACTGTCACGAAGGATGCCATCAGGATGAACTGCAGCAAGAATGTTCCATGCCAAGGCATTACCTTAAATAACATTGACCTAAAAATGAAGACCGGCAGGGGCAACACACAAAGCACCTGCAGAAATGCAAAATGGAGAAAATGGGGGATGGTTGTTCCACAGCCTTGCACTGCCACAAAGTAGGGGGCCAAATGAACTTAGTTGTATTTTGTAGCATGTACAGATGAAGTGTAGAGACACCTAGCCATACTCATGTACATATGTTCCTAAGGAGTATACGTTAACTTCATGTAAATTTGCTGTATCTTCTTTAATAGAAAGTAGCAGCAGTTGATGCTTCTAGGAATACATGCCCTGTTCTAGTAAATCCAATGCCCTGTAACTCTGTAAGGTTACATGCATCTTGAGATATGTAGCCTGCAATGCATGGATCATATGTGTGATTAGACTAGTCAAAATGGAAAAATATAAAGACCGCCAAACGAATTCAAGACAATCTCTGAACTCTGAAGTGAACCAAAGCTTTCATTATTCATACAAATCACAAGGTAAAGTAGTTTTTTTGCTTCCCTTAGAACAACTGTAGAGACTTGGGAGGGCAAAACAGCATTGTTAACACCTCAAATATTAATTGCCTGAACACTGCCCAGAGTAATGTATACTCTCTTCTACGACTCTGATTATATACAACTGTTGACTGACTGACTGACTGAAAGAGAAACCCACAGTGCTCTACCTAATATAAGGAGCTAAGCTTGATCAGCAACCCAAAACAATTTCTGCGCCTCGGCAGGCATCAGCCGATCTTCTCTGTGTTGGTGTCGTCGGTTGGCCAGATGACCGTCTCCATGAGCCGCTCTCGCATCAGCGTCAGGTTCTCGTCAGAGATCTTCTCGTACGTGTTTGCATGGTCACATTTCTGACAGACAGGTTATTACATTTGCAGAACCAAAATGTCAGTCATCATCATCATATAAGTCGACAACAGGCAGGCTGGCAGGCTACAGCAGCAGCACTTGCTTATCAATGGTTACCTTGATCCATTTTCCATACAGGTGAAGCCTGGTGATCATCACTCGCTCTGCAAGCTCCTGCCTCTCCTGCAAGAGAAGCAGAGGCAACTGTGTGAGCTCGATTCGCAGCGGCACAAGATCCGCACAGGAATTCTGTGGATTTATACGTGTAGTGTATATATACCTTGCTGAGAGCACGGAGGAAATGCTTGCCATCAGTAGGTTTGTTGACAGCAACGAAGCTACAGCAGACGGAAACAAGAACATGCATGTTTACACAATGGAGAATTCAGAGTAGAACAGACAGGATTTGTTTGCTAGTAGTATTACTTGTAGAACCAGCGGTAGCTTGGTGGGTTCAACTCGTAGAGCTGGGTCAGCACGGTCTTCACGGCTTTGTAGGTGAAGTAGTTCATCAGTTGCTGCAGCCACAAACGCCAGGAGGAAAGTTCAGTTCAGAGAAAAGGTCAGCTGAAAGCAAGCGCCTTGAATTTCTCCAAATTGAAACGAACAAACGAATTTGGTCTCAGAAAATCAATACAAATCCTATGTTTTTCCCTCGATCTCGTGGCTACGTTTCAAGAACATTACCATACTTTGTCTGCGTTCAGCTCCTCGATCAGCAAAGCACATCAGAAGAAGAACAAGTGCAGCAAGAACAGATACAAGAAAATCTAGCCCAAGTAATCAATCAAAGCTGATGGAAATTACCCGCTGGACGTCGTCAAAGCTCTCCTCGTACTGTCCCGCGAGGTTGCAGACGATGCCGAGCCGGCCCTTGCCCTTGCTCCTGCCGCTGCTCCGGCTCTGCTGCCTGAGCGCCCAGACCGAGCACGCCGGGCGGCGAGCCTTCCTCCTCCAGTCGCCGGCGAACAAGCCGGTGGTGCTGCCCACGCCTGACCCTCTCAGCCCCGCCACGCCCACGGCCGCCGGCGACACCTGCACTCCGGCCATGCTGTCTGTGTAATTGATCTTCTTGCAGCCGCCGCAGCCGCAGCTCGCTTCCACTATAAACCTGGTCGACGATCTGGGGAGCAGCTAGCAGCGGCGGTGCGGCGTGGTATAAAGGGAAAGAAACCCAAGTGGCGCAGGGGAGAAGAGGACTTGTAGTGCTGTTTCGCCAGCTCGCTCCGTCCTCGTGGCTGGCTCTCGCGCTGCCCTGGCTGCGGCTCCTCCTCGCCAACCACAATTTTGTGAGGCACAGGGCGAACGGCCGTGAGGCCGTCCCTGCCTCGCGGGAAAACTTTTCGCGTCAGCACCACTGACCCGGCGAAGATTCTGACCGGAATCCTGGGCGGACCCGCGTGTCATGGACACGTCCACAGACCACAGGCCAGATGAGTGTTGGTCGTTGCCGGTAGGTTCGGCGAACCTGAGACGACAGAAGAGCAGCTTGCCAGTTTGAGTTTCAGGACGAGGCCACGGCAACGTAAGTTCCCCTGGCGCACCTCGTCGCAGCTGGCCGGTTAAGGCTGCGAGTGGAAGCTTGAGGTTCAAAGGAACCGGCGTGCAAGCAACGAAAGGACGGCAAATTGGAGAGTATATGTCTCTCTCAAGGAGAATTGAGATATGTAATCAATTAGTGCTCCACAAATGCAGTTCCTATAAGTCAAACCAAACCAACACCAGCCTCCAAAAACCTTCTGTGAAAAGACTATCATGTGATAATTATGTAACATTCACTGATAGGAAGTACCAAAGTACCACAATCCAAAACTTGACAGTAAAGAACAATATCCGGGGCAAAACAAAACCCAAAGTTGACTCCAACAGATCTTAACTATAATATAGAAAGTGCATTTAGACAACTCCCAACGAGTAGAGCTCTTCACGCAACCATCCTAAGCCTCTACTGTCTCAGTTGGGGCCTCAAGCGTAAGACCCTTGGTGGGCTTTGCCAGGAGGTCGGTGTACTGCTGGAACGGAGTCATGGAGAACTTGGTATTGGTCCAGAATTCAGGAGTAAGGAAGCCATAGGTCTTCATCAAGCAGTCGAAGGTTGCCTGTACATAACCAAACCAAACGAACGATAAATGGCACTGAACAGAAACCTATATAAGAATGTATTGATTAAATTGCAACAGAACCCAAAAAAATAAATAGATGCTAATAGGTCAACTGTTAGTGTAACCACAGAACAAACTTAAGCCATTTTAGAATTTTCAATACTGGATGAGTCACAAGCTAAGTATATATGTAACTAAATAATGATGTTACGTAAGTTCACAACATTTTTTTTCCAAAGATTGTTACTTTAGATAATATACATTATTCACAAACTAGGTTCATATAAAATCCAGCACAGTCCATTAAGAAGGTAGAATCTGGTGCTAGAAAAGTATGCAGACAATAATAAATGTCTAACCAGTCTGTAATTGCAGCAAAACTAGTACATCTAAATATGAAATGGAACCTAACATGAATGATAAATTTTGATAATTAACATCCAATCCGCGAGCATTTCAAGATTTAAAACTCATATCACAATGATGTATAGAATCAACCTGAGTCATTGGCATGTGGGTTAGGGTGTCAAAATCTTGGAAAGCTTTAGATGTCAATTTTAATAATTTCTCAGAATAAATAAGCTAAATCATAACAGCACACTGTATAGACTGTCCACTGCAATTTCATAATCGCAATAATAGAATTATCATATCGATTAGTAGCCATCTCTTTAGACTAGAAATAAATTTATATGCAATCAATAATTTCTGAAGTACAAAACCAGCACTTCCAACATATCACATAAATAAACGATCATGGTAACGCTATAAATTAAATTCAACATTTCACATAAGTTGAACATTTCACATAAGCTCATTCAGATATCAGCAATACAATATTACTAGCTCATCTTTGCATTCATTAATACCAGTCCTAAGGTGCAGGCATTGCAAATATGAATAATAAAATATGAAAAAGAGCCAGATGTCTTTGTAGTAATACCTTGACGAAGTTGCCAAGGGTCTTAGTGGAGCCACGGGACGAGGTGAAGACATCCTCAATGCCAGCGAACTGCAGCACCTTCTTGGGCACGCGCGCGGCGACGATGCCAGAACCCCTGGGCGCGGGCACCATGCGAACGGTGACGGAGCCACACTTTCCGGTGACCTTGCAGGGCACGGTGTGTGGCTGTCCGATCTTGTTACCCCAGTAACCCCTCCTGACGGGGACGATGGAGAGCTTGGCGAGGATGATGGCGCCGCGGATGGCGGTGGCCACCTCCTTGGCGCACTTGACTCCGAGGCCGACGTGGCCGTTGCCGTCGCCGACGACAACGAAGGCCTTGAAGCGGGTGCGCTGCCCGGCGCGGGTCTGCTTCTGGACGGGCGTGATCTTCATGACCTCGTCCTTGAGCCCCGGGACGAGCTCCTCCACGATCTGGTGCTCCTTGACAGGGAGCGAGTGGAGGTAGATCTCCTCGATCGAGTTGATCTTCTTCTCCCTGACGAGGCGGCCGAGCTTGGTGACGGGGACCCACTTCTCTTCCTCCTGGCGCGGGCCACGACGGCCGCCGCGGCGGCCGCCACGGTCGCCACGCCCGCCGCGCCCGAAGCCACGGCCGAACCCGCCGCGCTCGCCGCCACGCTCGCCGCCGCGCTCCGCCATGGTCGGGTAGGGAAGGATGGGGTGCCTGGGGCGCTCCGATGAGTGATGGGGGATGAGGGTTTGGGGGCTGCGGCGGCGCGAAGAGTGGCTGCAATGGAGACGATGAGGTATTTATCTGGAGGGATGGAACTAGGGTTTTCCCGGAGGTGATGCGGCTGAGGCCGTGGGCTGAAACACGGGCCAGGATCCAGTAAACATTCCAGCATTGCAGTTCTGAGGCCCATTTTCTGTAACGAAATTGACCTTCGAATTTTGTTTACCGGCCCATACACATAGCGATCGATCCAGGCTAATGGTCCACTAGGCCGCTTGATTCGGCCCAATAATAACAGGGCTTGACCCTTTCTCATGATGGAAAGAGAATCACGTGGTGAAGACCAAGCTGCTCTAAACTTTGTATGAAAAGATTTTATTACTTTTCATGCTATAATGTTTTATTTAGAGACCTCTACCTCCTTAAAATTTTTTCCTCAATACAGTAGCTCTGATTGCTGTTGCCTTTCCATCAGAGCATATTGTACAATTGGACTGAACTAAAATTGATCAGGATGTACAAATTGTAGGAACTCCTGGTTGCCAAATTTTATTTGAACAGGAAATGTTTTCATTTAGCACTGTCTACAGGGCAGTACTTCTTGAAGGCTTCTGGTGGCCAGCTTTTCTTCAGAAAAAGTTGTCTTTGTGCACAAGCACTATCAGCATTAAACTACGAGTAATTTGCTACCGGTCCCAAGGTGATTGTCCGTTCCTGGATGAAATTGAGATAATATTAAAGGTGAAACATCCTTACATTGTTCCTCTACTTGGCTACTACTTTGTTGGCGCCGATGAACTATTATTTATACATGACTACATGAGTACATGGAGAAGGGTAGTCTTGACTCTTGAGATGTGGCTCAAGAACCAAGGCTGTTGCCATGAAAGCGCACTTGGATAGTTGGATGACCAGACCTTCAGGATTCAGGAAGTGTTGCCCTATAAGACCAGAGTAAGAGCCAACTTCCAACAACTTATCTTAGCAGAATTTTGCCCAAAAATCAGTGGTTTCCAGAGTATTCCTTCAGCTACTTAAATGGCGTTCTAAAGAAGGGAAGATTGGAGCACTACTGAACATTTCAATTCTCAAACCAGACAATTGCTTCAATGCAGGATTGAAGACGAGTACATGCACCCGGCAGCAGGGGTGTGTGGGCAACCCTGATTATCCGCTTGTGTGACAGCAACTAACCAGACATTACGACCGATGCTTTCAGCTGCTGATGGCGAAAGTGTCGATTGTACTTCAGCCTTTCAGGGCACGAACAAACCACACCACCCCAAAATCCAAAACGTGGAGCGAACAAAAAGATGGGCAACCAAATTACGCAAGATTACATCACACCGCATGCATAAGTTCTGCACAGCATGATCAGATCCAGAGTTCGTCCACACTTGTCCCAACCCACCATACCAAATCACGACGAAGACGAAGCACAGCTACAGACGACGAGAGCACAGCAGACCTCCCTCACTCGGACGGAGCTCTCACGATTCATTGAGCAATCACACTACGCCTTGACGGGGACGACCTTGACCTGGTCCAGCACGGGGCCGCAGAGCGAGACGCCGTCGGTGACCTTGGTGTGGTAGTAGGAGCTGTAGAAGGTGAGGCGGGTCCGGACGCCGGCGGCCACGAACCTGAACGCCGCCGCCTTGAACCCGCCCTTCCCGGTGGACTCGAACGGCACCTTCTGCGTCACGTTGCCCGCGAACGCCTCCACCAGCATGGACCCGTGGCAGCCGTTCTTGGCGTCGCCCACGGCGAACGACAGGTTGTAGGCGCGGTTCGGCACGGTGCGGATCACCTGCGCGATGGCGCTCTCCCGCCCGGCCACCAGCTCCACCGCGTACTGCCCGGCTGGCACGGAGAAGTGCGCCACGTCGATGAACCGCACCGCCTTCAGCGACTCGATGATCCACCCCGGCAGCGGCGACGTCACGTCCTTCTGCTTGGGCGGCAGCAGCACGCCCACCGTCGAGTTCTTCAGCACCTGGGGACCGATCTCGAATCCAGCGTTCTTGATCAGGTTGTCTGCATTGCAACCAAAGATTCGATTCCTCCTTCAGATTACAATCGATCTGCAGTCCTCGAACCGGAAGAGAAAGTGAGGTGATGCATACCTTTAGTCGGGTACGGTGTGGGCAGCTCCTTGATGGCAACGGCGTCGAGCAGCGGGCCGCACGCGGGGTCCTCCTGCACGCCGGGGTTGGCGAAGGTGACCTGCGCGACGGGGGAGGAGGCGCGGAAGCCCCAGGCCCAGGTGTCGGCGGACGCACCGCTGTAGAGCGTGCGCACGGCGACGTCGGCGGGGGCCGAGAGCGACGGCGACACGGCCACGCGCAGGGACTCGTCCTGCGCGCACGTCCGCGTCGCCGCGAACGTCAGCGCGTACAGTGCGCCCGGGCGCACCGTCACGTTCTGCGACGCCGACGCGCGGCTGCCGAGGCGGAGCGCGTGCACGCCGTGCGGCACCGCGAAGAACATGCCCCCGGGCTGCGGCCCGCCCGAGACGTACTCCACGTGACCCTGCACCGTCCACCCCGGCAGCGAGTGGCGGCCCACGATGACGGTCTTGTTCAGCTTCCGCGGCGCCGTCTCGAAGTTGCCGTTGATGAGCAGGCCTGTGTGTGTGACCAAGGATGTATGAACAAAAATCAGATCTTTCGCTACGACTTCTGCACGCGCAAACTCAAAAACAATGACCAGCCATTTATCCGAATCTTTCAAAAAATAATCACATCATTTTTTCAGGGGTGAATAGAAATATGTTTTACTAGAACAGTAGAATGTCCTGCACAGACAGCTCTTGATGTAAAGTAGGAGGCTTTGTTTCCTCTTCAGAGATCAAGCATAGACTATTCTAAATGCACTGCATTTGACAGAATATTCTTGGAACAAAATAATCACAACTTTCTTGGACTGCAAGCCCCAAATGTGAACTGATCTATGATGAAAAGTAATAGAGTCCTGAACGAAAAATATAGTACTACTGCATTATAACTGATTATTACCGCCCAACACAAAACATATGTAGCGGTAAAACTGGAGATTTCGTGCTTGCGAGCATAGGACAGTGAAAGAACTAGATGAGACAGAAATGGAGCAGCAAACTTTGACTGTTCTCTGTTTCCTCTTCACAGAACAAGCATGGACTACTCCAAATGCACTGCATTTGACAGAACATCATGCAGATCTAAAAGAATCCAAACAGATGTCCCCGACATGGGACACCACACACAAGATTGGCATATAGAAACAGTGTGGGGAGACGAGAGGCAAGGGGTGTTTAGCAGCACAATGTCACCTTCAGCATCTTGAGCGTGACGAGGCGCAGGCGCTGGGGGCGGAGCACTGACGGCGAGCGTGGCGGCGGCCAAGGAGGAGGACGAGGAGGAGACGGAGAGGACCAGGAGCAGCAGCATTCCCCATGGAAGCTCCATTGCCAAGCTCTGCTAGCAGTAGCAGCTCTCTTTCGCTTTCCCTTGGCTTCTTCCCCGGGAGCTGGCCCTTCCTTTAACAAAAGGAGCGGATAACTTTCGCTGCAAACCCCCTTCGTTTGGATATTTGTAAACCAAACCTTGGTGGCTTTTGCTGCGGTACTCCGAAATCACCGTAGACCGTCCGTTTATTCCGATCCAACAGTCACGATCATCCGTTACTTTGTTTCAACGTGGCAAAAGTGTGTATCATATATAATACTAGTGCTAAGTTTTTTTTCAGAACGTGATATACACATGTACGCGTGGTTTTTTCTTGGAGGGAACGTGATATATGCACACAAAGGTATTATTTTTCAAATAAAATAATACCGAATACAAGGTATGTAACTTGCATGTGTTATGTATTAATTTAGTGGTGTTTTCCTAAATTGTTGGGAATTCGAATACAATTTGTATTCGATTATTGATAGTTTGATGGAAGTATCGAGGCACATAATTATCTCATATTCTACTGTAAACTGAATAGTTTGAATTTGGATTTGGATTAGATATCCACTTGATTTTGAAGACAATAAATATCTACTTGATTTATACATGCACAAGTATTTTTGTAGAAAAAAAAAATCGTGCATGTTCGTTGGCCGGAAAGGAAGGAAGGTACCACACATGCAGGAAAGGAAGGCCACGGGCTGGCTTCTGTTTCCATGAATAGGGGATTTGGCAATCTTTATTTTATTTATTCTTCTAACTGATTAATCAATTAATTATTTCAAAAATATAAAAATTAAGGACTCAGATTTGTTTGAGATATTACCTCCTAGCAAGTAAAAGGTGTATCATAGCATTGGCCAGCCTTGTTCACATATGTACTGTCTTATGATTGTGTGCAAGTACAATTATTATCCAAACTTGTTTTGTGCTTTTGGACGATGATGACAACACTATCGAGAGCGAACAGCGACAGGTAGTAGCAGCTTGAGCAAGATAGACAGCGACTAGGAGGATGTTCTCTTCCTCTCTGACAGCGTATTGGACATGCGCCGCCGCCGCGTGCCCAGTAGCTAGAATTGAAAAAACAAAAGTCGCGGGCTTTTAGATAGCTCAAAAATTTAATGTTATTGGTGTAGAACTGTAGATTGAGAAATCTATTTATTATCGTGTCAAAAAAATGATACTTCATGTAAAAAATAATTGTTCCTAAATCCAAATTGAGTAACAGTGATTGAGTTTAAAAAGAGGACATAAACATTCAGGACATAAATTAAGTTGTATTTGAATCCGGCATAAAAACAACCAAAGGTAGTCGGAGGTCCAGATAAGGACAGTAGTAAACATGAGCCTTTTGTGGTAAACCTCCGGCGTCCTCTTGGCGATCATTCGCCGCCGCGTCGCTGGCCCCCACTGCCCCGTGAAGTCAGTGACGGCAAGGACACGCACTAGATCGAGTAGAGAGCGGTGGACGGTCGCCCTGCTGACGGCGTTCAATAAATACGAGCAGCAGTAATCTTCGCCGGCCCGTGCAAATGCGATGCGCGGTGGTGGCGTGGTCCATCATAAGCAGGGAGCGTGGCAGGCCGAGGCCAGCAAACTCGTTTCGGAACCGGGGAACCAAAAAAAAAAAAAACAGAAAAGAGTGAAGCATGCGCACGTAGGACGGGACGGGCAAACCCCGAAGCGATCGAGTTCGCTTGCGGTACTCCACTCAACTTTGCTACGGAGTAGGGAGGAGTAAAACAAGACGAGAGAGAGGATGAGCCGAGGAGCACAGCGCCGCATACAGGCAGGCAGATCCAGATTCCAGAAGATGCTCGTCAATCTTCGTCGTGACCGCCGTGTTCCTCTCACCATGACACCGTCATCCATGATCCGTCGTCGATTCCCAGTTTCCCACACGCGCGCGTACCGCCCTGCACGGGCTGTACGTGGATTCGCGATCCGCGACGGACGGGCTGCGTACGCTACAGAACAGACCACAGTACAGGCCTCGGAGTATTTACTCCTACAGTACGTCGTGCAGGATACTGTACCGAGCGAGCGGTTGATACTGCTCCTAGTAGGTCCGCCCTAGCGCATTGCATGATTTCGGCAGGCACGGGTGAGGGTTTCCCGCCATTTCGCCCTCGGATGCTCCTGGGGTGGGGTCATGATGCGTCCCCCGTTCCCGTTGGGTGGGCAGCCCCGCAGCCGCAGCAGGGATACCAAGGCAGGCGAGTGATGAGGTGGGGCCACCGTCGGACCGCGGAAAAGGACATGGCACAGGGATCAGGGAACAGGGCAGGGGTCGTCGTCGTCATGCACGTTCCCTCGCTGCGCTGCTGCCGCATCCGCATGGGCGCCCTTCACGTCCATCGCCACCCGCAACAAGCGCCCGTGCCGGTCACGTGACCCTGCCTACCTGGGCTGGGCCAGAGGCCTGGTTGGGTTGGGCCCCTCTCTTTCCCTGCATTTCCTCGTTCCAGGCTCCTCCACCCTGTGCAGCCCACCTTTATGGATTCATTCTAATATGTTGAAATAAACTAAACATAGCCTACATTATTCAATTCTGTATATAATGTAATGCACTTTACTCAACCGAGACCTTAAAAGAGGACCTAAGTACATAGAGGCGCAGTGAACAACATGTAGGTATGAAGTAACAGGGTGAGATAAAATTAGTCTGTTATAGGTAACATTAAGCATACATTTTTGTAGATAACATGAGGCAAGCACATCAATTTTTTTGACTGAAAACGATGGCTCCCAGAAGCATGTGGAATCCTTAAATGAGGATGGCTGACACTATGGATTTAACCTGAAAGAGCAGGAGTTGCATTAGAAATCAAATAGGTATAGGTATAGGTATAGGTATAGGTGGTTGATGCTAAACACTATGGTTTGACGCCAAGTAGGTAGAACTGCACCAAGGCATTTACCTATCAAGTCAAGTAATTATATGTCTGTAAAAATAATAGATAAAAACGTATGGCCATACATCAAAGACGAAAATATATACCTACAGTGTATTGAAAGCAAAGATTATGAAGCTCGACCCTCTCCCCCTCGAAGTCCTCCCTAAACCAAGGAATAAGACGAGCTTGAGCTCGAGAACACACGCACACACAGCACCCGCTCTGGTTCGGCGTTGGCTGAACCGAAACTCTGAAATGTGGTGGCGAGAGCTTTTTTTTCCATTACATTGCACACATATATATACAAGTCATGTACCTGCTACAGGGTACAAGAACATGGCCGACCTCAGCCCACCTACTCCTAGTACTAAATCAGCCAGGAAGTGACCGATATACCTCTACCTACTCCTACCATGCTGCTACAGCACCAGTGTTGGCCTAATGCCATGCCCTGCCGCACGTCCTGGCCTCGAGCAGACGACTCCCTGCCCTGGCCATGCCGAGTAAAGAAAGTGGGTTAGCAGCAGATCATGTCTAACAATCTTCCCCTAATCCTGCTGCTAGCCCTTGACCTCCACCATGCCAATCATCTTCCTCAGCTCCTGGAACCGAAGACGCCCGAGTGACTTGGTGAGGATATCAGCGA
Source organism: Bothriochloa decipiens (assembly GCA_023333625.1). Lineage (NCBI taxonomy): Eukaryota > Viridiplantae > Streptophyta > Magnoliopsida > Poales > Poaceae > Bothriochloa > Bothriochloa decipiens. The sequence continues at coordinate 4,904,033 of CM041628.1, read as the reverse complement.
GCTGACGACCAGTGTCGACGGACTCGATGACTAGCTGCCCTCCATCGACGCAATCACGAAGGAAGTGAAATTTCACGTCGATGTGCTTGCTTCTGTCGTGGAGGATGGGGTTCTTCGCCAGCGCAATTGCTGGCTGGTTGTCCACCCTTAGCGCCGGCGGTCGAGCCTCAACACCAGTGAGCTCGCTCAGCAACCGTCGCAGCCAGACCACCTGGCACGCCGCCATGGCCGCCGCCACGTACTCTGCCTCGCACGTAGACAAGGCCACCATCTTCTGTCCCGAGGTGCTCCGCCGTCCATCCACATCGTCTGCCATGTCCGCGTCGCTGAACGCCGTGAGCCCCGGCGCACCCTCCTTGGTCTCCGGCGGTGCTTCGCTGAACACCGACAGCTGAAGCCCGCCGCGCTTGGGGAAGACGATTCCCCACTCCGCCGTGCCCTGGACGTAGCGCAATAAGCTCTTGACCGCCGTCCAGTAGTCATCCCGCGGATCCTCCATGAACCTGCTCACATAGCCCACCGCGAACGCAATATCCGGCCTTGTGTGAGTCAGCCAGCGCAGCCCCCCAACGATGCTCCGGTAGAGCGTAGCATCCACCTTCGCCGCGGTGCTCTGCCTCGAGAGCTTGATGCGCTCCTCCATCGGCGTGGCCACAGCCTTGCAGCCCGCCATGCCCGCCCGCTCGAGCAGCTTCTGTGCGTAAGCGCGCTGCCCAAGTCTGATGGCGTCCTTCCCCTGCCTCACCTCGATCCCGAGGTAGTAGGACAGGGCACCCAGATCGCTCATCCGGAACCGCGCGGCCATTTCTTCCTTGAAGTTGGCGATGTCCTGAACCCTCGCGCCGGTGACGATGAGGTCGTCCACGTACACCCCAACGATGAGATGCTCCTTCCCCCGTCGACGGGTGTACAGTGCGGGCTCCATGGCGCACCTCCCGAACATGAGCTCAGCCATGGTGGCGTCGAGCTTGGCGTTCCATGCCCCCGGTGCCTGGCGCAGGCCGTAGAGGGCCTTGCGTAGCCGCAACACCTTCTTCGCGCCCTTGACGACGAACCCCGGCGCCTGCTTAACGTAGACCGTCTCGGCCAGGTCCCCGTTGAGGAACGCTGACTTGACGTCGAGGTGGTGAACCTGCGACTCCTTGGCAACGGCGAGGGCGAGTAGGAGTCGCACCGACTCCATGCGCGCGACGGGGGCAAAGATCTCCTCGAAGTCGACCCCTTCGCGCTGCACGAACCCTCGAGCAACGAGGCGCGCCTTGTGCTTCACTATGGCCCCATGCTCGTCCCACTTCACCTTGAAAACCCAATTGAGTCCGATCGGCCGGCAACCTGCCAGCGAATCGACTAATTCCTAGGTTTCGTTCTTCTCGATGGCCTTCATCTCCTCCAGCATCGCCTTCCGCCATGCTGCGTCGCGCTCGGCAACGGCGAACGTGGTCGGCTCCTCTGCACTCAACAAGAGTAGAGTATGGTCGTCGTCGAGGAGTCGCGCCGCCAGACCAGACGCCTCCGTGTCGCCGACAATGTTCCCGATCCGGCGAAATCGCACCTTCTCTCCTTCGTGGTAGGCGTCCACGAAATTCGAGACATTGGACGGTGGGGTCGCGTATTCCATGCTTGCCACTGCCGCCGTTGTCCTTCGAGACGGGATCGTTCGCAGCGGAGAGGTTCCGTCAGTCGAGACACCCAGACCAGCGGTCGAGACCCCCCGTCCCGCGGTCGAGGCCCACCCATCTCGCGGTCGAGGCCCCCTGTGCCTGGGTCAAGGCCCTTTGTGCGGTCGAGGCCCCCCTGTGCCTGGGTCGAGGCCCTTTGTCCCTCGCTCATGGCCTCTTGGCCCGCAGTCGAGGCGGGGTCGTTCGAACCCGAAGTCCTTCCGTCAGCCGAAGCCCCCCGTCGGGGGGGGGGTGTCCAGCGTATCGAAGTGCGGTCGAGGCCAGGGGACCCTCCTCCGGGTGGACTGGGTGGTCCTCCACCCCAGGACGTGCGGCAGGGCATGGCATTAGGCCATCACTAGCGCTGTAGCAACATGGTAGGAGTAGTTAGAGGTACATCGATCACTTCCTGGCTGATTTAGTACTAGGAGTAGGTGGGCTGAGGTCGGCCATGTTCTTGTACCCTGTAGCAGGTACACGACTCCCTGTCCTGGCCATGCCAAGCAAAGAAAGTGGGTTTCGAGTAAAGAAAGTGGGTTGGCAGCAGATTACGTCTAACAAATCTCATCCATTTCAGCCATCTCCTATACTGCGAAAAATGTAGAACTTTAGAAATTAGAGAGCGAGGCAACTGGGAATATTGTGGATATTAATTCAGATACATTAACATAAATGGAAACTACATATATCTTTTCCACGAATGACAAATCTGGGAGTATATATCATAGCCCAGACGATAGTGGTAGTATGTAGTCACCCATGAGTCATTACAGTGCTTATGGTAAGATTGTATGTGGACTAATTAAACAAGTACTGAACATACAAAAACACCCAAGTCAGGGGTACTGCGAGGTAGAGGTGGCAGTAGACGGCGTCCCAGCACGGTTGGCAGGAAGCTTTTGAGGAGCACGACACGGGTCGTAGTATCGACTGATGGCCTACAAACACAGGCACACAGTATTAGCAATCATACTCCAGTAAGTAGCAAACATACTCCTTTTCAACATTTCATCGAGCACTCGAAGGCCACAGAACAGCAAAGAGCAGAGGAGGCGGCAGTTCAAATGTGAACTCACCTTGCTGATGGCAGAGGGAAGAGGTGGTTCGGCATGCGGTGGCGGAGCGAGAGTGGAGGCCCCCGGCGTGGCAGGACACCATGAGGACGCGTGAGGTGTGAGGCACGACGAAGCCGGTGAAGAGCACACACAGGAACAGGTAGTCCAGCAGCCGGAGGATCCGCTTCTCCGGCGCCGGTCCACCAGGCCACCACCTTCATCGCGTACATGCGTTGGGAGTTGGGTAAAGGATAGGGCGAGGCGCGGTTGCGGCCATTCGCGGGAGTCGCCGGCAACACGGGAGGCAGCGAGCGCCGGTGCGCGTGCGTGCGGCGCTGCGGCTGCGTCGGTCCGGCCGCATGCTGTGGAAGTGCGTCAGGGCGACGTGCTTGGTGGAAAGGGAGACGGACGTAAGCGGGGTAGAGATGCTGTGGCAGGCCTCGGCGGCGACGGCGAGGAGGCCGGACTCTGCGCCTCCGCGGAGCAAGCGAGGTCGTGGTTTCTTTCCTGACCCAGCCCGGGGAGGAGACGGCGGTTCCAGAAACTGTCTGCGTGGCCGACATCTGATGGTGTCGTGTGTACCAACAGCAGGGTTGAACGGCTGAGATTGGATAACTGTAGATGAATAGGAAACTGAGTCTTGCATGCTGGTGGATGAGCTTTTATTATTTATTATTATTATATTTATTTATTTTATTATAGATATAGATTTGTGCAAGATTGTACAGTAATTAATTTAATTTTATAGAAAGAAGAAAGATAAAAACATGAAAAAATAAATCCGTGCGCCAAACAAGACCTAAGAAAACGGCTACAAATAAAGTCTACTTGTGCCTTTATCTGCTATATATACAGTGTGTTAACATATACCCCGCCGTATTTTTCTCACAGAGTTGGAACATGTGCTGCTTCGTCTGGAGTAGTTCATTCTCACGAGTAAAACACAAAAAACGAACAAAAATCCCATATTCTAAAGGTGTAAACATGGTGATACACAAAAGACCCTCCTGATCACTTGCAAGGATGGCTCTTGAAGTTACCGGTCTGTTGATCACAGGGGCAATCTTCCAAAATAGCGTCATTAGCAACTTCATTCTACTCCCCTTTTCTGTTCTCTCACTGTTTTAGCAGAGCTCAAACTCTGTGCCTCTTGACCATCATCAAGTGCATACAGGATGATGCCGGCCGGTGCGGCGTCTCTTTCTATCGTCCATTTTACTGGTGCGGATAATAACTACGATAATGTGCTCTCACTGTGTGTTTCGAAAGAAAATATTGAGTGCGATTAATATGGTTGTTAGGTGCTGGTTGTTACGACATGACAACAGTATTTCATACATATATTTCTCCAAAAATAAATAAACAGGAACTTCATTGATCAGCGTGTCTATCCGATGTTGGTCCGTGTCTATACTCGCGCTCTATAAATATGCCGCTATCAGCCATCTTATCCTTCACCTGACCCAGAAGAAATGAACCAACTGAATCGATAGAAAGAGGTCTGGGAAAAAGGCTTCTCCGGATCCCGAAAAAGGTACACTTTGCTAGTCCATTATAAAAGAATTATTAGACATACAAAAAGCAATTCTTAGGTTAGGTTTGAGCGTTTTATGAAAGTTATGAGCTCTTTCTCTTAATATAAAACGAATTTTGAGTTATTTTACAGTTTTCCTTTTTTAGGTCCGATCGAAGAATTTACAAAAAGAAAAACATCAATATTTAGCAAATTAATTTGTATCATTAGATATGCTATAAAAACATTTCTATAATATAGTTATTTGTCGTTAGGTATGTTTATATTTCTATATAACTTCGATCAATCATATACTAGTTTCATTCTTATCCAAATATAGTTATAACTGCACCTATTTCTTATTACAGGACGGGGCAAGATCGCGAAGTAAATAATGTCAGGGACTCTAGATCTTGCTCGGAGCATGGGAGGGTCGATTGACAAGGAGCAAGTTAAATCGGCCGTTGATGAGTAATTCACTGTTTTCATTATTGTTGTATACAGCTACTTCCTCCCCTTTTACCTACTATACAAGTTTATTTTAAATAAAATTATTTTTAAAACATTTATAACACACACGTATTTACCCTATGAACAAATATAAGCTAACCTTATATCTATGCATATTTAAACCATATATCTATGAGTATCTTTGAAGAACTAAACACATATGTAAACCGGATATCTATGAGCATCTCCAAACAACTGAGACGACATATCTCAAAATTTACAAAGTCACCACATATACCTTGTCGTCGATAAAGATGTTCTCTGTTACTAAAAGAATAATGTCCATGAAAATGTTGGCTGCTATTAAAAGAATAATGTCAATAAATTTTAAAATAAATTCAGAAAAATATGAGCATATCAAGTAAGAACTTTGAAGCCGTGTTGACGGATATCTCCGCAAGTAATCCAACCAACTCGCTCTAAATAATTGCATTGATCACCGGCATCCTTTTTTTTGTTTGGCCCTTGAGTCCTCTTTCCGTCTACCGTAACTTTGTTTTAGTTCTAATAAAAATAGCCGAAGTGCGGGGACAGTGGCACGGTAACCGCGTAATCGAGCACCGACGACCAAAAATGGTCGTCTGGGCTGGCCTGCCGTCGTCACAGCCCCCACCCACCCCACCCCACCCACCCACACACACGCAAGGTCGCTTCCTCCTCTCCTCACGCTTTGCACGCCTCCGTCCGCATAATCGAGCAGGCAATGGGCCATGTTAGCATTACGTCTACTTCTTTCCGTGGCTGCGTGGAAGTTGTTCGACGAATAGCCGGAGCCAGCAGAACATCACCGGAGGTGCTACCGGTCTTGGCAATCCTGGTCGGTTCCTCGGCCGAAGCTAGCCGCATCTAGGCATTGACAATGTTTTGGCCTAATCTGCCCTTCGCTGTCATCCGACCCTCGACCAACCAGCTGCCCCTGGTTAGCTTTACCTTTTCTCTCTAAATGCAGTTCTCATTTTTTAGTCAACCATGATTGAAACAAATACTCCTTCCATTTCAAATTATGTTATTAGAGTGTCAAAACATCTCAAGTGTGACCAATATTATATAAAAAATAAAGAGATTTATGACATCAAACATGTATACTATAATATAATAACTAATGAAAAATCTAACGATACTTATTCATATCATAAATGGTATTATTTTGTTATATAAATTTGGTTAAAGTTGATATTATTTGACTCTCCAAGAAAGTTGGCATGCTTATAATTTGGGATGGACGAGTACACTTTATTTTGCTATAAAAGTTTAAAGCACTTCAGTCCTACTCCTACCTTACACAATATTATCAAGTGTTAATTTCTCGTTCTCATCAGGTACTTGAAGTACCACGACCTACACGGAGGTGAACAAGAATCAAGGAAATCAAATTACACTGATTTGGTAGGCTTCGGTATCCATTCAACACTTACTTAATTATTGGTCCCTCTGTTTATAAATATCAGATGTTTGCAAATCAGGTGAATAAGTACTACGATCTTGCCACTGGCTTCTACGAATATGGGTGGGGCGACTCATTCCATTTTGCTAGCAGGTCAGCTACGTATACATACCTTGCTCTAGTTATTACTATTTAGCGACAATAACAACATCTGTTTTCTGTTGTATCTCAGTTGAGATGTCGAGTTGCTCTAGATCACAGTTTTGGTAATTTTACTTCTTCAATCCCATGTTTGCATATATTTCAGATATCCGGGTGAGACTCTCCGTGAAAGCATTAAACGGCATCAGCATTTTATGGCACTACAACTGGGGCTCAAGAAGGGCATGAAGGTCAGTGGAGAAGCGTAATTATTTTGCTAATTAACTATAGAGGGCATTTTTCATTTTAGAAACAATAGAGGATACTAAGCAGTACTGTTAAAATAACGTATATATATGTGTACGTTGCAAGTAAACTCTATAGCACATTTGCTTTTCCCTCTGATACCACCAATATACTGCCTCAATTCATCCAAAACACACATAGTTAATAATGAGCCTACAAAAAGTGTGTCACCCCTTAACTTTTTTGCTTAGTCTTTAGCATACACAATCCATGGCAGACTAAAACGTTTATTGCAGGTTATCAACCCTTAACTTTTTTTTTACTTAGTCTTTAGCACCCCATCCATGACAAACTAAAATGTTTATTGCAGGTCCTGGATGTGGGATGTGGAATTGGGGGGCCCTTAATAGAAATTGCCAGATTCAGGCAATGATTTGCACTAAAACTTCATTACGCATTCAATCAATAAATTATACAATCATGAAGAGCATACATATGAATTTTTAATTCAATTTACTGTAGCTCAGCACTGATAACTGGATTGAACAACAACGACTACCAGATCTCAAGGGGCAAGGTTTTTATTTTATCATTTTTCTTTTGGAATAAAAATACTTGCATATGGATATGCAGCATTTAATTTTTGGTTGCAGGAGCTCATTTTTTCTGCTTGTTTGAGTGAGCAATGTTCCTTCATGAAGGTATATTGGTGTTTATAGTTTTATTCATTATATTTGTTATTAGTTCCGGTTAGAAGGGCGGCCCTGGTGCAAGCGGTAGAGTTTTATCGCCCTGACCAAGAGGTCCAGGGTTCAAGCCCCAGCCTCTGCACATTTGTACAGGGATGGCTGCTGGCTATTTTTTCTTCCCTAGACCCCGCAGTGCCGGAGCCTACGGCACTAAATACGCTTTTTTTTTTAGTTCCGGTCAGTGGAGAAGAAACAGTAATGCCTTATCTTCTCTTGTTAATTGCAGGGGGACTTCATGAACATGCCAATAGCTGATAACACCTTTGATGCGGCCTATGCAATACAGGCTACATGTCATGCACCAGATGCAGTATGTCTCGCGTCATACTTCTATCCAAGTCAAAGTCAAGGTTTAATTTCACAGGAATACCGCAGACTCAGTGTTGTTTAAATTTTTCGTCCCTGGTTATCACAGCAAGTCGTCTATAGTGAAATCTACCGTGTGCTGAAACCTGGGCAATATTTTGCACTTGATGAATGGTGCTTGACCGACCTATTTGATCCAAACAACGCTAAGCATCTGGCCATCAAGGCTGAGATTGAACTCGGTGACGGCCTGCCTGACATCCGTACCACTCGCCAGTGTGTCCAAGCTATGAAAGATGCAGGATTTGAGGTGCCACACAAGTATATTATTAGCACAATGATAGATCTTGTTACCCACTAATATTATATTAAAGGTCATTTTTGCAAAGGATCTTGGTCAAGATTTTCCTTGCCCATGGTACCAGACGTTAGATCCCAACAATTTTTCATGGACTAGCTTCCAATGCACACGGCCAGGACGGATCATCACCCGTGCAATTGTAAGACTATAAATAAAATATTGTCCATATTAAGATAATTTTCTATGTGATCTATTATTTTTGGAGTTGAGACGTTCTACTCCGTGAGTTAACTCTTTTTCTCAGGTGAATACACTGGAGTTCCTCCGTGTCGCCCCAGCAGGCAGCGTGGGAACCTACAACCTCCTGTTGAGTGCCTCTGATGGCCTTCTAAAGGGTGGCCGGTAAGTCCTGATTTCACCAAATTGTTTTAGAGAAAGGCAATGCAACTTTTATCTTTTATCGACAGCCGATTATGAGAAATTCTTCTAGTGGTATCCACATAAGTGAACAGACCAAATTAATCCAAATTTGATGAAACTAACAGCCCCACATGATCTCAGGGAAGGAATCTTCACAGCGACCTTCTTCGTCCTGGGCCGCAAGCCTCTCAAGGAAACTGGAATAATAGTGAACGACGACAATCTTTGAGCTGCAAGTATGGGGTTGTACTTATAATAGCTATCATGGCCAACTTGTGCTGTACTGAGGTGTGATTACTGGTTTGTCTTATGGCTCTTCCACTGTGTGCTTGAGATATCTTCCTGCAGTAGCTTGTAGCTTGTGTGCTCTACCATGAAGGCATGAACTATCTGAATAAAATGCTCTCTGCGAGTTGTATTAATAATCGCACCATTTCTTGGCATTGGCAACACGATCTTGCTAGAACTAATATGTACTGCCTGGATTTGACATATGAGAATAACATTAATGGATATATCATCAAGGTTATGTCATGTCATTGTAATTCTATTTGGTTCTCGCGTTGGTGCAATGGTGCATACTTTGAAAAACTAGTTGTCGAGGTGTACATCCGAGACTTGCTGTAAGCGTGGCACTTTAAACACAAGGCGTTGTTAGATTCAAGGCAAATATGAATGTATGTCCCTGGATATTGTAAGTCAATCAAACAGGAAAAATACAAAGAACGTTGAAGACAAGAAACCTGAGAAAAGCACAACATCTCGACAATATAATCCACATCATCAGCTAACAAGAACACAGACATACGTACACACCCAAGAAAGGAAAACCTCCACCGTCATCATGTATGGCAAAACAATCGCATGTCGACCGACAAATGCACAGGGCCCCACTGGGTAGCAAGTATGTGATGATCTAGTGCAGCATCGCCATGGAGGCGACCGCCGCCAGCGCCATGGCAACGACGACGGCCCGGTTGCTTGCACTGACCCCCGCGCTGTTGGCGTTGGGCGCGGGCGCGGTGGTGGCCGTCGCGTCGGGCGGGCTGTCCGTGGACGACGCGGGCGGTGGCGCCGAGGCGGCGCTCGGCTCGGCGCTGCCGCTGGGGCTGGGGGACGCCGCCTTGCCTGAGCGCGCGGCGGCGGCGGGCGCCGGGGAAGGTGCGCCAGAGGAGCGCGTCTTGAGGACGCGGATGTTGACCTTCTGGCCCGCGGCGCAGTGGCCGGGCACGCCGCAGATGAAGAAGCGGTGGCCGGGGCTCTTGATGACGATCTTGTCGTCGCCGGAGGTGTGCGTGGCGATCGGCGTCGAGTTGGTGCAGCTGTCGTAGTCGGCCTTCCTCACCTCCAGCACGTTGTGGATGCCCGGTGGGTACGTGAACTCTGCACGCGCGCGGCAATTCATGCGACACGCCATGTCAGCTCATCATCACATCAGACGTTCTCTATATGATCTTTCGATGCCAGAATAACAGGAACAAAAAGAAGCAGCTGGATGAGGAAAAACGTGCAGCCTACGGTACATCTACCCTGTAAAGAGACTAACACTTCGTTTGATGCCACCGATCCCAAAAACTCAACATGCTTGTATGCTACCTCATGATTGAAATTCTGTCAAAGTTCTTGGCTTTGCAGCTACTTGTTGACACTAGTATATACTGATATAATGGATGCACGCATGGTGGTTGCATCTAGATGATGGTTTGGCAATGATACTACCATTTTTCTACCATCTTCATGAATCATGATAAGTATACACTATATATGGTCCTCGATTACGTTCGGAGTATAAACAGCCTGATTTGCATCTACTACTGAAAAGACAGCTTCAGATTATCAAGACTGAAATGCAGGTCACCGGCCACGGGCCACGGTAGATAATCATTCATAGTAGAGCACAAGACAGCGAAGTGTTGTCAGAACTCAGAAACGATTTCCCAATCCATGGAAAAGTTCAGATAGTTCTCCGATAGATCTAGCAGGCAAGAACATCTGTAACTGGCATAGGGACTCGATAGTATGCTCTCGTGCAGTAATTCTGCACTGCACCTCAACCTCAACCTCAACCTGCAGGCCATGTATCCATTTCTCGGATTCCTAATTGGCTTTTGTGATTCACACAGGCACGAAGCTTCCGTGGATGCTTTTCAATATGACTACGTAAAGCTCGCAGTGTGCGGTGCAGTATAAGAAACATAAAAGCAGAATTCTGTTGCCATTGAAAGCCGGTAACGGATCTTTCGAAAAAAAACAGAATTCTGTTGCCATTGTCTTCTTAAAGCTAGATTCTTCATGTAAACGCAAAGACAAACGGGAAGAAGCTAGCACGATATGTTGTAAAAGTACTGACGGTGACAAGGGATTGGCGCTCGCCTTTGCACCGGCCAATGAGGAAAGGAGGGACGGAGACGGTGCCTGCTATCACTGAATCTATGTGTGTTCTCTTTCTCTTGAGCAATGCTAACGAAGCAGAGATTTCAGCAAACATGCATGAAGCATTTCAGTAATCTGCTTCTTGCACATTAGAGAGCGAGACATGCTGCAATAAACTGTAGCAAGACTGACAAAAAGGAAATGTAGTACAGTGGCTAGCTAGCAATGGATCTAATCTGCCCCTGAAGCTACACATTGGCAAGAATTAACAAGCAATGCATGGTACTCTAAGAACAATCTGCATATAGAGCAACGTGGTATCACAAAATGGACTTGAGCGACTGAAGACAGTTAGAACTTGCCTATGGTGTCTCTAACACGGAAATTCTTCTTGGAAGTCCAGTCGGTGTAGTTGACGTTGCCGAGGATCGTCCACCCGGAGCTGTCACCGACCTTGTAGATGACGGCCGACGAGGTAGCGGCCATGGCGAGCCCAAGAGTCAGCACCAGCAGACCCTTCTTCATGCCCATGGCCGCCATTGCTCTGAATGCACTGTGCCTGCTGCTCGATCTCTCCTATCGTCCAAGCTACTACACACCCACCTCTGACCTGTGAATGAAGCTATATATAGAAAGCAAGAGGCCGGACAATATGCCAAGAGCAGAAGAGAGGTAAGGAATTTATTTAGTTGCGCTTTGCTTGCCGGTACACCGATGCTGCTGCTGCGCTGGGGTGCACCGTCACCATTTTATGACCATTTTGCCCCTGTGACGTGCTCTGCTACGTTGTGGACTTGTGGTTGTGCTCCTTGGTCAGTGCTGGCAGCTGGTTGCTCTTGTGCTGTGTTTTTGCTCAATGCATATGCATGTTCCTTGAGTAAAGCAAACTCGATCAAAAGCTGGCCGTGAATGCAAGTCTTGATCATGAGCCTGCTTGTGTGGTTGGGTGAGTGAGTGGGCTCTGCTGGTGAGTTGGAGCTGGAGTTGGGCTGGGAGATCTTTTTCGTTTCATGCAAGCAATTGACAACTGCGGCTATGCTTGCAAAAAAAAAAAATCATTCTTTTGATCTGTTTGCGTTGTTTGGTGCCCAGCCGCCTCCTGTTTTCAACCATTTTCTTTTCACACGTTTTATACAATATATGGGAGATCGACGGTGGATATTGTATTAAGCATATCTGTTTCATTTTTAAAAGTTGCATATTATAG